>JAUESR010000196.1:855000-1217500 GCA_030914345.1 Drosophila koepferae
TTTTCAATTAAAAACTTTTTATTATTATATTTTTGTGTTTTTTTTTTTTTATTATTATTATAATAAATGATTGATTACTAATTATTTATATTATTTCTATGTTTCTATTATTTATTTATGTGCCAAAATACAAAATTCTTCATAAAGCCATTTAAAATGTAAAATGTAAAATACTTATGCTGACCAGTGTACATACTTAAATACATTCAAATACATTTTTGAATGTATGTATGTACATATATACATTTTCATGCTAAATGTACATATGTATGTACATATATTTATAAGATTTACTCGCTCAAAGAGAAAAGTGTCTGCTGTACGTAGACTTCAATGGCACACTGTATCCGAATTTACTAGAGGTCTCTTCTGTATGTATGTTTACATACAGAGTAGTACATTTATAATGTATAATAATGTATGTACATATGTATGTACGTGTATCTCTTTCATATACATGCATATTTATATTTACACTTTGCTTCATTCAAACAAATTTTATATTTTAATTTTTTAATTTTAAATGCATTTTAAGTTAAAACAAATATTAATGTTATACAAGCCTCAATATCTTCTATATTTCTATTGAGTATATTTAATTTAATGTAAGATAGAGTATCTATGTACATATGTATGTATACATACATACATATGTACATACATAGATACTCTTTCCCTTTTCTTTTCTGCTGCTTTCTCGTGTCCTTCAACTTCTTTGCTTAGTTCGCAGTGCGTCATTTGTTTTTGGGTTTCTTTAAATTCTTATTTTTTTCATCACCCGCATCACGTCACCTGCAAACTGCAAGTTAACGGCTAACCCGTTGCCCGTTTTAACCGTTACACCTCGTCTATTGCTTATCGCTTTTTGACATATGTATGTACCTACATATGTATGTACATATGTACATAGTTCGGCGTTGATATTTGTTGCGGTTTTCCTCTATTCATAATTTGTTTTGAACGAACATCGCCGACCCTGACCGAGCTAGTGCACACTTAAGACTTTCGTGTGTGTGTGTGTGTGAGTGAGTAAGGGAATGTATTATAGTAGTTGGTTGAGGAGGGGAATGCGAGGAGGATTAGTCACTAAAGCGACCAAGCAAAGGCACAGACTAAATGGCATTTTGTGCGACGTGTCTTCACGTGTTGTTGTTGTTGTTGGTTTGGAACAACTGGCACACTGATAAGCCCAATCGCGACTGAATAATGACATGCGAGTAGCTGTAGTGCGTTGGGATTGGCATTGAGCTTAGGATTGGGACATGCACACAAACACACACAAACACACACACACACACACACACACACACACACACACACACACACACACACATAAATCTTAGCCATTGTCGGACTGCATTGAGCCAACGGCATTTAAAGGTCGTGCAATGACTTTATGCAACAACAACACAAGCAACCACAACAACAACAACAACAAGAATAACAATCACATGTTTTTGCAAGGCAACACCTGGTCTCTGCATTCTCTTGAGCTACGCGCTTAAAAGCTCACGCGTTTTGCTCTTGCCTGTGTCTGCCGCTCTCTGAGTGCGCGTGCTTTCGTGCTCAGATTGACTCTGAGCTTTAGATGAAAGAGAGCGCGTTGCTGCACTTCATGCCGGAGATGCAAGTGTATTGGTTGTGTGTGTGTGTGTGTCCGTTTGCTAACGGAGACAAGGTTTTTGGCAACCAGTTAAAGTGGTTGTTAGCTTGACAGTCGGTTAAAATTTGCAAGTGTTAAGCTGAATGCATTTGACAGGTTATGTACATACATACATACATATGTATGTGTGTATGTATGTAGAAGATTAACTAAAATGCAGGCATCCTGTATGCAAGGGGCAAAAGTATTTTATTTATCACATGTATATATATGTATGTACATATGTATGTACGTACGTATGTATGTGGCTTTAACTAATATACAATATCGTCGCATAGGTTGAATATCTCAGAAATTTTAAAAGTAAAATATAGAAATGTATTTCTTATAGGCAACCCATTTTAAGATGATTTCCCATTTGCAATAGGTTTATTATATATGATTAATATTATTAGTATTATTCCTATATCCTATAGGATATATTTAAAATTATTAAAATTATTAATATATATTTTTATTTTAAATTATTTTTAAAAATTTTTTTAAAAATATATTTTCTTTTATTTTATTTTATTTATTTATTTATTTATTTATTTTTAATTTTTTTTTTTTTTTATTCTAATTTTGAAGGTACAGTGAAATACGATTATAACGCTGACGCATATAGTGCTCGGTTCGGTTATAGCGTCTTCTAGGTATAAAGACATAAAATCGTCGATCTCTTGAGCGTAGTTATAACCGCATTTCGTTGGAATTATAACAGCTTATAATTTATGTATTCATTGTTATAGGAGTGAGCACTTTACCATAGACCATAGATCAATTTGACTTACTGTAAAGCACTAACACTACTTACTATATGTCTGCCGTTATCGCTCACAACATATCATTATTATGTATTCTACTTTATTCGGTTTACAAACAGTTTTTGGTGCTGAGGAATCCCCTCAAATCCAAAATATTGCCCATAGATACTCTCTATACTCTATATGTATTTTATACTTGAATTTTTTAAGAGCTAAGCTTCAATTTCTAGGCTTTCATTTTCTTTTCCTTTCACATATATTTGCATGCCGTATTTTCACAAATTTTCCAGCTCACTATCTATAGTTAAACGAATTAAACATACTCATGGTGTTTCCATTATAATCAGATCTTTTACTCCATGCCAATTGCATATTGAGACAGTGCGTGTGGCGCCATCTGTTGTTTGTTTGCTGCTTTTGATTGTTTTTGTGCGAAACGTTTGCGCGCTTGTCTTTGGCCACGCCTACTCCAAGTCGCATTAATGCCGCCCACACGCGCAAAACAACTTCATGGAAAAAAAAAAACATTTATTTTCATTTATTTATGTGTTATTATTATTTTTTTTTTTACTTTATTTTTAGCATTTATTTTTGCTTTTTGGTAATTGTTTTACACAATTTATTGGGGTTAAGGCCTTCTTGCTGCTGCTGTTGTTGATGTTTTTGCATTTTTTATTTATTATTATATGTGTATGTATATTTATATACATAGGTATAGGTATACATATATACATGTATATATAATATATATATATACATATATATTTAATATATGAAAAACGTGCATAATGCCAAACGATTTCACTTAATTTGTTGCTCTCCAGTTTTTATTGTTGTGTGTTTTATTTTATTATTTATTTATTTTTAATTTGGTTTTGTTTAGGTTTCTTTTATTTATTTAAATATGTATGCTTTTTTTTTTTTTTTTTTAATTTGGCACCAAATGACATTTTCATGTGGGCGTTAAACAATTTTCGCTGAAATATGAAATATTAAAAAACCATCATCAATAATTAAGTGTTTACTGTGAAAAAAAAGAAAGTATATATATATATATATATATATATATATATATATATATATATATATATATATATATATATATAGAAAATTTTAAAGTATTTTATCTAGTTCTGACAAAAAGTAAAATTTCATTTCATAACACATAACATTACATAATTCATATTAGGAAAATGCTAGCATATTTATTATTTATTTATTGATTTCTTGCATAACTTTCTCCAAGTTTTTTTTTTTTTTCATAAATTCAATTTCGTTTTGTCTTTTACCACAATATGCATAATTTATAGTCTTTTCTTGCCTTTCATATTGTTTTTTTTTTTTAATGCTGACAATGCAGCGTAAAATTGATTGATGAGCATTACAGAATGTCAAACAAGCAGCTGTTTAATTAAACATATGTGTTTAAAAATAAATATCAATAAAGTCTATTGAGTTTAATAAAACAAAAAAAAAACAAAAAAAAAAAAAAACAAAAATTAAAGAAAAACCATGTGGTTATATAAATATATATAGATTTATATTGTGTTTATATATATATATATATATATATATATATATATATATATATATATATATATATATATATATATATATGTATATATATATATATATATATGTATACATGTTGCCATATTACTTTCTTACTTCACAATCAAAGAACTTCAATTATATGAAAAGCCCTTAATTCCCCCGGGCTAGATTCTCTGATTAACTTTCCATTTTCAAGCGACTTTACCTTATATTACCTTTATAAAGCCTTCGAATATTTCGTATTATATACACATACACACTCCAATCCTCACCTCTCTCTCTCTCTCTCTCTCTCTCTCTCTCTCTCTTGTTAAAATAATATACTTTTTTCAAGCAGTAAAAACTTGAGCTGCGGCACATACAAACATCTGTTTGCCATTATTACTATCTTTGAATTTGGAATAGAAAAGTCCAACTAGAACAAAACTTATTCAATAATTAATGTCCAATAGGAAAGCCCGCAAATATTACATGGGCGCAGCGTCAAGCTGAGCCAAGTTGCGCAGTAAGCAGAGCGTGAGCGTAGGTCTGTGTGCATGTATGCTCGTTAAGTATGTATGAGTGTAAGTATGTGTGTGTAAGAGAAGCGTTGTTAGATATACATTAAGAAAGTGTTAAGGGTATATACGTTTTGTGCAATGCCAGAGCTACTGCCCGTTGATCTCAGTTATAAAGCTAGATAAGAGATAGCGTTTATTAATTAATTATCAATATTAAATAATAAAAATTTTCTGATATTTGAAAATAATAATTGTTGTTATTTATTTTATTTTATTTATTTTAATGAATAGATATTTTTATTTTATTTATCTTTTAGTGAAATAAGTTAATGAAAGAACTTTTTTATTTTATTTATTTTTTATTTAAATATTTATTAACTAAAAGACTTTTCATATTGTATTTTTGTTTTTTATCGACTTAAATTATTGAAGACTTAATGAAAGGACTTTTTAAAAAATAAAAGAAACTATTTTTTTTATTGAAAAAAATTAATGAAATGACTTTTTATTTTATTTATTTTTTGATTGAAATAAGTAAAACAATAAAAATATAAAAAACGTTTTTCATTTTTTTATTAAAATAATTTAATGAAAAGACATATTTTTGCTAAATTTATTTTTAATCTGTAATTTTTATTGAAATAAGTTCATGTTGCCAAATATCAAATGAAAAATATCTCATTCAAATCGTACAACGGTATTTGCCTACTGTATATAGTCTCGACTCTGATATCCTCTTTAGGAGTTTGGAAAAAACGATATACATTTGAGAACCTTCGATAGATTGGCTGAATCGGTTTTCTACTTAAAACGAATCTGAAAAACATATATATAGCTGTAAATCATTTAGAAATCCGTGAACGGGCATTATGCAGTCAGTCACGAGCGAGTGCAGTGTTCTGACTTCTTTTCATTTCTTGCTCAATTTTCAAATCTTTCACAACTTTTCGCAGAAAAAACTTATTCATAAATAATACAAATACATACATATATGTACGTAGATATGCCTGTATGTACATATATATTAAAGGTACATACGTATGTATGTCTGTGCGAGTGGAAATGTCATCAAGAATTTGCGATTTGTATTTTGTCGAGCAACAAACAAGTAGAAGGAAACCATTTGTGCTCGCGTCGTTGCCGCTGTCGCTGTCGCTGTTTGATGACGGGGTAACGCTGGCATCTACGGCGACGGCGACGGCGACGTCGACGCTTCGCGATGTACAATTTTTGAAGGTCATGCGCGCATGCGAAACTTATACGGGGCAATACACGTACATACATTCGCAAACATTTGTCTAAATGTGTGAGTGTGTGCGTGTTAAGTAACAAATGGAATAATGATAGCGAATTGCAGCAACAGCAGCAGCAGCGGCATATGTACAAGAAGTGAGCAGCGCAGTTGGGTTGAGCGACCCGCCTAGCAACACGTGGTCAGCCGCGCCTCAGCCCATGCACTCAGCTTTGCGTTGACCCCTCTCTCCACTCTACACTCTCCACTCCTTAGTCTCCGCTCGCTCTCTCGCACTGGCATTGCCATCCAGCTCGTTTCTATTTATAGCTGCCAGCCACACACCGCAGCTCATATGCAAGTATATACAGGCAACAGGCAATTTCGAATGTGCGTGTGTGTGTGTACGTGTGTGTGTGTGTATGTGAATTGCAATGTATTGCACGCCCACTTGAATTTGTGTGTTTACACACTCTCAACGGCCCGTCTAATCTGCTCTCAGGCGTTCAATTGAAGAGAGAGCGCAAAGTGCAAACAATGCAAATCAAAAGCAATATTCGATAGCTGCGCTCTAATCGCAGCCCCTTTTCGTATCTTTGTTTGTTGTTGCGTCCGCAAACAGACTGACAACAATAATAGCAACAGCAACAACAACAGCAAACACAACGGTAAATTGGCAAACGTGTGAGTTGGCGCAAGTATCTAACGGGTTTTGTTGTTGCCAACGCGCGCGCAAAAAAAAAAAGATATTCAAAACCCTGAAGAAAACAGCAACTCAAAACAATTGCAGCTTGGCTTGAAAGCTTTCTGAAAGCCTTCACTCTCTCACTCGCACTTCAGAAGCAAAGTGCAATGCGAGCCTGTACACGATGATCTGAAGCGTTACACGCGATAAACTGTAAATGTGAAATGCTTATTGGAGATTACTCAATGCTAATTGGACGATTGGAAACACTTTGAAATTAAGCGCTTCAAATATCGTAAATTACCATTATATATACATATGTATATGTATATGTATATGCATTTGTTTCTCTCATGCACAGTAAATTCGTAAATACATATATGGAAAGTATTTGAGCGTTACGTAAACATTATTTAATTTTTTCTAATTTTTTTTTCATGTTCTATTAGAATTTTATTTAGCGATTGTTTCGTTTAAATGAACAAATGAACTTAATTGGTGATTGGTGAACGTATTCAACTAAAACAATGAACTAAAGTGCATTGAATTACTAAACTGTTTTAGCATTATTCTATATACACTCTATGTAAGTATAGTTAAAAATATATGGATAGAAATAATAGATTAATATAATAGGGTTTGAACACTAATCGATAAGTGTATACCATATTCGGTGTTCTCTTGAATCCTTGGAACTGTATATCCATCAATCTATAGCTTCTGTCGATCACTCACTCTTTCTATGACTCTCTCTCTCTCTCTCTCTCTCTCTTTCTCTCTCGTCTTAAGCTTGCTTGCTTAAGCTGTCGCTTGCTTCGTACAGTGGTTCAATGCTTATTATTATTAGCTGAGTTGGAGTTTTGTATATAGAATCTGTTTATCAATATTGCTAGCGAAAGTAAACCAAGAGATGGAATAGTTAAAAAAATGTTTTTTCCGTCTGTCCGTATGCTTGAACGCGTCGATTTCCGAAGATAGGCTCGTATATTCCTTAAGCAGTACGTGCTTGTTTCGATATCTTTTATATTTCCAAAGCTATCGATAAAACCATTTATCGAGAATCAGTTATAAAATTAGATCCTCTATAGAGTTAGAGCCTCCAAGGCTTCTGCATATATGTATATACATATGTAGATACTAATATAATACAATTTCGGTTTTTGTCAAATTTTGGATTCCGGTCCCCAATAGTTTTGTTTCTTCGTTTTAGATGGTGATGATAATTGTAATTGAGATAATCAATAACAAACGTAATCGATAGTGTACATGAAGTTAAGAAAAGAAAATATTTGCAATTCAAATTGAAAATATTAAAATATTTCACAATTGCGTTCTCATATTTCCAAATTTTCTTGCGTAAAGCGGGTTGAGCGGCGTAACCCGCACCCGCCCGCATCCAACCCGAAACTCGATCTTTCACCCCATACCCATGGGTACCCGACAAAAACCCAGCCCATGCCCACCTCTAAGTCTTGATTACAGCTTCCTTACTTGTTATATAACTCATTAGATCGTAAACAAATGAATCAGACGAAAAAGCTGCGGATCTAGAGAGCTCTATTTATATATATATAATATTTGATGATTATGTGAGCTATTAAGTAGCACTGAGAAGTCACAGTGTATTGTTCATTTTTACTATATACTATATATGCGTATGTAGAGAGCTGTACCAAGAAGTATTTATATATATAGTATATACTATATTTATGTATATATAATACTTGATGGTTATGTGAGCTGTTAAATAGAACTGAGAAGTCGCAGTGGATTGGTCATTCTTACTATATACTATATATTAGTTCAGTTGGTGTGGAAATTTTGAGGAATAGCAGAAGTATGCAATGAAAGTTTATATATATTATATAAGGTAACGTTTCTAAGTTCATTTATTTAAACCTAAACTATGAGCTATGGTTCCTAGGACAGATTCCAATAGGAACTAGTTCGATCTTTGTATTATAATTCGTATTTTTAAACTAAAACAAATTTAAATTAATGTAGAATATGAATAAATATGTATAAACGATTTTGTTCTGTTATTTTTCCTAGAGCCTATAGGAACCATAACGCAAAAGATTATTATTATAATATATATTATATAATTCACATATTTCAATTATTTATTTATTTACTTTAATTTACTTTAAATAGAGTTCAGTCAAATTGCTTTCACTTTTGTTTTTTATGTAACCATATGAACCATTGCAATATATATTTCCACTTTATCTAGAAATTCATATACAATGTAGATATTGACTTATCATGTCAACAATATAGCCACATTACGTCACTGTGCATATACTACATACATATATACATACATACACACAATACATACATACATACACATATCTAATTTGTTATTGTATTATGCAAGAATATTGCAAGAATATGAAAAACCAGTTGAAACCCGAAAAATTGGATGCATTCGCGCAGCGCGAAGCGCAAACAAACAAACATTTCGATCATGTGATTCAAAGAGAGATTGGGAGAGAGCGAACGCACCAGAGAGTGCTCTCACTCTGAGTGAGAGTGTGTGAGAGAGAGAGAGAGCAACTCATAATTCTGTCTAATGCATAAACAACAACAAAGAACATTTGCAGTTTGTTCGCTGTTGATGCTGCCTGCAGTTGAGTACGCTGACGCTGCCGTCAACGGCGACGTCGACGTCGACGTTATATCGGCTTTGGCTGCGATTTGTAGTTCATACTGGGGTGACCTTGAAAAGTTTAGTAACATTTCGCATTTTCTATACATGTATACAAGAGAGTGCGTGTGTGTGTGTGTGTGCGCGCGAGTGAGTGCTTTCCTTATGCTGGCGCTTTGTTGCTGTTGCTTTCACTATTGTCGTTTGTTTTTGGCACCTGATTGCTGCGTTCGCTGCTGAGTACCTGTTTGCTGCTGCGCAGTTGACGTAAACATGTACTACATGTGCACACAAAAACACACACACACATATGTATGTATGTACGCACACAGGCAAACACTCTACCTCTGGCGCTCTCACAATACATATGTATGTACGTACATACACATGCAAAGATTTCTAGGTTATGGTCAAGGCGACTGCGACGTAGACTTGAAGGCTACACACACAGCAAAACATACAAACACACTTGCTCTCTCTCTCTCTCTCTCTTTCTCTCTCTCAAACACACACATCCACATGAAAAAAAAAAAAAAATAGCAGACTAAACTAATTGAGTTTTGCCTGAAAAAAACTGTTGTGATAATTTTGTTGCTGCTTTCTTTTGCTATCTTCATTTGTTTACGCATTCGACTACTTTGCGGAGCGACGCGCGCCTTCTCACGAAAGCAACGCCAAAGAGTTCCTAATAAAAAAGAAATACAGCTGAGCAATATCAACTGCGCAGCTAACCCTATGCGACTGATTAAGCGATGATAAAGGTGTGTTGAACTCTGCAAAGCACTTAACATGCAAAAAAAAAAAAAAAAAACGCACACACACACACAAAACACTGCCAACACACAGCCAAGCAGATCGTTGTAGAATTTAATTTGTGTCATGCCAAATAACATGAGAGGATTAACAGTGCAGTAAGATCTGAAATCGCATACTTAATTTAATTAATTTATCCAAACAAACCGAAACAATTGAATAACATTGTTCTAATTATGCATGTCAGCAGCTGTAGTTTTTACAGCTGTAAAAGTTCTCCTGGGTCTGGTGGCAGTACACGAAAGAGCAAAACATAGAAAACAAACAATTGGTGTGCTAAAGTGCAGGTGGAGAAAGGAGGGGCGTAGTATATTGTCCCTCTCACTCTCTCTCTCTCTCCCTATCTAAGCTCTAATCTTTTCGTCTATCTTTCTGTTCATATTTCGTAGCTTCACCAAATTTGCATAATTCAATAAAATAGACAAATTTACAAATCTACAAATGATATGTACATATGTATGTGATGTGGTGTTTTCATAGCAGATTATCGATTTTGGGTTGAGTTTAATTTGCTAACAATTATTGAATTTCTGGATTGTTGGAAATTTTAAGAAAAGTGCGTTTAACTTTGTAAACGAATCAAAATATTTATTTGTGTTGCAAATTCTCTCGATATCTTTTGCTTGCGCGCGTAAATTTGAATTTGCGTGAAGTTGGCTGCACGCAGTTTTTTACTCACTTAATGCACGCAGCATATCGATATATCGATAACAAATTGAATTCACATAATTGACAAATCAAAGCAAAGACAGCATATTAATTGCATTTTAATATGTAATTCAATTGAATTTTCATCGATTCGACTTTATTTTCCCTATACTATTATACACAGAGCAAAACGTTTGCGACAATGCTAAAGAACATGATGCGTTTATCAACACTACCCAAACGTTTGACAACACTGTTGCGTTTTCAATTTGTTAAATATCTTGCGAACTTTAAGAACACGCGCGTTGATTATCCAATGGACAGCAAGAGCACAAATAGCATGAAAATAGATGCGCCCAGGCAAGATACAGTCGATGGCCGTGCGTCGCCGGCATCCTCAGAGAACTCAGCAGCGGGTAAGTGCGGCGAATCGGCGGTGTTTGGAAAATTTGTGATTTTTTTTCTTGGTTTTTGTTTTTTTTTCTTATTATTTTTTTTTTGCAATTTTGCATTTTTGATTTGGATTACAGGCAGCGATGGCGAATCGGATACGGCCTGGCACTGGCGCTGCTTGCCCATCGAGACGGTGCACCGCGGCCTCCTGCCCTTCGAACTGGACCATCTGGATGCCGTGCTGCCAGGCGCCCAGCACAAGGTGCTCTACCGGCATCCCATCCGCGAGCCAGACAGCGAGCCGCCGCGTCCTTTTCGTGCCGCCCTGCGCTGGGACGCCGAGCATGTGCGTTTGCCCTGTGCGCCGGAGAGCAAGTATCCTGTTGCGGCCGAGGATGGCACCTCGGACATCGAGTCGCGTTGGGGCATGATCAAGCGTGCCTTGCAGCGTCCCATTGGCAGCAGCAAACAGCTGGAGGCCGCCATTCTGTCGTACAACAGCACTTACAAGGATCAATGGAGCTTTCGGGCGCTGCACAAGCTCTTCAACGACGAGCTGGACGAGAGCGAGTCGCGCGTCTTCTTTGAGGATCTGCTGCCACGCATCATCCGGCTGGCGCTGCGGCTGCCGGAGCTAATCAAGGCACCCATACCGCTGCTCAAGCAGAATCAGACCAGTGCATTGTCGCTCACCCAGGAGCAGGTCTCGTGCCTGCTGGCCAACGCCTTTCTATGCACATTTCCACGCCGCAACACGCTCAAGCGCAAGTCAGAGTACAGCAATTTCCCGGACATTAACTTCAATAGGTAATCCGGATCAGGTTTGGATGCAGGCGGTGCACACGATGTGCATGGACATCAATTAAATTATCCTTCCTCTCTTGCAGGCTTTATCAGGCAACTGGAGCTGCGGTGCTGGAGAAGCTGAAGTGCATCTTCCATTACTTTCGTCGTGTGTGTCCCACGGAACGGGATGCCAGCAATGTGCCCACGGGCTGTCTGACCTTTATGCGCATCAGTGGGAAGCCCGAGGATGAGGTCAACTGGCACACGAGCTCAGCGATCTTGGCCAGCGTGCCGATGCACATTAATGCCGGCGGCACAATCGAGGATCAGGGCATTGGCCTGCTCCAGGTGGACTTTGCCAACAAGTTCCTGGGCGGCGGCGTGCTCGGCCACGGCTGCGTGCAGGAGGAGATTCGTTTTGTCATCTGCCCGGAGCTGCTCATCTCAAAGCTCTTCACCGAGTGCCTTCTGTCCACGGAGGCGCTGCTGATGGTGGGCAGCGAACGCTTCAGCAACTACACCGGCTACGCAAGCAGCTTCGTCTGGGCGGGCAACCATGAGGATCGGACGCCGTACGACAAGTCACGGCGTCGCCACACGGCCATTGTGGCCATCGATGCACTGCGATTCGATCAGCAGATGCAGTCGCATCAGTATCGCGAGGATCTCATTTTGCGTGAGTTAAACAAGGCGTCCATTGGCTTCAGGCACTGGCTATCGACGCCGCCGCCGGGCGTGGCCACTGGGAATTGGGGCTGCGGCGCCTTCGGTGGTGATCCGCACCTGAAGGCGCTCATCCAGATCATGGTCTGTGCTCACCATGGTCGTCCGCTGGCCTACTACACCTTCGGCAATCGCCAGCTACGCGACGATCTCCACGTGCTCTGGCAGATTTTCCGTGCTCATGGCACCACCGTGAATCAACTCTATTCTGTGCTGCGTTCCTACAAGAAGACCGGCACTGGCCGAACGCTCTATGATTTTGTACTCGAGAATCTCAAGGCGCTGCACAAGGTGTCCGATGTCCAGCCTAAGCCAGCGGATGTGCCAGTGCCAGTGGCGTCGGCAGCGGCGGCAGCGGCGGCGGCTCAACAAAAAAGTCCGGATCTGTTTGCCGACTCCGATTGCTCGCTGAACAATGGAATTGTGCTGTCGGACAATGATGACGATGCCGAGCAGGAGAAGGCCAATGCCATGATGCTGGCAGCGAGTCTCGAAAGTGGAGGAAGCAGCGGAGGCAACGGTGGCAACGGAGGCAGCTCCAGCAGCACCTGCAGCAACAATAGTTATCGCAACACAACACCGTCCACAAGCTCGCCGGCTCATGTTGTGGGCAAGCGACAGCCGACGCTGCTGGAGATGCTGGACAATCACTACGATCAGGGACAGGCGAATGGCTCCAAGCGGCAGCATCAGACGACGACGGCGGACAAGTGCGGCAAGGCGCGCAAGGATTGCAAGGATGACGATGCGAGCAGTGGCAATAGCAATAGTCGAAATTGAATGCCAGATTGTTCAGATTATACATACATATATATAAATATATATATATATATATATATATATATATGAATATAGAGCGACATTTAGTCAAGAGTCTCACGATTGCGAGCTGTTGCCATCTCTTTCGCATTTGTACGTTGGCAATTACTTAGCTGTGTTCTCGCTCATAACGGTATAGACTCGTAGAGGTTGCGAGATTAGCATCTATATAAGTATAGAACTTGGTCTATATATATATCAATATATACATATATATATAAATATATGGAGTTTTAAAGTAGTTTGTCGCCCTTAAGCGTAGTTTAATATTTATATGCAAATATAACACGACTTGTATTACCTACCTATTACAAAATTAGTTCGATTATATAAATATCCGTTTGGATCATAGTCAAATCATATTGTCATAAACCCCCTTTTTAGAAACTTGAGCGAATTTCGACCGAAATAGAACCAAATTCAGAGTTTGAATTTATGCATACATTTATTTATGGTTTATTTAATTTTATTTTTTTTTTTAACCCTATTTAAATTTAGTTCTAATTCGACTAATTTTAACTTTAATATTGAATAATGCATCTGTGATACAAAAAAAAAAAAAAAAAAAAAAAGAAAAGAAAAGTATCTGAAAAGCTTTTTGTTGTGCGCGCTTGGTTATCTTCAATAAAAACATCTTATGTTATCCTAAAAAAAAATAATAAATAAATAAATAAATAAATAAATAAATAAATAAATAAATAAATAAACAAAAAATTATATAAATAAAAAAAAAATTTAAAAATAAAAATAAAAATAAATAAATAAGCAAATTAATTAATTAAAAATAAATAAAAATAAATAAATAAAAGTAAATAAATAAACAAAATAAATTATTAAAAGAAAGAAGGAAATATTTCCAAGTTTCATTATCTATCAGAATATATATGTATATATATTTATGTGAGTGTTAGTAGTATGCGTTCAATGCAATTAACTATTGGAAAGTTGTGCTAAATCTATTTGATTTTACAGTCCAAATTTTGAAATTAAAATATATTTCTTCTCAAAAGCTGCTCTATTTTTATAGCATTTTAATATAATTAATTGTTAAAATATAATTTAATTGTAATGTAGATTACGGATATCGTGTATTATATAACATATTTTATATTTAACGTAAATTATCTAAATAGTATGTTATGTATGTAATATAGTATACATGTATATAGTATATCGTGTATTATGTATATCATATACCATATGCTATTTCGTCTATATTCTATTCTAACATAGGCTACATAGACAAGGACCTGAAAAGGGATTGTTTTCGGAGTAGAAAATCTATATTTTCTAAGGCTTACGATGTCATTATGAATGAAGACGTTCTGATCAAGACACGATCCAACAGCTCTTCAGAGTTGGTGTCTGAGTTTCCTCCCAGTACAGCTGCGGGAGCTGAGAGAGCTTTGAGCTGCAGTACCTGGCCGGGCTATCAGGATGACAATTGAATTTTTGGGCACTTTGAGATCTCATTCCATGCCTCTCGTCTACATGTACCAAGGACCTGAACATTTTCATTATTATTTTGTAGATTCAGCATGAGATTTCTTGTTCTCATACCATCCCATATAACGCCCATTGCAATAATAGATGATTTCATAGAAGTTCTCTTCTATATTCCAATCAATAAAACAAATTTGTTTCTGTGGCAAACAATTTTATTTTTAATTATTTAGCTTCAAATGCGATGCGACAGACAATCGAACAACGAACAAACAACAACAAAAAACGGAGAAAAAAAATATTAGATTTATATATATATATATATATGTATATATATGTTATATGTATGTACTATATCGTATATATAATATTATGGAGCGTGGAGTCGCATTCACTCAGTAGTGATTGCGACGCTTGTTCGAGGGACAGTACTCGGCGTACTCCTCCCAGGTGCAGCCGGCCTTGGTGCAGCACTCGTTGGTAATGGAGGGTGCATCGGAGCGTCGACTGCGCAGCAGCATATTCGCATAGTTCACGTGCAGCCAGGTGGAGGCAGCCCCGCCGACAGCAGCTACAATGCCAGCAGAATTTCACACAATTTGCAAGCTCTTTAACAAAATATCTCTCGAATGTCACTTACGATTGGAGCTGCTCTTCACCCAGGACTCGTCGCCGGCCCTCTTCCTGTTGCGCCGCGTCAGCCTGTAGATGTCCTTCTCGCAGGCCCAGTAGAGCTGACGGATCAGCTTGTCCCGGCACCGCGAATGCGTCTCCCGATGCCAAACGTTCTCCCAATCCGATTGTGAGCTGTCCACGTTTATTTATTATTTAATAGAATAATTTTAAATTTCATTCTTAAAATGTTTAAGCAAAATATTTTTAATTTTTTTTTTAAATAAAATTAAAAATAATGTAAGTTTCAATAATAAATCAGGAAACAAAACAGTCCACACTAACACATTTTATAACATTGCACAAAGTTCTATATTAAAATTAAAATTAAATACATTTTAATTGACTTAAAAAATTAATTAAAAGAGAATAAAATAAATAAATAAAAATATGAAATAAATAAAATAAAATAAATAATTGATTAAAAATAGATTTTTACACATATATGCAAATATAATATAATTTGGAAAATTATAAAATATGGTAAAGAATTATAGCAAATATAAAATAAATATGGAAGACTTTGGATATATATGCGTTGTGTATTTTTTTAATAAAAGCAATAAAAAAAAAACTTTTTAATTATTTAATTTTAATTTAATTTAAATTATTTAATTTTTTTTGCGACTTTAAATGTAAAAATAAATAAATAAGTAAAAAGATAAATATATATTTTTGAATTTATTAATTTTTTTTGCATTTTAAGTCGCAATAAAAAATTGAAATCGAAATAAACGTTAAACAACAATTTCATATGCTCCCAAAAATTATTAGAACTTAAAATTAAATATTTGAAATAAATTGTTTTAAAAGGAATACCAAGATAATGTTATTAAACTTTAGTTGAATATTAAAACTAAACATTTAAATAAATTATTAACTATTAGCTATATACAATAAAAATAAATAAGAGAATTGAACTTTTAATAAAATATATATAGAAAAAATATTATTTTTATTTGTAATTTAAAATTGAATCCTGTTGTTATTTGTAAATAATTAAAAAATAATAAATATATAAGGGAATAAATGCATCTTGTTTTGATTAAATAAATATAGAAAATATATTATTTTTATTTTTATAATTTAATTTTAAATAATTAAAAAATCATAAGTATATTTAAGGAAATGAAAATGAAAATAGTTTTAGTTAAATAAATATAGAAAATATATTATAATTAAAAAATAAATATTGAAACATATATAAGGAAATGAAACGTCCAATAAAATAAATATATTTTATAATTTAATTTTTAAATAATTAAATTGATTTAATTAAATAAATATAGAAAATATTTATATTTACTCTTTTCGTTTGTAAATAATTAAAAACATTTTGATTTGAAAAAAAAGTGAATAAAATAATTTAAAAATCTAAATATAGTTTATCTGCTCAGTTTTTCTACTATTGTGTAAGCCTTGGCTATTGTTAGAGCAGTACACTTTGTAAACCGCAAAGGATATCCGTTGACTTACCGCTCGCGAAAGAGCAACTCGAGACCCTCCTCGGTGTGCTGCAGGGCACTGGGTGTCTGGAGCAGCTGCAGCGCCAGGAGCAGAACGGCGCCACGAAGTGTCCAATTGCGTGGCCGTGCTGCTGCTCCGCCAAACTGGCTCATGGCTGCGTGGAGTTGCTGGAGAGTTTATTGGTTGGTAGCCTGACTGGGAGCACTTGTTGCTGGCTGCTGTTGTGGCTACCTCGATGGACGCTGGATAACTGAGCCGCTTGCTGGCTGTGCACAACAGTTTTGAAATATAACCGACTCAGCGAACGGGCCACGTTTGCATAATTAAACACACACACACACACACACACACTATATATGTATATGTATATATATTTGAACTAATGAGGCGAGTGGAACGCAATCCAAGCAGACGCCCACTGAAATGCACGCCGAAGGCGCCCGCTAATGAGGAGCAACGGCAACAAGTGTCCTGCCTGACGCTTATTGCTTTGTTTATCTGGACACCAGCAAGCCAATTGGATGCTGCATATGTCCCGTTACCATTTCTTTGCTGCTGCTGCTGCTGCGGCGGCTGCTCACCTGCGGCGGACAGACCAAACAGCATAAAGTTCACACGTTACGATTATTCTTTGTTTGCATCGTAAAATTTCGCCACATCCTGCGGCCCCTCTAGCTCCCCAGCAGCATCTGCTGCACATGTTGCCCTTTAGGCATGGCCTGGATATTCATTAACCAATTCCCATAAATTTTGCAGCTACATTGGGGCGAAACTAAGAGTTTTGCCAGCGTAAGTAAAATCTTAATTCTCACATTCGAGAAAGATATATCTTTATATTTAAAGTAAATAAATTAAAATTATTAATAATATATGTTTAAAAACATTTTTTCATTTATTGAACTTTAAGGAAACATTAAATTTGTGGATAATTCTTAAACTAATTATAATTATATAAGTAGAAAAATAATTATTTTAACTGAATTTGGTGTCTAATTTGTGTCATTTTTATTTTATTTTAATTATTTGAATGGGACTTGGATTTCAATTATATATTAATTAAATTAATTTAATTATTTAACGCTAATAGATATTATATAAATATGGCTTATTAAATTAATACAAATTAAGTTTTAAATTAAAATTTAAAATTTGAATTTTATATTTGAAAAATATTGATGAAGAATAAACAAAATCTCTTATTCAAATATCAAGCAAATTATAATTTCAGAAATTCGTAAAATAAATAAATAAAAAAAAAAAAACAATAAATCAACATATTTAAAAAATCATATGCTAATAAATAAATAAAATAAAAATCAGAAAAATATTCATAAAACAATTTAAATTATATAAAAAAGGAATGTTATTAAATTAATTAACAGTTTGAAATTTTTTGTTCCAATGAAAAACTTTTTTTTTAGCCAAATTTTGAACTAATAATAATTTTAGAAATTAAAGAAATTAGTAAATAAAATAATATTATAATTTAATAAGTATAAAATTAAATTAAAAGTAAAAATAATAATGTTTATATTCTAAAAGTAGAATTAAAAAGTTTTACCCGAAAACCATTTTATATAAAAAACTCGATGCAAATTTTTTGTCCAATTTGGTCTTAGATTTCAAATATATTTAAATTTATAAAATTTCAAATACAAATTAAGTCTCGAAATATCTAATTGAATTCCCTATATAAAGATCTATATATTACTAGCTAACGATATAGATCCTACGTGATTAACAATTAAATAATAATTTTTATTTGATTTTTGATAGATTTTCGCCTTGAAATTGTTCGACATTTTCTTCAACTATATCTACAAATTTTAACTATTTTCTATAGCATTTTTTACAAATTCCTATAGTACGTTAATTTTTTTCTGAAAGCTACAGGGAATACCCGCAACTATAGTAAGGAGAAAAATTAATATCAAACTGCTAACAGCGATTGAGCGTACTTGAAACTAAGTTATTCACTCAAATATTAATCGAAATTGACAAGATTTCCTAATACCTGAGCTACACATAGAAGATGAAACGAGGGGATATTCTCAAAGGAAGACCGTGCAGAGATAGCCAATTACACAAAATACAAAGAAGTAGGCCAAGACAAATTTCACCAGACGGTTCGGGATGTGTTCCAGGAATGTCGGTAGCTTGTCCAAAAACGATGTTGGGCGCTTGTTAATTTCTTTGAGGCCAATTGCCTGCATTCGGTCACATATGTTGCCGGCAATGGCATTATTCTCATGATCGTACCCATTGAGCATGTATCGTGCCTTCGGATTGGAGTCTATGGCCTCCTTGAAGTGAATGCCGGACATGATTAGATTGGATGACGGTTTGTTCGTCAGGTCGATTTCAATGCGACAAGCGATGCGTGGCTCTGGCAGCATAATCACGTATTGTGGTCTCATATTGATGATTTCGACTTCCACCAGATTCTTGGCCAGCTCTGCGAATAGTTTTGGCAATTGGTACTGACTCAGCTTTGAGTTAATATAACGATTGATTGGCAAGAGAAGTTTTAGTTCCTCATCGCTTAAAATTATTTTCTTCTTGTCAGTCTGTGGAAAAAGATAAATATTAATAAATGTACATAGAGAGAGAGAAATATAGATAAAGAGATACCTGATTGGATCTATCGATAAACTCCTTTGGCACCTCACTGACCTCTGGTATGGTTGGCAGACGCTGCTTAGCGCCATGTTTTACGCTGCCTTGCCAAATGCTCTTGGCCGGCATTGTCTGAACGTTATTTATGTCTGCCTTAGTCGGATTTTGGTTTTCGGCTGTCGATCCCTTAGCATTGCCTGAGAGAATTATCTCTGCCCCAGCGTTATCTTCGTCCTTTTTCATGCCCATATAAGAAGCGTAATTTTCAATGATGCATGGCTTTAGTTTCTGTAGTAGAGCAATCACCCAGCTTTTACGTCCCATGCCATAGTTGGGCACTTTGAATTTTGGTCGCTGGCCACAGGATATGGGATAAGAGGACATCAAAATCTTATACCATGGAAATCCATTTATAACTTACTTGTGCCATGGCTATGGGTTCTCCTTTTCGTCTTTTTCTGTTATTTTATAAAAATATATAAATATTATCGAGTTGAATATTTTAAATATTTTGTAAACTTTTCAGTGAGAGAGACACTGAAATACTGAACGACTGTATAGAGCTATAAATCTATTCGGTTCTGAAGATTCTAAACTCAAGGCTTACTTGTTCAGTTCAAAGTGTTGAGAAAAGTTATTTTGATGAATTTTTCTCGATTTTAGTTTTATCGATTACAATACTTATCGCGATGCAGCTCTAACATAATATATCTTACGTTTTTGAGCTAGAGGCACAAAATCTTAGATTATTATTAAAAATTTATTTTTGACGCAGGCTCCAAATTTCTCAAGATTGTTCAACTCGAAGTTCAGTTGCAATTATGGAGAATATAAGAATATTCAATATGTCATATGCAGACAATTTCATTGAATAAAAGAAATAATTTATCATTTGCAATCAACATATAAATCTATGAGATTATATTTATAGCAACTCTTCTACACGCACTTCCATGGCTTTTGAGTCACTGTGCAGCAGCGGAATGGTCAAGTGGAGCGTCGCCCCAAGCAACGCAATTGCTTAACTAAATAATGTCACTGTTTACACGTGTTGCCAATTTACATAGCCAAGATCTGCGCAGGTCGCAAGTCGAGTGGAGTTGTGTTTGCCATTTGGTCTGGCTGCGATTCTGGCTATGGCTCAGTGCTGCTTTGGGACCTCTTCAAGTTGGTACACCCCGATATTCTTGGTTAGTATCGAGCGCTCTTTGTCGTTTATTGCAGAGCAAGTGACAGTGAAATTCTAACAGGTGAACTTGAAATCATTGCAGATAGCTTAAAATCATAGTAGTTGCAGTGTTTGTTCTTTTTTTTTTTGTTTTTTTAATTGAATGTCTCGAGTGTGAGTGAGTTTATATAACTTTTCAATTTAGTATGTGGGTAAGAAGAGACGAGGTAAAAGTTAGTTAAGGCACACATGCTTGAATAAACCTTCAGTTAATTAAGTTATAGAAGCTACATTATTATCAGCTCAAAGTTCTGAGTCCTGTTTTCAGGGTAGACTATAAATTTAATTTAAGCTTAAAAATTAATAAAACTAAGAAAGTTTTTCTGTCACTCAGATACTCAAGAAGTCATTCGCAGAAAATGATTATATTTATTTATTCAGTCCTTGTCTGGCAATCCCTCACTATTTCAATCAGTCCGTTAGCTGATCAATCAGGCAGTCAGCTAAGAAGTTTTTTATTGCTCATTCAGTTAATCAAAATGCTATTCAATTGCTCATTTAGTCAATCAATCAATAGAAGCTTCACAGTTCCATTCATTGAATTAGCTATGTAAATAAATCAATTAGTTGTGTTAAATAAATCAAGTCAAGCCAATCAATCAGTTGAATTCAAACTTTTTTTTTATGTTTTTATTTTTTTATTTATTCATTTTTTTCAATGCCTCAGAGAAGAGTTAAATTCCAAAGAGTAAAACGATTTTATTTCCATTTATACGCAGCTGGTACATATTTGTTTGTAGTATACGTTTAATTAACACAAAAGTAAAATGTTGGTACAAACATTCATAGTTAAATACAATAATTCAATTTGCTTTGTATTTCATTTTTCTGTTTTCTGCTTTTTAACTTCATTTTCATTTTAGTTTCGAAAATTGCCCTGTGTTTTGTTGTTGTTGTTGTTTTTTGTGTTTATTTTTATTCTGTTACTGACATTTATATATTTATATATTATGCAAACTTTGGAATACCCTATAAATACGTTTACACATACATCTAAATATGGGTTGCAGATTTTTTGTTAAAAAAAAAATGTATTTTATTTAAAATTTTTACAATCAATTCTTGTGTTTCAAAAATTGTTCATTTATTTAATTATTTATTTATTGACTAAACATTTCTTGCCTTTGTTTTGTTTTCTTCTTTTTTTTTAAGTTTACGTTTTTTCTTAGATCTACAATATTTCAATTTGTATTTGTTTATTGTTGGTTTGCAAATGTTTCAATTCAAATATTGTTCAATTCCACAACTGTGCTAGGAATGCAGTAGTTAACATTTACAAATATCGATATATGCAAATAACACACAAAATCCTCAAGTTGTCTCTATCTTTATTTTTTCTTCTTAATTTATCTATATAATTTACTTAGACTACATTTTTAGTTCGGCAATGCCGAAGCACTATGAACAAAATTGTTTGCTAAAATAAAAAAATTAATAAAAAAACGGAAAAAAATTTGGGTGAATTTAAATTATTTTTAACACTTATGCAATAGTCAAATGTAAATAAGATTTAATATAATTTTGTTTATGCATAATTACACTAGTCTACAACATTTTTGGAATTTCTGGAATGATTTATCAGCACAACTCTTGAAATATTCCACGAAGAAAGTGCAAAAGCACATTTTCAGTTACACGAATATCGAGAGATATTTTTGACAAATTTTACAATATTTTATTTATCATCTTGAGATATAGTGAGTGGGTGGGAGGGAGAGAGGGAGAGGGCGAGTGGAAGAGGCGTAGCTGTTTATTCAAATTTGTATTCTGCTTAACGATCTCATTTTACTTTCATCTCCACACAAATGCTTTGCTCGCCCCAAACCCTGTTGGCTAGTGTAATTACAAATATATATTATTTCAATTACTTTTATCTAAATAGGCTTGAATGGTCTTGTTGTGTTTGACATTAGCTAATAACATATGCATATAAATATATATATTTTATTCATTCATTTTTAAACAATGAAAAGAAAATATGTATATATAATTTTTTTGCTACACAAATTTAATTCAAAGTGCCGAATATATAATACCCTTGCCGACTTTAAATACAAATACATTTCAATATATTAATATATGTATATTAATATTATTTGTTGTCAACTTAGCTTAATTATACTTAACTTTCTATTTTACGGAGCTGACCTATGCCCGAACTAATTTCTATAAATATTTGTATGTTCCTTAAGCTACGTGTTTGGTAAAAAACTTGAAAGGAAAATAGAAATTAATCCAAAATAAACATTTATTTATTTTGTTTTCTTCAAGTGACAAATTTCATTTCAATTTTGTCGGGGTTTCATGAAAATATTTCAATCTTTCTATTATCTTTTTTAATTTTTTTTATTTTTTTATTTTTGTGCTTCTCAATATTTTTACGCAAATTTTAATCAATCATCTATTGAAAGTCGTGTTCATAATGCGTGTGTAAGTGAAGTGCGTTTAAATAGACTCCATGTGTTGTCTGCTCGCTCACTTACTGAACGCTCACTCCGTAAACGATCTTCGTTAAAAGAGCGAAGGCGTTCAACCGAAAACCAACACGAAAAGTACCGAAGGCTCCTGCTCAGAGCGAAAGCGAGTGAGTATGAGTTTTTTTGTTCGGTTGATCTTGCTAACAGGGCGTGAACGCCCTTCATAAATTCAACCAGAGACTTGAAATGTGGAACATTTGTTATACTCCTTGATACACTCTCGTTTTATCTGTTATTATTTTCATCAAGGTTTTTTTTTTTTTCGATATGTAGTAAAGTAAGATGGGAAATAAAGAGCCTTTTACTCGTTATAGCAAGATTCTTAAAATAAGTAAATGAATAAATAAATTGCTGTTCAATGCCAATATACATAGATTACATTACTTAGATACACCTTTTGGAGGGCGTGGCACATCGGAAAAGCAATATAACCGTTCGAATGATGTTGAGAAGTTGGATTGCAGGTTGTTCCAAAGATAATACAAGTCGAGACTCTAGTCGAGACGGCTCGAATACAAGATAACCTAAACCCCGCAAAAGTGATACTCTCTTATGAAATTCAGAGTAGATTAGGAGTATCTAAATGTATCTATTTGCCAAATTGCAAGTCTCCAGTACTTGAAATGCTTTTTTTTTTTTTTTTTTGCAAATTAGGGGCAAAGGGGGCGTGGCATCCAAAATCCGAAAACTACAAATTCTGCGTCTCTATAATATCTATCTAAATATATAAATTTGAAGTGTCTAGCTGAAACGGTGTAGAAGCTACTTCCAAAAAACGTAAAATATGTAAACGTATTTTCGATTTTTTATTGATAATTTGGAAATGGGATGAGTTGTCAAAAAAACAAAATAAACTCGTACTGCATAACTATACGAGTGTTCATGTGAAATTTCAGCTCTCTAGATTTTGTAGTTTCCGAAATCTCGACGTTCATGCGGACGGACAGGCGGACAGACGGACAGGGCTCAATTAACTTATTTTGTTCTGCTGACCAAGAATATATATACTTTGTGGGTTCTGCGACGTCTCCTTCTGCCTGTTACATATATTTTCACAAAACCATTATACCCAGAATTCACATTTTCAATGGGTTCAGGGTATAATAAAACACGGTGCATCGAAATATATCGATAAACGATAAACGATTGTTATGTAAGATCAACGCTCAGATTTTAGTAAATTATTTATTTTTTGTATAAAATCTGTCGATCGGCTGAGATTTGCGTAAGTTTTAATAAGATAGCGTATGGAATGAATTCTGATAAGGGCTCTGAAAAACGTCAAAAAATTTCGATTATTTTAAAAATTTACCAAAATATATATTTTTTTTTTGTGCTAACAAAAAAATTAAATGAAATTATAATTGGAATATTGAGCGAATCGTTAGACTAAATACTCGTGTATGCAATTGCCAAATTGAGTTGAATTTGACTTTCATTTATGCAGTACTTAGAGCTATTTGAATTAGCTAATC
This sequence comes from Drosophila koepferae, assembly GCA_030914345.1. Lineage (NCBI taxonomy): Eukaryota > Metazoa > Arthropoda > Insecta > Diptera > Drosophilidae > Drosophila > Drosophila koepferae. The sequence continues at coordinate 879,590 of JAUESR010000196.1, forward strand.
TCTTAATCAATATAACATCGCTTTATAGAACTTAGTAACTAACAATGGTTTATACACTTAATGTATGTATATATAAATTGTTCTTGTTTCTTTTTCTTTGTTGTACTACTAAGTGTTCAATGGACTATGTTTGAATTTGAATTTATAGTAGAGCTTTGACTGATTTTTGGTTCGTTCTGTCGTAGGAACAGCAATTCCAATGGAACAATCTCTTTTAAAATTTAATTACATAGATTATATATTGTTGTATATATATTTATATTTACCTTTTTTTTTATTTGCCAATAATTATTGTAGTTCTAGTTATTGCAACTGAACCATAAATGTGATCGAGCTCTATTATATAGTTTTCTCTTTCCTTTTATAAATCACATTTCTTTTCCCAAAACCTTTCTTTAAATATGCATACAAGTGTATGTACATACATATATGTAATGTACGTAATGTATGTCTTCTTATATAGTTGAGTGTGAGTAGAAGCATTTTTTCAATTAGATAGACACACACTGGAATTTTCGTTAATTAACATTTTTTGGATAGTTTTAATGTAATGAAATTTGGCTGGCATGTTAATTATTGTATGTCTTTAATTTGCCAGCTTTTTCATTTAATTCTCATTTATGTTGTCTGCTTTTCACTGTAAATTGCAATTGTAAATTTTTTCCTGTCACATTTTACAATTATCTGTGTTAAATTTAATGTGAAAGCTTTTCATTTTTATGGAATTTCATTTTCATTTTAATTTTTAATTCAATTTTGTTTGTTTTTTTTTTGTTTTGTTTTTTAACATTCTATTTAGACACGCATATAAGTAAATTCACACACATATGTATATATGTTTAGATATATATACTACAATAAACAAATTTTCACAAATTGTAACTTTGATAAACTGTATTTTCTCAGTATTATATGTTGTCAAACCTCTTTTTTTCAAATATTTGCTATTCAAGCGAAATGGTAATGGGATGAATTATATACATAAATGAGAGATTTAAAAAAATATGTAAAGTATATTATGATGAGTTTATTTGAGGAATGAATTATTTATAATTTTATAATATTTAATTTAATTTCAATTAGCTGCTGGAAAGTCTTGAACTAAATTTAAATTTTGTGCAAACTATTTAAATTATATATTTTTTTTTAATATTAGTAATAGAACCTTTTTTTTTAAATATTTATTTCAATTATTTTATAAAGTCTACAACTAAATGCAAGCTTTTTCAAAAATATTTTAATTAATTATAAAAAATTGAATTTATGAGTGATATTTATTTTAAATTATTTCCAGCTTTTCTAGCCTGAAAGTCTAGAAGTCTATCGCTGGGAATGAAACTCCGAATATTTGGAAATGAAATACAGATATTTTAAGAAAATTATACATTTTCATGTAGAAAATGTTAAGTATGAATCGCGTTTATTACTATTTACTCGAATTGAATTATATGTATATATCAGTTTTCTTTATTTTTTTTTTCTTGCGGAGAGATCTCGACATTTGCTTTATATGTAAGAGTTGGAATAATCTATGAGTTCTTCTACATAATCACTTATATATTCAGTTTAATTCCTATGTTTGTTGTGAACGACAATTTCCTATGCATATAATTTCGACATGTTCAAATATCAGATTTATGTTGGGCTCTAAGTTATGCCAGAGTATATTTTCTACAGTTGATCAAAGGAGAGAAGCAGAATGTGGTTTGGATGAACGTCACTAAATATATATATAACAAATGGACGTCATTCAGACGTCTTAAACAATAGTATATACCGCAATTCCACTTAACTTATTTTCCAGGCTTATTTAAAATAAAAATAGAGATAAAAAAAAGCCACTTAATCGGACAGTTCTGCAACAGGGTAAGCTGTATGTGTGCGAAATCATATAACGAGTCTGCAGCAATATGAAATATGCATATCGTGTAACATTTGCATTAACTGACTGCATTAATTTTAGTTAAAAACTGTTTAATGACATTTTGTCGAGTCGCACTGCGCACAAATGCCCCATTTATTTTCCAGAGTAGTCAGCTGCAGAGATTGTGATAAAGAGCGAGAGAGAGAGAGAGAGAGAGAGAGAGGTGAGAAAGAGTAAGTATTAGTTAAGCCTTTTATTATATAACTAGGTTTAGCCAATGCCGCTTACCAGCTTAGAGCATTTCTATGTTGGACGTGCCATTGCCGGTCGCAGTTCTTGTGGTCTTTGTCATCTGTTGGTTGGTCACAATTGGCGGTGGGCTGCCACACCAGACGACCTGTAAAGGGGTGCAGATGTTGTACATATACTATATATATATATATATATATATATATAGGTTTGCTTTTATGTGCATATATGTAGTTTATATTAGATATATTAAGTTTGATGAGATATTAAGTTTTATGCAGATTTATGTCATTCTCTTTGAGTCATCAAGTTATATGCGAAGATAAACGATAAACTAACATTTTTTGTCTGTATGCAGAGATAAACTTTTGTTCTTTTGTAGTTTAGTTCGAAGTTCTGTTCTCTAGCTGTGTGTCGCTATTTCTTTCTGTTCGCTCGATGGTTGTTTGTACGAGTTTTAACCAGAGCTCACACGAAACCATTGAGCACTTCTGAAAGTTCCAAAATAAGTCACATTCATTCATGCTTCGAAAAAAACTCACACAGTAACAAATTGTAACTCATCTCAACGAACTCGCCCATGCTCAGACAGCAAAGATCTGCGCTATGGGTTTGTCCTTCATTCAAGAACGTTTTTGTTGCGCTCAATGCAGATAAACGTTTATTCTGTGTGTGTTGGTGTGTATGCGATAGTTGTTTAATGAAAGCACACCTACAGCGTGCGTGTATTTATATGTGAATTTGAAATCATTGCGTACTGCCCTTTTGGGATCTCCATCTCCGAATAAGCCACAGTAAGTGAGCATTTAACGCACTACTCGTCAAATAAGTTTCCTTAAAAGAATATAACGCGAATTGCTCAACGCAAAACTGTCAGACGACGAGAGAAACGGAACAAAAATAATTCTCCTGCTCAGAATAAGAGCGTGTGTATACTTTTTTCTGTTTCTGTGAGAATTGACGCGGATAGCGGTTATTTGCGAGCTATGGCTTTAACATATGCCCGTAACATATATTGTTCATATGGCTACGACGTTATATTTAGTTACTGTCTGTCCGATCATCTGAAGGATTGTCGGATGCCTCACTTGACTGCTAAGCTTATTTATTTTACCGTTCTTCTCATTTGTTTGCCTACCTCGTTTGCCTGCCATATGTCCGTTCGGCAGACCGTTCGAGCATCTGGTCTTTCGTCCAACGGTTCGCTTGTGGTTTGATAGCTCGTATCTCTTAATTATCTATATATCTTTCTCTGTCTAGCTATTTAACCTTCGTTTCATTTTACCGTCGTCCATCAGCTTATTCGCCTAGGCCACAATTTGTTCTGCCGACAGACCATTCAATCAGCTGACTGCTCATACTAAGAATCATTTCGTTCGTATGCTGTCATTTCACTTATATATCCTTTCGCTTATTCCATTGTCTGTTTTGTCCCCATCCACTGTCTGCTTGTTATATATGAATTTATTTGTCCATTCGTCCAAACGTTTCTTCGCTTGTTCATTTATTCAAACGTTCCCTGTCAGCTGTCCTTTAATAGCTTAGTCTGTCTGTCCTTCATTTCCTCTGCTGCTACATACATATGTATGTATGTCTGTTCATCAAAGTGTTAATCTACTCATATATTTCATTTAGAGTTTTTAATAATTTAACAACTATTTTCATTAATATCAATATTGAAATGAAATTTTAATTATAATATTCAATATTCGCTTACCTTGCGGAAGGCCTTGCGGAAGTTGTCAGACAAGAAGGCGTAGAGTATGGGATTGATGCAAGAGTTGGTGTAGGCCAGCACATGGGATATGATTTGAATGATGACTGTCAGATGGGTGCCGCCGTACATGTTGAGCGCCTTCAGCACCAGTATAACCTGCAACGAGCCGCCCCAATTGGTGGCAATCAAAGTATTATACATTTTGCAATTTCTGCACATCATTAGTTCTCGTTCTACATATCAATCAAAGTCCCAGCAACATTCGTTTCTGTCCCTCACCCTATCTGACTCTCTCTCCCTCTCTCTCTCTCTTACTGTGTGATTTGCAATTTGTATATTGCATTTGCAATTTGTAAGCGCATTGATTTTATGCAAACACTTTCACAAACGAGGCAAATGTCAGCTGCGTTTTTGCATATTCAACATTCGAGCAAATAATTGCGACCATTTACTAAGACAAAATGTCAATTTGTCGCCTAATGACGTTCACGATTGCGCCCAGTATGTTCGAGTTTCTGCTAGAGTATCCACTATTTACCCAGTTCTTGTCTATGTCTTCTGTTTTCCATTCCTGTTTGGCCAGCAGCCGACTGGCATTGCCTTCAACCAACAGTTCCAGCTGTTGCCTCTTTAATTTGAAGTATGCAACTTTAGGGTGCTAATAGGGCTTGCAGAATGTTTTATAAATAAGCAGGTTCAAATAAACTAGGCCTATTCTAAGTTATATTCGATTCAACTGCTGCTTGTCATAGTTCATTTGAACGCACATTAAAGCATGAGCTCAAAGCTTAGAAAAGCTCGACTCAAAGCAGGTAGAGTACATGGTATTTATAAGCAAATTATCAAAATATCAATAGATGAATATATATGTAAATATGATTCAATTAATCAATTTAACACATTTAGCGAGTTATCGATACATTAACTGATCGATGAATCAATTTAGTTTAATATCGATATACAATGTATTATCATTTATATAGTAGCAATTTACCAATATACCAATACACCAATGCAAATCGATATATGAGTTGATCGAATCATTCATTTATCGATATATCAATATACCAATGCCTTTACTATGGAATTTCTTGTTCTATTTGGCTTGACTTATTTGTATTTTTCTCTATTCCGGCTTAGATAGTTTATGAGAGAGAGTTACGAAAAGTAGAGTTTTGCTGTTTGACTATAGTCAAATTGATCTTATAAATTGATGATACTTACGTGTATGGGCAACCAGCAGATGGCAAAGGCGAGTACCACAACAACAACCATACGCGTAACGCGTCGCTTACCCTTGCTGGAATAGAGCAGATAAGACAAGATAAGCAAATATATGTAGTGTACATATGTATATATATTTGATATGTTTGCATGCTTATGTAGTATGTAGAGGTCTGTCTAAAAAAGAATATAAATATTGACATACGCAATCGGATTTATGAACTCAGCCAATGCTGCAACGGGCCGTTTGCAGCAATTGCCAATTCCAAATGCACAAAAGCGTCATGGGGCGTATGCGCGATTTGCATATGCACGCGATGCCCATATATGTATGTGTGTAGCGTAGGTATATAGAAATACTCATTTATAAACATACGCCCCCGCACATACATATGCTCTACACTCGAATATTGTGCGGCTGTAATGCAGGCATAATACGGAATTGGATTTTTGATTTGGCTGCGACCACGCAGCACATCACGCATACGCAGCGTGTGGCGCGCTTTACAGTTAAACGGCAAAATAACAAATAAGAGTGTAGCAGTCAGAGCTGATGGACTATAAGATACCATAGTTCATGTAAATAGATCAGTTTCATAAACTGAAATGGAAACTAAGAGATATTGATTGCATAAACAAAATAAATAAATATGATATATAAAAAATTAAATATCTTTAATCAATATGAATATGGATCTATATGCATGTGACAATTACGGTGCATATAATTGGGTATTCAATATAATGAACAGAATATGAATTAAATAGAGCATTGACAATATAAGGCTTGAATACAATTTAGACAACCTCAGACAACTTCATGCCATTGTGACTACTTAAACGTCTTTTAATAACCGTCTCGACTCAATCACTGCTCAAACTTGTTTCTTCGTGTAGGTGTTGTCATCCTTCTCATGCAACTTTACATATATCTCTCTCTGTCAGTTTCTCATTCTAGTAAATTAAACAAACATAAAGATAAAGTTCTCTAATCGCCCTAAATATATCGATATACCCTTGCTAAGTCTACTCAATGAGTTCATGGCTAAAAAACGCAATTTAAAATGTGTTTTGCGATTCACAAAGTCGCGATTTGTTTTTTATTTGTTCCCTTTGTATGGCATCCTTTACATTTCTTTATTTATTTATTTTTTTTTTGCCCCTTTTACCAGGTACTTTATAGCTTCCTGACCAGCATTTATATATATTTTTTTAATAAATAACATTTTGATTGAACTAGAATGCCGTTTGTGGAAAATGCATTTCGATCATAGGATATTTTTGTTGATTGCTTGAATAATACATTCCAGGAATTATGTAATTGCTTGTTATTCTCGTATTTCATTTCGATATATCGTAGATTATACAAACTCGATAAGCATTGTTTTGCTGTCAAGTTCATCTGCAATCCCCAAGAGAAACATCGAAAATCAGGATATTTTCACATCCTTTATGCATCACATCCTCCATCCTTTTTTAATTCACTTCCATTTTCATCTTTTTTCTTAGGCATAGGCATTTATTAAGAGACAGATAGTTCTTTGCCAAACATTTTTCTTAAACATTGCGCAAAAAACTCTGCTCAGCTTTTTTGCTCAGTGTCTGTCTAAAGATAAGAATCACTTTTCTGCTCTTATTTTTGTTTCTATAGTTTCGGGAGTAAAGTGAATTTTATGGCAGCTTGAAGATCTTACTCAAGCATTACCAAAAAGTTAAGTCTTAGCTTAGTCTTTTTTAGTAGCTCATATAAAAATATGAAATAAAATGGATTTCTATATTGCATTTTATGTGCGAAGCTTTTATGGCCACATCTTTGGCAAGTTAGAGCTGAGTCGATATAGCTATGTCCGTCTGTCAGTATGTTTGAACGCGTCGATTGTCGAAGAGCTAGAGAGTTCATTCTTTTTGTGTTAGGTTCGTATATTGCACGCGCACTACGAGTTTGTTTCAGAAATTCGATAACACGTATATTTCTAGAGTTATCGATAAAAACATGTTTAATATATATAGATACCAATTGAATACAATTTCGATTTTTGTCAGATTTTGGAATCGGAAAGTTTAATTACGATTATGAATCCAATAAGTTCTCCCAGCAAAACCCACGTGGCAGAGCAAGCGAGATAGTACGACGCCTACACACATACATACATGCTACATGCTTTCTGGCTTTCATGTTTGCTGTAAGCAATCAGTTGACTTTGCGACCTGTGTAAATTTACATACTTTCAAAATCAACTATACCAAATGGCAAATCATACTTTATTGCAACAATAAAAAAAATTTAATAACTGGCAAAATTATTGTCAGTTGAACCTGTGTAGCATGCTTGGGTCAGATTGTGGAAATATCGAGCAATAAAGCTATTGGGAAATAAAATCATCCACTCTCGATTGTTACGCTTGAGTTAATTATTTACGATTATGGCAAGTTCGTTTTGTAGAATAAGTGAAAAAAAATCAAATATTTTTGGGCGTGCAACAAATGAAAATTGGAAAGTCAAGTCGCAAAGCAAAGGGAAAGCGCTCGCTTGGCGAGTTAGTAGGTTGAGAAAACAAACAAACAAGAGCCAAAGTAAGAGAGAGAGAGAGAGAGAGAGAGTGTGTGAGAGTGGGACTGAAAGTCAGGTAAAAAGTGATTAAAAATTTATGAGCAGCGGCCACGAAGCTCTCCACTCGGTGGCATGCCTCAGCGCAGTAAAAGGACGTTCATCATTGGTGAATGGGGCAGGTGCAGTTGCCTTCATATCTGTGCACACACGCGTAAATGTCTGTGTGTGTGTGTTTGTTTGTGTGTGTGAAGTCAACAAGCAAGCAAGGCAAGGCTGCCTCAGGCGCGTTATTCCAATACCAACAGCAAATCCAAACGTGAACATCTCTAACGTGGCGTATACGTAATATTTCTTTTGTGAACTTCTTTACTCACCGCGATTCAGCCGATGGTTTGCAGCCGGGCGCACTCTTCCACAATCGAGCCAGCATGCCCATATAGAGAAAGCAAATCAATGTCAATGGAGCCACATACGACGACAAGAAGAACGAAACCTGCAAAGAAATGGCGATTGAGAGAGAGAGAAGAGAGTGAGTGTGAGAGCAAGAATTATTGGTAATGAGTGCATTGCAAGAGTCCTTAAAGTGCTGCAATAAAACTCGAAAAACTATGACACAGACAAAGTATGACAAAGTATTCACGCCTCAGTCCCAACAACAGCTAACTGGGTCTGGCGTGCTACCAATTCGACAAGTATTTGCCTCGTTAACGGAATTTGATGTGGCTGTTAAATAGTTAATAAAAGTACCTGCAAGTTGAAAACAAGTTAAGTTGGACATATTTCCGCCAAGTATTCGAGTATAGGGATGTTTGTCAGCACACACAGATATATATATATATATAGGCCTATGTGTCGGTCACTTTGTTAGCTGCAATTCAAAAAATGTCTAGCATTTGTGTTAACCCAATCCAAATATCTCTTGATAAACTTATCTTTTGATTCCACACCGCAACTTTGAAAGGTCAGTCCAGTATAAAAAAAAAAAAATCTAAATGCCTTTGTTATTTTTTTTACTCTTGGAATGGAAAGGGTATACATAGTTTTTTTTTTTTTCAATGTCCGCCTTGTTGTTGCCTAGTATGAATACTGGAGACTTCAGAATTTAGCATATGTACATATATGCTCATGGGTATTCCCGCCTGATGAAGTGCTAAAATTTACCCGGTATGCATAGGGAATCGTGCTATACTCTATAAAAGTTATGGAGATTTGACATTTGAGCAACATATTCGCATTGATAGCTCAAGCTGAAAAATATATCGTGCATATATAAACGTCTTTGGAGGTCGTGCCAGACTGCAAAAGTTGAGTTCAACTGATCTAGAGCTAGAAGCTTAATACTAATCGAGTTACTTTGACTGAAAACCTCTAACAATAGTCCAAAAATGTACGTCTTGTACGTCTCTTTTGGGGGCTTGACGAGTCTAAAATAACCCATAGTCCATGACGTATTTTTCAAAATGTTTAGCAATTGGGGTAAAAGCTAGTCAACAAAAATTGTTTTTTTTTTTTTTTTACTCTAAAATTCAATTACAGTTTTATGTTTCCATATCCCTTACTCATTTACAGTTTTTCATTAAGAAACATAAAACAAAATAAACAAAAATTTGACGATTGAATTTCTGTTGACCTTCTCTAATGATTTGCTAAACATTGTAGACATATATATATACTATATATCACTCATTGAAAAACTAATATATAATAATAAATAATGTGCAAAATGGGATAGTTAAAATGGTGAGAATGAGAATAGGAACGAGAAGAGGTATTAGAGTGAGAATAAGAATGGGAATGAGATTCTTATTTCCATTCTCAATTCCCATTCTCATTGTCATTATAATACTCATTCTCAGTTCGAGTTTAATGTAAAAGTAGCTGCTCCCTCAATTATAAAGCAGATCAAATCTAACTAGTTATGGAAGCAGAATTCTGCTCACTCTGCTCCACAGAGTTGTGTTCTACAGAGATGAGACTACATTGGCTTAAAGCCATTAGAAAGTGGCTTTAAGTTGTCGCAGAACTGTGCCAACTCGCAAAGTACTTTCACTTTACTTTGCCTCCACTAGAAATGTGGATATTTATGCTGTGTGCCAGCAGCTGGTCGGTTAATGCTTTAGTCTCAAGCACTTTAAGGCTAAAAAAAATACATATATATGTATGTATATGGGTTATTTTTGAAGTGTTTACAAAAGCGAACAATATTTGCCATAGGAAAACAATTGAAAGAAGAAGGGAAGCAACAACGGGTTTGGGTAGTGAGTACCTTCGAGTCGGGCAGACCCGGCAGCGTCATCGTCACTTTCGACTTGTTTTCGTTTGTCGCTGCTTTTTGTTGTCTTGCGTGTGCGTCCTGTCAAAAACAAAATAAACACTATTTCGAATGTTAATTTCCAACGTGGAATCACTTGCAAATGGCTTAATAAAATCAAATTTAAAGGAACAATGCCGAGTGTAAGCAACTGGCGACAGTTGGCCATTTCCCAATCTGAAGTCCCTTTCGAACTTCCGTCCGACATTCCTGTTTACCACTCACTGCTTTTGGCTTGAAGTGCTGCGGCATCTGGTGCCATGTCAGCGGCTATTGTTTTTGCATTCGAGATTGCCAAAAGCAGTGAACCGTAACGCTGGCCAGATACCAGATAACAGCTACCAGATACAGAATAACAGATACCATGCTGTGCGTCCGTAGTCCGTTGTCCGTAGTCCGTTGTCCGCTGTCTGCTGTGCGATATCCTTTTCGCTCTAATTCTGACCGACACTAATATTGTTGAAAATATTCCATGCCTACTTCAGCTGGTGTCACACCAATTCACACTTCATCTTGGGGTCGGCGCTTTAAATCATTGCCAATAAGTGGAAAGAAATCCTGAAAAGGTTTCTGCTTTCTTATGGATATTAAGCTTAGCTCTTATTTTTAGTTGATATCAGTCCTAAATCGCCTTGGCCTTGGTATTGCATTAAATAATTAATTAATTATCTGTTTATGCTTTCTAATTCGTTGGGCTAAGCATTGAAATGATTATAATCATTCATAGAGAACATGAAGGGATGTTTATTATAAATAGAAGAGAATTTTTAATAAGATATTAAGTGTGAGTCTTAGTGTAATGGGAACAAACAGACTTCAGTATAACCTAAAATGAGTGTTGATAAAGTCTATAAAATCAATAATAAATTTGATAACATTTAGTGTTCATGTTAACACTCATGTTTTGCATAGAGGACTGATGAAGTTTGTAACATACATCAAAAATAATTCATTATACAACAATCAGTGCGGTATAACACCCATAGAAAGACTTTAATATAATATATAAAATAAATAAATATATATATATATATATATATACATTTATAGCAGCTGGCTCGGGATATATGATATCCTTTAACAAGCTAAACAAGCGAAACTGTATTGATAAACGATGATAAATTGTATGAAATATGACGTATGAAATGAAATTGCTTTTTATAATAATTTACAATGCTCATAAAATCTCTTAAAATCTCATAATAATTGCATTGACAATGGACAGCGCTGAAAAGCTTTTGTTGCTAGGCTACGGAGCTGAGAAATGGCTTGATATACTTAAGCCTGCTCACCAATATTGCTGTAGAAGTCAGCTCGAATGCCAATTGCGGCTTATCGAAACTTATTGTTGGATTCAGCCTGTGGCAATCGATAAACAAAATGCAGCAAAAGTAACAGCAGCAGCAGCAGTTGAACAGGCCTGAATCGGGCTTATAATTCATTCGTGGCGCGATAAGTTTCAAGTGGCTTTGAGCTGGCAAAAAGCCGCTAGCCAAGTGTAAATGATTAAAAGGATGAAGAGGCTGCAGCCTCTGGCGCCGGCTGGCGGGAAAACAATAAAACACACTCAGCGGTTGAGCATGCAATAAGTAGATGCTAGCAAAAAAATGTACGCAGCAGTGCTGGGAGCATGCACGGGTCGGGGTCGGGGTCGGGTTGCGGATTGGGGGCTTGGTTCGTGTCCGTATCCGTGTCCGTGTCCGGATCGCAGTCCTGGTGCTTGATTCGCGCAGTTGGCGGCGAATTGTGAATTTCAATGAAATGCTTAACCAATACAAAAAAGCTAAAGGTGGGCAAATGTAATGAAATGGAAAACGGCAAAGCCAGATGAAACGAGGCTAAAGGATATCGCGCATGGCCCAATTGTTAATAATCGTTGGCACGACCCAAACCGTGGCTGCTGGAGATGGGTGACTCACTCTCTGTAGGCGTTTGTGTGTGAGTGTGGGGTATATTTCATTCATTCATATGGCAAAATGGCCGACAGCGCCGGAATTGGAATCACTTTGCTCGTACGCATTACATGCCATGGCCAATGAACATGTCCCGTGTTATCGGCGACAGTCGACGACGACGCGTCGTCGGCATAATCGTCACTGACATTTGCGCCAGCAAGGAGCTGCCAGGATGTTCCCCCGCTCTCCATGCTCCCCCCACCCCTACATACATACACAATTATTGTGAATGCCATGAGTGGAATGCGGCAAATGTTGCGATTGTTTTGCAATCCTCAATCCTGACGTATTAATTAAAGTGTAAATTGCAAAGGAAGTTCTTTGCAATGACAGGCAGCGTAATGATGATGATGATGACGTTGACGATAATGAACAGCACAATGATGATGGAAATGTATATTGTATCAGATGGACTCATACATACATATATACATCATATAACCTTCTTCTGTCACATCAAATACCAAAATAAAAGAAATATGAAATTCTGAAAATCTGCGAGCCAAAAACTTGGCAAATGTCTAAATATAGAAGGAGAATATTGCATTTTTAGCATTTTATTAAAGAAAAGCAGCAAGAAAAGCAACAAATAAAAAAGAAGCAAGTTTTACGGAAAGTTTTACTTTGTTGTTTCAATATGGAGCAAAAGGCTGCCGAAAGTTCAACGTATTTTTAGTGGAAAATTATGATGAAGCTGCTTTATTTGAGCGGACATGTCAAAAGTTGTTTGCTCGTCTTAAAATTGGCAATTTTCTTTTGCCAGACACTGAACGAGCCGTGGCGCTGCTTGAGTATGAGAAATTACAGCCAAGGCTCGATGAAGATCTATCCACTGAGTTTCGCCTTCAATTTTTCAATTTTTTCATACTCAAAGTTTGTGTGGGACAAGAGAAGCTAGTACAAACTCCTTAATCTATTTAACGATTAAACGATGAGAACCGAGATGAGAGAAATGCTGAACATCGAACCTCTGCAACGGCTTCTGCCGGCGAGTGCAGTTTCTGCTGCAATATGTGACTGGCAATGACAGTTCAAAAAGTTGAACAACATTTGTATATCTAGACCAAGCTTAATATACATGGTCAGATTATGTTTCTTCACTTAATATTACGCTATGCTCGTGAGATATATTGATAAAAAGTCATACCCATTCGCTCTCGCTCTGAGCAAGAGTCTTCGGTTCTTTACGATTTAGTTTTCGTCTGAGTTTTAGGTTCAACTATTCGTGTGATGCTGTTTTAACGAGCAACGTTTAGAGAGCGTTACGATAGACGCTCGCACAATGTGGTTTAGTAAGTGAGCAGATAGCTCAAAGAGTCTATGAAAACCAGCTACACATGCACACGTTCAAAGTGACGAATGCAAACCTTGCACAAATCATAAAAGACTTTTTGCTTCATAAAATTCAACCGAAAGGTCGGGAAAACCCTGAGCAAAAGAAACAAATTATAAAGGTTTCTGTTTGATTGCGAACGAGCTTTTTGAAGAATCGATGCTCAAGATGTGAGTGAAAGACATTGACAAACGATCACTGGGGAGGTAAACCGATAACAATAGATACAATTCAGATAAGCAATTCAAGGTCTAAAATGAGTGATGCATAATATATTTAAAAAAGTATTTATTTACAGCTTAACGCTACCTTGTAGGCAAATTAATCTAAACGGAAGTTAATTAATGAATTATCTATCTGTGAAAAGCTGTATTAATTTTTAAATAGGATGTATAAGGGAAAGAAAGGATGTTTTAGTGATACAGGATATGGATAAGTCTTATGCAGTCATTATGAATAGGACGATGTTCAGGTCAAGACACGATCCAGCAGTTCTTGAGTATGGTGGTACAAGTGCGACGGCTGAGAGAACTTTGATCTGCAGTACCTAGGCCCCTGGCCAGGCTATTTGGATGTGATTTTTATCTCTCTTGACAATATGATGATGCTCGACAACATTGCAAATTAAAGTCAAAAGCTTTTAGAAGTCTTTAACTGGATGTTGATTATATATTATATCTCTGATTTTGTAATCATGAATCAGCCTATTTCTTGACTTTATCATAAGTAGAGAAGCGTTCCATTCAGGACATCTTGCTGCAATCGCTAGATATGATTCATATCTTCATTTAAGGTGAATGCCATTCATATATCAATGCAATATATGCATGCTAAGCAAAGCCTCTCCAATTATGATGAAGTCCATAAATATATCGATATCGATATCGATAACTGCCAAAGCGCTGCACGCTTTTCATGCTGGAATCCGTCAATTGCCCAAAATAGGAAAATCAATTTGAAGATTGATTAATTTTTCAAATTAAAATTAAAATTTTCGATACTTGTGCACTCACTTGTATTATATTTAATTTATTTATTTATTTTTTCAAATTTGATGAATTGATAATTTTTAAAAACGTTTTCCTTTTTTATGAGGTTTTCTTCTTTTGAAAATAGCTACAATTTTCAAATTAATTGAAATTATCTGACAAACAACATTAATATACACATTCATATTGATATGTTTTTTGGTCAATACATATATGATTAAATATTATTATTTACTACTAGCAAAAATATACAGTTTCAAAAAATGTTGGTTCAAGCACTATTAAAAGTCTTTATAGTCCTTAATGATGTTCAAAAACCTAATTAAAGTTAGTTTTGCTCATAATTTCTTTTCAGATTTGGCACAAACTATTGGAGCTTTAATTTCAATATTTAATGTGGCCTGGCCCGAAAAAATGAGGCTAATAAAGCGCGTGAAGCCATCGCGAACTCAACTTGATTAATTTGGTTGAGTGACAGCAGGCGCGACAGTTACTACGACCAAATCCCAGTCGCAATTTGAACACGCCGAATATTAACGAGTCGCTGCAGTCCCCGGTGCCAAAAATTCCCCTACCCACTCCCCACTCCCCACTCCCTACTCCCAATTCCGCGTTCAGTCCCCGACTCCACTGTAACGCCCTCGTCTATCATATGGCACACACACTTCAGTTTATGGCTTTTTATTGGGCGGCTCATAAAGTTTAAAGGCGCTCAGAAAAACTTTTGTGCCTACAAGTTGTGTCTATGAGAGGGAGGGAGAGGGAGCTGCGGAAGCAATCCCTCCCCATCCATGATGGGGCCAGCTCATTTCTCTATATAGTCAAGTTCCCCTGCATCTATGTGAAGCTCTATCTAAGGCAATTCTAACTATGGCTCAAAATTCGGAAGCGACGAAGTTTTATGCCGTTTCCAAACTTTATATATAGTTATGAGCGTGCATCTTTACATGAGCCATATACACACGTTATGGTCCGTCGTTTAAAGTGTTTGGCCATATAAATTCTTAAAAAATAGCATAATGCGCCTCCATCATTTGGTTTGCAAATTAATTTTATATTTATTTTTATTGTGCTAAGTTTTCTATTTGTTTTTCCAACTCTCGGTCAGCTATGCGCAAGATAATTCAATTAGGCAAAGTTGTTTACGATTTAAACATTAAAACCTAAAAACATTTGAGTTTTTATTATTTAAACTGAAAAGAAGTTAAGTTTAAGCTTTGTTTAGAGTAGAGTTTATATTTACTTCATTTTTAGAATTATAAGTTATAGTTTGTTATATATGTAAATTTGCCTAACAAAAGTAATTTAAGCAGTGAATATTATAAAGTTGTTAATCTTTTTTCCGGTTAGTCGAATATCAAAATATTCAATAAAAACTTTTGTCGCATTGAAAAATTCATGAATACGTAAATATTCTATATATTCTATATAGTTTTACCTTATTTTTACAACAGATGAATTAAAAAAAAAATAAAATTAATAAAAAAACGGGGTGGCAAAACAATTTAAAATTGCTCCATCATCCATTACATACATTACTTCTATGAAAAAAAAAGTTTTTTTCCGTAAATATACCACTTCATTAAATATATAAAATCCTTATTAATTCCACTTTTTTTTATCATTGTTAAATGAAAATCTCGACAAATTGGTTAAAACGTGTAAAAATTGTATTCTCTTGTCATGTCGAATTATTGCGACTCGACTGTATATATTTATGTCGTGCAGAGTCTCATTTTTATTAAGCTTGATAATTCGTGATTGGCCCCCACTTTTGCACTGGTATTAGTGTAAGGCTGAAGGCTGATGCAGCTAAGCTGCACGCTCTAATTATTCAAGTGAGGTAGAGAGAGAGTGAGACAAAGATAGTTGTTGCTGAACTTTGGTTTCGGCTGTTGCCGAGTGAGAGCGAGTGAGCTAGCGATAGCTGCAGAGCCGATCATGGCTGCTTTAATTGCTATGGGCGAAGAGCAGCGAATAGGAATTGCCTTTATGAAGGCAGCGTAACGGAAGTTTGTTATTGAGCGCAGTTGTAAGTGAGTAAAATGGGAATGGAAAGTGACAGACATACATACATATACATATATGTACATATGCAGTAATTTGTATATATGAAATATTATTTAGTACATTTGAACCATTAGGCAATCAAACAAATTCATTGAATTTAAATGGTAGGCTTTCGAATTTTATATGAATAAATTATCAATAGTTTTGTATAGAATTCAATTGCCTAGCTTTAAATATACTTAGTGTATTATAATGAATTTAAGTTTATTTTAGCATTAGAAATCCAAGTTTAAAAAGTTTTGTAAATTCTTCTGACCGTCTCGCAAAACCTAAGCACTTAATATAAAAACATGATTGGAGTTTCTATTTTGCTTCGCTGCCAAATGCACTTATTGTCCATAAGTAATTTGTATTTAATAAAATAAGCCGACAGTTTAATTGCTAAGAAATTTTAACATTTTACTTGAGGCTGTGTGGAAAAGGTGTTTGTCTTAATTAAAACTGAAAAGCTCGTAAGCTGAACCGCAGCAGCAGCAGCAAGAGATGCAAAACTTTAAGAACTGAACAAAACTAAACTAAAGTTGGAATAAAGTAAAGTTGCCTAGTGCTCTGGTCACGCCTGCCGCATGGGGCAGATTCAAGGCGTGTGTTTGTTTCTGTTCTACCCTCTTTGTTTTATTTTATTATTTATTTACGACGACAACAGCATGCCCTGTACATAGGACATGAGCTACAGTGGGTTGGCCATAAGAGCCTAAACGAATTGCTCAATTTTAATGCAAATTGTGAGCTGGTTTTCATATAGTATATTGGAATCTCTGTATAGATTGTCATAGTCACTGCAACTCAATGAGATAAGATATGGGGTATCTACTAGTCAGGCAAACTCTAATATTTCTTTATGCCTGTGCTCTGCTAGTCGAATGTAACTCGTATATTTTCGCTTTTGTTTTATTTTCTGTGTTGCGTTTAGGCGTCAAAAGTTTGATCCATTTTTATGTGCGGGCGAGCAATAAATTGAAACGCCAAATTTGCTAGCGAAATGCTCAACTGTTTGTCAACAGACAACAACAACAAAAATAACTACAACAACTAAAACAGCGAAGTATTGAAACATGACATTTGGGGGTCCGAACCAAAATAAACACCAAAACCAAATAAAACTACCCGCCATAGAAGAAGTTTTTTTTTCTTTGTTCTGCGACCAACGCATAGCCTAGTCGCACTCAGAATACCCTCTACTTATAGTCTGGCAGTCCTCACCACATAATAAATTGCATTTGCAAGCACAATTATAGCTGATAATGCTATTTGCCTTGGGACTAATTCAACTTAAAGTCTTTGTTCTTCCAACTGCAAGCTTGCTGCATTCAGTATTCGTACTCTGATACCCTGTAGCTTTAATTATGCATGATTATACTCTATATATGCATATATATAAAATACATTTATCATTATAATTATTATAAATAATCAAAAAGTTAAGTAAGGCCAGCAGTTTATGCTCTTCGTATAGCTCGTAAGCCCTATAAAGGAATTTCCGGAGACATTGTCCCTGCATAAGAAACTTTACGTATATAATAGCAGGCTGAGTTAGGCTGTCACTCAATTTGATATCTCTGTTATATCTAATTACAGGGTATTGATTGCGTCAGCATATCGCCTAGTCATGAAAGTAATTGTGATTTATATGCCCTGCCAGGCCAACGACATAACATATCGACCCATTTTCCATATCCTTGCCACTATTCCTGCTTCTGTCCTTGCCAATGTCAGCGAATGGAGCCGTGTAAATTGCTCCATGAGTAGCATTAGACGCGCGCTCCACAAGTGCATATTAGCACGGGGTGCTCGCATATAGGCACACACACACACACACACACACACACACGACTACTTGCGGACGGACAACTGCAGTTAGTGTGTTATCCTTGTTGTTGTCGCTGATGTTGTTTGTGTTCATTCATTGGCCACAAGTGCGGACTAGCCGTGTAACATCCTTCCGGCATAAAATTGCTCTGACACGCCACATTGTTGTTCTAGTCCATGTTGGATTGCGCAGAGTTCGAGTCCTCTTCTGCCTGCCTGGCTGACTGGCTGCCTGTCCTGCCTGTCCTGCCTGTCCTGCCTGGCTGCCTGTCGTGGCCAAGGTGCTAAGAGCTATTCGCGTTCGTCCCAATGCACTCACTTGAGCATGGACGTCGCTTATCTATGAGCGCTGCTCTAGACTATTGAATTGCTTTACGATTTGAAGGCTTTAAGTGGGAATGTAACTAAAACAATGAAGAGAACTCAACTTATTTTTGATTGTCGTCTAGAGCTGAGTGAACTGTGGACCTTTCGTCGTATTCATTTATCTCCAGCTAAGTGAGATTTCGTATAACGATTGCAGTCTTTACTAAAAACTTTCTTAAATGAGAATCCAAATGTTTAAAATATTCTCTCGCTATGACTCCGCTCTACATTGTTAGTCTCTGACAGAGTTGGTACGAGTGAGAGAGTCAACTTAATTGCACAATATACACTACAATTTGGCTCTCCCTCGTATGGAATTGCGGCATTATTAAGTTGTACATTGGCTCATACCTCGGCTTTGTTGGATACCAGAGCTGACTCAAGAATACATATACGCACACACACACACTCATACACTTATACAGACACATACCTAAATGGGAGTGCTCTCTGAATGTCTGTTGCTAAACAACAAGCGATTGCTGACTGTGTGCGACTGTGTGTGTGCACAGTGGTTCAAATTTCAATCAAAGCCTTTCGCGGAATTGTTGCAAATGCTGAAACTTGATACATGCTTAGAGAATGCAGTTATGCAGTGAGAGAGTGAGAGAGAAAGGGAGAGGAGGGAGGGGAAGGAGAGAGAGAGAGTGGGAGAATGGGATAACGATAATCTATCTCCAAGTTGAAGATGAAATAGATTTGCAGGTTTCTGTAAAATATAAAGCTATTTAGCTAGATTTATATTTAAGAAATAGATACATAGGGAAAGCGGGAGATGGAAAGAGTGAGAGATTAAGCTGTGTGACAAAGAGAGAGCGAGAGAGAGCGAGAGAGAGAGAGAGAGGGAGAGTGAACTGTGTGTGTGAGGGAGAAAAATAGGGAGAGAGAGAGAGAGAGAGAGAGAGAGACAGATGTAGAGAGAGGCAAAGTGAGAGATGGAGAGATAGAGGGACTTAGAGATAGAAAGTGAGAGAGGCTAAGCCCATGAGATGGAGAGTAACAAAATGAGTTAGAGAAAAAGACAGTAACAAACACAGAGTAAGTGAGAGATGGAGCGAGTGACAGAGAGTGTGATAGAAACAATGAGACTGAATGAGTGAGTGATAAAGATATTTATATATATATAGAGAGAGAGAGAAAGAGTGAAAAGGAATAGAAAGCGAGATACACGAAGATAAATAGATATAAAGAGAGAGAGAGAGAGAGATCTCAAAGAGAGAGAGTGAGAATAAGAGAGAGGGGATACAGACATATCGAGAATAATATAAAGAGAAGGAAATAGAAATAGAAAGCGAGCAAGAGAGAGAGAAAGAGAGATACTGAGAGAGAGAAGAGATTCAATTAATACATATAGAACGTGAAGGAGCGATACATATAGGCCGAGAAAGGTAAAAATTATCGGTTTACAGCACTTTTCAATAATAGCTTCACTTCTGTTCGGCATTTTTCTATGCAATGCTTGACTAGAATTTATAGAGATATAAGTACAAATGTGCTTTAACGCTTGGAAATCAAGCCAACTAAAGAGTTCGATTAGTCTTTGGCATTGACATATATGTATTTGCTAACAATCTCTCTATTGAGTGAGTAAACCATAAGACTCTATGCTGTGTATATAAACTGTTAATCTGTAAATAAAGCAACTTCTGAGCCAACAGTACAATTGTTGCACAGAGCTTCCGTTAGCACTAATCCCAGTTGCACAGTGCAGTTGCCTGGGCGGGCACATGCTGTCAGCGAGATGTCGTTGTTCCTGTTGAGCTCGTCACACCACTATGTATGTGTGCGAGTGTGTGTGAGTGTGTGTGTAGGTAGCAAATATATTGCAAGTTACTTTCAAGCTCTGGAAAATATGGGTTTACGGCAACAATAAGCGATATATGTGTATATATGTATATGTGCATATCTATACAGATGTATCATCCATATGCACACACGTACGTACATACATATATATGAGATAAATTGTGTGGAAATGGTGTCTGCTTTTGGAGCAGACGTCACTTAAGTCGCTATTCTGTAATTTCACGCAATTTCCATGTGTAGAGCCGCGAGCTAGTGACAAATTTGGCGGCGAGGCATGAATAATGTGGCAACATTAATCAGAGACACAGAGAGAAGATCCGACTCGACTCGACTCGAGTGGAACGATACGAACGACAGCCAGATTAGAGGCCACAAAGCGTGCAATCAATTGCTTGACTTACCTGAAAGCCAACCAGACTCCAGACCTCCTCCTCGGTAGAGAATACACAGGCGGTGCCAGCGCGTCCATGATACTGATAGATCCGCACCGAATGGGCCAAAGCAACGGGTATAGCAGTTGTCACAATCGTTATCCAGGCACACATAATGGCGCTACATATGCATGTGTGTGTGTGTGTGAGTGTGTGTGTGTGTGTCAGCAAGACAAATAAAGGCAAATGTCTCAGATAATTGATGCCCAATTAGTTGGTTTTGTTAAGCCCTAACTAATGCCATCTCAGAAGGCATAACTAAATAGACTTATTCTCATCTAACTAATCAAAGCTCGAGCGTAGCTGCAGCTGCAACTGTTTATGTATAGTTTATTGAAAAGCATTGTAAATTGGGTAAATTTAATTTGCATAAATTCATTGCGAAATAACGAGCTTTAGTCTCGAGTTACAGAGAATTTCTGCTACTGCTCCAAAGATTGTTAATTGGAGTGAAATTTATGTTCAATCAAATATGTATTGAAAATCTTTTATGAGAGTTTCTGAATCCGATTGGAAATATGCATTCGCATAGTTTCGATTAAGTACCTAAGTTGAAGTGGGCTAAGAGCAAAGCAGTCGAGGTACGGCCCTTGGGTTGGGCCTAAACTAATTGCTACAATAGAGAGAGTGGGTCGAGAGCATTTGTTACTTACAGCGTGGCATTGCGTTCGGTGCGTAGAGACATGCTGGTAACGGGATGGACGACGGCCAGGAAGCGATCGAAGGACATTAGGACGAGTGTGTAGACGCTGCAAGGCAAACAATAACAAGAAGAAGAAGAAGAAGAAGAAGCCATTATAGCACAACTCATGCCATCGGCCTAGGGCTACTCACCTGCAATGGCATGTGACCACAATCATGTACTGCACAAATTTGCACCACAAATTGCCAAATGGCCATTCCGGCAGCACATAGTCAGTGGCCGTGAACGGCACGCAGAAGATGACGAAGAGTATGTCCGAGACGGCCAGGTTTATAATCAATAGGTTTGTGGTTGAGCGCATTTGTTGGTTAACGACTACCACTAAACGATAGGCAAGCAAAGAGAGTATGTGAGAGAAGAGAGAGAGGGAGAGATGTATTAGTATTTTCTGCAAGTGCAAGTATCGAATTTTAACAATTGATTTATAGCATATTAAACAAGGCATTTTGGTTTTAATTATTACTTGAAATCGAAGCAGGAAAGTGGCCTAAACTAAGATGAATTTTAATTAAGTTTACACTTGTCTATGCACTTTTAATTAACCCGATTAGACAACTTGTTCAGCATGGCCCAGTCAACTTCTTGCTTGCTTTGAGCTTGATCGACTACTTAATGCTCATTCGAAACGTAAAGGAGTTGAATTAAAAATAAAGAGGATTATCTGCATTATGGATATGTTAATCTGTGGTATGGATCAACAGCGATGCATTGGGGAATTTTGCTATTTTAACTATAAAATTGAGAAATGTGAGAATGTGAAGTTAAGTAATAGTTGAGGGATATTAATCAAGGGAAGAGATTGACTCACTTAATTGTCAAATTTGTATCTATTGTATCAATGGAGCTTAAAAGACAGCAGTTGTAGCAATGCTCATTTAGGTCAAGCTCATCAATGCTCATCTAGCTTCAGCAGTAGAGAAATGCATTTATACAGTCAGACGGACAATAAGACGAATAGCAGGACGAATAGCAAAGCGAATAGCTATATACATGCATAAAAAAAGACGGACAGCAAGAAGGACAGCAATACGGACGGACAGCAGCGGACAAAATGAACAACAAGATGGGCAATAACACGGATGGACAATAGACAGATAGCAAAAAGAAAAATAAAATAAAACTTATAACAAGACAGACAATAAGACAAACTGCAAAGCGGACATTGATAAACCTTGACAATTTCATTTATATAATTTTATATACTTAGTTAGAGCAAGCATTTTCAAAAGTTTCTCTCAATGCAACTAATTGGAGAATCAAAGATGATAGAATATAGAATAAGTATTAGCTACCAAATATGCAGACGAAAGTAGCTTCAAGTCTATCATGACTTTTGATATTTTGTTTAGGGTATTCAATGTGCTGTACCTGTTCCTTGCGAATAATCACAAAGTGTTTTCTTTGCTTAGCCTTTGCCTCGGCCATAAGGCTTTAATTAGAGAGCCAGTGTTATCGTGTTGCAGCCTTGCTTTATTGTCAATTTGTTATATATTTGTTTAGATAATGGCATTCGTTGTTATTCATCAATATGTGTGCTTTGGCAATTAGCACCAGCCTTATAGCCCGTGTTCATATTTGCATTCAACTTCAATTTCCTAAAAGCCAAAGCCCAAAGCCAAGCGAATCACATACATGCACGCACTTGGCCAAATGCCTAAGCCGTAAGCAAATTTGACAAGGCTTTTGCAACGTGGAATGCGGTAATTGGTTTAATAGAAATTCATGCACTGTCCGCAGATGAACGACATATTAATTTGAATCAGTCCTCAGCTGTGTGCTTTGTCGTGGCTACGAATAATTAGGAATCTTAAATTTAAGAATTATTTGGCAATTGCAGTAGCAAACCCTCAATACGCCCAACAATCTAAGCCGCCTCAACTCGATTTAATATGCATGAAATTATTTTATTGTGTTGAATTGATATTTTTGTGAATTGAATGAAACTCATTTGAAATGCATTTACGTATCAAGTGAAGTGGAACATTAATTATTAAAGAGTCATTAAACGACACGAAGTAATTACATAAGCCAATTGAATTTTGGTGCAATTGATTTTGTTTATGAATTTGATATATGAATTGCCTTTTAAAATAAATAAAATGAAATTTGAATCTTTAATCTATAAAACTACGATTTGCAGTACAGAATATTTTCAAATGCAATCAATTGGATTATATATTAACGCCCATATTGAATATTATTTTTAACCAAAATACAGGGTGTCTCAACAGTCACGAAGGATGCAATTTTAATACTATACTATATAAATCAATTACAAATTTACACTTTATAATTATATGGTTTTCCATTAAAATTACTTCTTGCTTGATTTCTGGGACACCCTGTATTTATATTATCCAAGCTCTCAAATAGCTTTAAAGAGGGAAAAATGTTTTTAGATAATAATCGTTTGCACTGCATTTTGTGCATTCACTCTACACATGATTTTCATTCCATCTGAACTCTATTCCCATATTCTTTGAAATAAAATATGATAGCTTATGTAACGTGTTTGTAAATAGCAAGTGTGAGCTGATCAGTGACCTCTGACAATGTTCTTGGCTGCCAAAGAAACAAGCAGCTGTAGCTATATTGCCCAATCACTGTCCATGTTCTGTTCATGTCCTGTCCATGTCCTCGCGCTGTGCCCAACGCCCAACGCCCAAGTTTTTTTTCTGCCAATTACGCGCAGAGAAAGACGAGCTCTGTAAACGTAAAGTGACTGTAGCTAAACGTGAAGCCCAAGATGGAGCTGGAAACTGGTAGCTGGCGCTGGAGATGATGCCCCTTTGTTCTCGAGTCGCTCCTTGCTGGGCTCTTTGTTGCTGCTGCCACTTGGCTCCCCGTCGCAGCGCCAACAGACGAAAGCCACTTGCAATTAGCCAAACAATTTATGTTTCTCTGTTGAAAAGTAGCGCAGCGGATAAATTCTATAGACCGGCCGATGGAAGGGCGTTGGCATCCATCTGAGCTGGCAGAGGAGGCGAAAGGGGGGATTCTGTATTGTCGCTGTCACAAAAGTTCTCTTCTATCGCATGCAAGCCGAGGGAAAGGCGCATGCATGATGTGGAACGTTTCAATGGATTGATGGGAAATACTGTCAAGAAAATTGCAGGCAGCGGTGCCAGTGTGTGTGTGTGTGTATGTGTGTGTGTGTGTGTGTGGGTGGGTGTCTGCTTGGGTGGGTGGTTTGGTGGTTAGTCTGTGGGTCAGCAAAAGTGCAACGTGACGAGGAATTTTTGGCAAAGAGGAAATTTCACCAGGCAAAGTCATATAAAATAAAGTTGCTTATGCCCTGTACAATAGAAGCTAGAGTGTCTATAGATACTCGCAGAAGATGCTCCATTGAAAAGGGTAGTCTAAGTTGGTAGTTTATCCTTTTATATATTTATATAGTTTATCTTTATCTTATATAGTTTATCTTTATATATAATATATATTAATCTTATCATAGTCAAAATCATATGATGGTCATAGAGCATATAAAGCAGCTCATCATTTCACTCACTACTTTCGCTTCAGTCTATTAGTTTAAAGAATTTAGTTGAGTATGAATTGAGATACAGAAACTCATGAAATATGTTCTCTTCTCTTCTATAAAAACTTAGCTACACTAATTGCTTCAGCTTCACTCAGCAGCCACTGCCTAGCGTATCAGCACTATATTAAACAGGGTAATTGCTAGTCGAGCATTCTTATTCAATTTATTCGTCTTATGTACTTATTGTTGATGTTTTGACTTGTTGTTTGTTGTTGTTGATTGTTGTTCACATTGCTGTTGCGCTGCTTTTGTTGCTGTTGCCGCAAATCAATTTCCTTTGAAACATATTTAGCACAGGATGTGGAGCGGCAGGAGGCGGAGCCGGAGGCGTTCTGCGCCAAGCGGGGGCAAAATAAATAAAAAGTGACAGCAACAGCAACAGCAAGAGCAACTGCAAAAGTGGCAATAACATCAACAGAAAAGTCACAAAATTTTAACAATAAATACAAGTTGTCCTGGCTGGGCTAGGCTGGCTGTGCTGGCTTGGAGCCCAGTTGCCACGTGTGCCCCCAGAGCTTGATTTCGTTTTTTATTTTACTTTTTTGTGTGTTTGTGTATTATATGCTGAACCCATTGCAAATGCTATTTCTGGCCATAATGGCTTGCCACCATTCTATGTAACAGGCAGCAGCAGGCGTGGCCGGCACAAAATAGAATCTGCATTCCTGCTAAAAAAGCGATGACGATGGTCAGCCGAGTCGTCAGTCACGGTATCTCCAAGTCATTCACTCCCTAGACTAGTCACACTCTAACTCATTTTGGTTTTACTAGTATTAGTTATGTTGTTTACTCACATTGAGTGCTTGCTGGTTGCCAGGTGTGGGCAAGTGACGCAAATTGACAAGAGTCAACTCGTCTCTGGGTATATTGAAATTTTAGATATTTTCTTTTGTTGCATTTGCATTTGATCTTTTAAAATGAATTTTGGCAGAGTCCCAACTTATTTGGAAAGTGACTTACTGCTGGCTTTTTTTTTTATAGATTTATAACGGATTGTAAATGAAATGATAAAGAAAATGTTTATGCATATCGATCGACTAGAATTGTGATAATTAACATAAAGAAATAATTTGTAAAGTCAAAATGAGATATTTCTGCTCGTAGGCCTTGAACTAAGTTTAAGTTGTAGTGTAAAACCTGATTTGTATCGTTTTTGTATATAAGAAGTTTCGGGTGTATTATTTAAAGAAATTCTTCATATATTATAAAATATTTTTAGTTGCTTGCGCTAGTGTGTTTCATAAATGTATATAATAAGGGACATTTAATGATTACTACAACACTACGATTAAATTAAACTATAGTTAAACTAGTGTTTCAATTTCAATGTCAATTTGGCCATTTTATCAATATCAGTAACAATGAGATCAATATCAATGAGATCAATGAGAGTGTCAAGTACTGAGTGCATTAAGAATTCTGTATACGAGCGCACTCTTAAGTGCTCTATTTCTGTAAAAAAATACAAAATTACAACCTGAAATTGAAACTGGAGACCATCGATTGTGTTTCCAAGAGAAAAGATGTAAGAAATTACCAAGAAACAAGTAAGAACGTTGCAGTTAGGCGCCACTAACTGCGATATACTTTGTTCCCATAGGTGCATCTTATTTATTTAATAAACATTTAATTAACGAAATATTTCGGCAATTAGAAAACGTACATGGCAAGCAACAAACGTTTTTCCTACACATACATACAGATTTACACATGTACACACTATACGAGTATACACAATTTTCTAAGTATACATACATACAAAAGTTTGCATGCCAGAATATTCTACGAATTGTGACTGAATTGGGAATTTTTCGATCGTTATTTTAGTTTTGTCAAAAGGCGCTCTAGCAATGCATTACAATGTCTTATTTGGTTTTAGTTAACGAAGCACAGATCAGGGCACTGGCGCTGGTGGTAAGCACTATGCAAGCTATACCTTTTTTTCAAAAATTATTTACATATTTTTTATTTTTTTATATTTGTATATTTATTATAAAATGCTTGCTGCCAATTGATGATAATTTATAAACATATGCATATGAATTTTGCATTTAAGCAAAAACTAAAACAATTTTTCCGATTTGCCACGCTGTGTGGCAAGCAGTTTTTCTATGCATTCATATATGTATTTATGTGTAAGTCTATACACATCCAAAAGTGTATACATATTGCAAGAATTGCGATTGTATTGTTTTGTTTCGTCACAAGCTGCTGATCAGCTGGTCAGCTGATCAGCTGTGAATTGATTTAGGTTTAGCTAACGATTACATGTTGTTTTCAAAAGACCTAGGTTCGAATCCCGGTGGAAACTTTTTATTTATTAATCAAAAACTTATCAATTTTATTTTTTAAAATTTATTATTAATATTATTAAATTTATGTTAAAATGCTTTTTGCCATCTTAGCAATTGCTACTAAGCTATTATATGCATGAATTATGCAGTTGGCCACAACAAACTTCTTTGCCGATTTGCCACGCCCCCAGTGGGCGTAGACGCATAATTTTTTGCCAGTTCTTAGAAAAGGCCGAGGCTAACATGACTGCAAAATTTGGTTGCTTACATTCCAAAATGCGAAAATTACAGGGTATTTTTCGATATGCCACGCCCCCAAAGAGGCTGAAAAATTATTTTTGGGGCATCGATAGAGGAGAACATTAGTAACTCAACCATCCAATTTTCAAGCTTCTAGCTCTAAAACTGTAGGAGATATAAACTTTTGCGGTTTGCCACGCCCCCTGTGGGCGTAGATATATCTACCATAGCTTATTAGTCTTGGGTTGTCAACCCGAGTATACATGCAAAATTTCAAGTCTCTAGTGTCAATAGTGTTCAAAATATAGCACAATTTGAAAAATCACTATATATTCAGGTCCGATTTGCCACGCCCCCAATGGGCGTAGACATATAACTTTTTGATCGATCTTCTTAGAATCATAACATTAACTCACATGCAAAATTTCAGCGTTCTAGCTTTAACGGTGTAGAAGATACGTATTTCCCGATTTGCCACGCCCCCAATGGGCGTAGATATATCCGCCATAGCTTTTTGAACTTGGGTTGTCACCCCGAGTATACATTTCAAATTGCAACTCTCTAGCTCATCATCTAGTATGATAACTTAACTATGGGCGGAAGAGTTTTCCGATTTGCCACGCCCCTAGTGGGCGGATCGGGAAAATTTTTACACTTTATAATTCGGGAGCATATATGAGTATATGTTTAAAATTTCAAGTCTCTAGCTCTAATAGCGCCGAAAAATATTGCGTTCATACGGACAGACGGACAGACGGACATTGCACAAAACCAATATACTTTTTTCCCTTTGGGAACAAAGTATAAAAAGGTCTGATTGTATTTGCAAGGTAAATTTGAAGAAAGGCTGCATATTACACTAAATCTCTAGGCCTTTACACTAAATTAACTAAAAATCTTCTATTTAGTCTTTTATTATTACAATAAGTATGTATCATACCGCTAATATAAAACTGACGATGGATGAACTTTTGAATTTATAGCATATTTTCTACAGAGCTCGTTTTCTCGATGTCTGCAAATAAGTGCAAATAATCTAAGTCACATTTGAAGAACAAAGGCAGAGGGGACACGATTGCATAGGCTCTTCAACGAGCTCATTTGCTCATTTTATGAAGTATAAAGTTTTTTGTGTACTTATCATAGTATTCATAGCTTATATTGAACTCATGAGAGATATAAAAAAAGTATACTCAAACTCTGAGCAAGAGATTTTTTTTCTTCTCTTTCCGTCTTCATCTGAGTGTTTTATGTGCTATACTCTTTTAAAGAGACTTATTTCGCATTTGTTTCGTGCGAGAATTGATACGTATTGATATGTATGCTGCTCGCTCTTATTGTCACTTCGTGAGAAAGAGACAGCACTAGATATTGCGGAATATAGTCGCTGTTCATACTAAGCAAGAACGAGATGATGGGTGTTGAGACCATTCATTATACTAGTTGTCATTATGGTTGTAAGTGGACATAGAGAAGCGATGAGAAATTCTGAAAAGAGTTTATGATTGTGAACTCATTATTTGGCGCGACTATATAATCATGCAATACATGGCATGGAAAGTGTTCAATTTGACGTTGCTTCGACATACATACATGTATGTATATACTTACATATATAATAAGCGTTCATTATGTGGCAGTCTATTCTCTTTATTGCTTTTAATTGCAGCTCTGACAAGTTTTAATATGAAAGAGTTCAAACGGTAGTCCGAGTATAAATAGATGAAAGGCCAGGCTAGCAAGAGTCAATAGACTTGATGTGGTGTTCGGTTTAAATATAGAAACCACTTTCGAGGCATTGTCGATTGTTGCTACTCGGTAAAAGTCAGTCATTTCCCGGAAATGCCAATTAATATGTATATTCACAGGCAAAAGAGCACACATATACATATGCACACACTCACACACACACACGGGTATTGACTGTTTCTGTTGCTGATAACAAGTAAACCATTATGACTGACATTTTGCGGACAAACGGTGTAACAAAAAGAAAGAATAAATATAATAAAGGGTCGGGTCTAAAGCATCTCTAGTAGGAGTATGCTGGACCATGCACTGGCGCTGAGCTAAAGGTAAACTTTTATGTAGCTTGTTTTACAAAATAATAAAGTGTAGCATAATTTATGGCGCAGGAGGCTAAACAAAAAATGTATCTATATATAAATGGTCGGGAAATGGGCGCAAAGAGGCTGAAAGCTGGAAAAAAGTTCCTCAAGCGCAAAAAAACGCTGTTATTTAATGCCACGTTACGAACACACACAGCCTGAAATCAAATAAACAAATAACCAGACGTTGCTCCAGCATCTGTGTGTGTGTGTGTGTGCGTGTGCACCCAGCGTATGCCGACTGGGCCATTTTTACAACTTGCCATATAAATTTAGCTTTTTTTCTTTTCTCTCTCTTCTCTTTTATGTTACTTTAATGTCACTTTAATGTCATACATTAGGCAAAGTATCGATGCATTGCAGCCGTATCTCAGAATCCGTGCTCGAGCTCGAACTCGAGCTCTCGAATAT
This sequence comes from Drosophila koepferae, assembly GCA_030914345.1. Classification (NCBI taxonomy): domain Eukaryota; kingdom Metazoa; phylum Arthropoda; class Insecta; order Diptera; family Drosophilidae; genus Drosophila; species Drosophila koepferae. Next base: position 909,562 of record JAUESR010000196.1, read on the forward strand.
GCTGAGTGTAAGTCGTGTAATCCAACAATTTATCTTGAAGACAACTTAACAAATAACTGCTGCTGGCAGCTGTTGGGCCATCGTGGGCCATAAAAGTCAGCGAGACAGCTAAAAGCTTATGTAATTGACTGCAATTGGCTGACATGTCAAAAGTCATGTTTCATAATTACGAACTGCAAAGCTTTAATAAATAAATTAATAACAAAAGTTAGCAAAGAGCTACATGCATAAATACACTGAGGATTTTGTTCCCTAAGTCTACACATTGCATTGACTTAGGCATATTTTGAGCTAACCCTTTTTAGGGCCTATCTGCTCTAATATTTAAGAGCATTCATATATATATATATATATATACATTTACTTCTGTTTAAAGCTCGCACGTTTTGAATTTAAATGATTCAGATTTTGAAGCTCAACATCTTGATCATAAAACTCGAATGCCAACTAATGTGCCCATTAACAAGAGAATTAAACAAACTCTTTAAGGCTGAGCAAGCTACATAAAAGTGAGCTTTAATTGGTAATTAAAATATGTCATAAAAGCTGAAAGCTTCTTGTACAGCTAGCAAGAGTTCATTAGGGCCATCTTTTTCAAAACAATTATGGGAATAATTGCTGCATTGTGTGCTTAGTCTCTGTCATTGCATTCGAACAATTCGCGTAATTAAATCATTCTAAAATCAGAAAGAGAGAGAGAGAGACAGAGAGAGGGAGGGAGAATGAGAGAAAATGAGCATAAAATATATTTTATTGTGTAGCACAAAGGATCCATGCTGAATACATTTCACAAATGATATATCCAAATGAGACATAAATTAAATGCAATTAAAATTTTACTATAGCAGCTGCCTCTGGCAGGGCTCTGTGAGCTAATTGAAGTGTGTTGGGCATAACAAGGCTTTCAAATGCATAAATAATTACGTTCAAGGCTCAAGGCTCACACGCACGCACACATGCATGGCTAAGAGCAATTGATAGAAGATAAGCGCCCTTTGTCAGACGGTCAGACGGTCAGACGGTCAGACACTTCCGGTTATATTTATAGTATGGCATTGCATGTGCACATATTGCGCAGCTGATTCCCGACGATTAATTGAAATTTTCGTCAACTTTGTGCATGTTTCTCATACACACATGCCAGCCAGAGTCGGTCTGTGTGTGTGTGTGCATAAGGATATCCGGTTGCAAATAATGAGAGCCAGAGATAAAACAGGCACATATGAAAGTCCGAAGTGTTGGTCTTGGCTGCCTTGCAGCCATCTCGCAGAGTTCCATTGAGTATCAGGTCAATGCGGCCCTCGGCTGTCACATTATTTGTCATACTAGACACAACCTAAGCAAATAAACATCTCAAGTGATGGCCTGACATGGGTGGGCAAAGATTTAAATAACTTGCCACCCATTCAATTGTGTCCAGTTTTCATTAAGGCCCCATCGAGTAGCTCAGCTATGCACACAAGTATATGTATATATAGTATAGCAAGTTGTTCAGCATAATAAGAGATAAATTGAGATATATTTTAATTTTGAGCTTTAAGAGAAAACTAAATTGTAATATAATAAAGTATTAAATATTCTTTAATGTTTACAAATATCTCTAATTTGAATTGAATCATATTAATAATAAATATAAAATGAGCATAGAAGGTGAGCAATTTGACACATCCCAACAATATCAATAAATTCTAAGAGTCTATTTTCTATTTATTGAGAGTGAGGCAAAACCTTAATATATTTGCTCTAAAATTTTTAGTCAAAACAAAAAGTTCTTAAAGCTTGCCAGTTTTTTATACAACTTAATTCATTTTATTTACAATAAATGAAATTTACTTAACGAAATTGAAATGCGACATTGAAGAAGCAAAACAACAAACAATTGCTTCAAATTCTTCGATTCTTTGCCAACCATTTTTTTCTCTCTCTATTTTTGATGTAAGCATTCTTCAAACTTTGATTATTTGTATTAGATTGGGATACCCTAGATGGCTGGCTCGAAAAGACGCCTTTATGCTATCTTTTTTGGCAGCAACCGTATCCAAGTTATCGCCATCATCATCATCATCATCATCATCATCATTGTTATTATACCCTTTCACATTCACATTCTATTTCAATCAATCACTAAGACTTTAGAATTCAGCACATTTCCTGAAGTTCAGGGCAACAGGCGGGAATAAAAAATAAAATTAAAGTAAATAAATAAAATAAAAGGCAAATAGCTGCTTGTCAGCACTGTATTCGGCCGTTTTTTGGCAACAGCTTGAGATGCAAAGGCAACTGATTGCTGCTGCTGTTGTTGTTGCTGCGCCAGTCAAATAACAAATACATACATATGTACATATATGCAATAAGTTGGCGCTGGATCAGCATTGAATATGGCCACATATTTGTGGGCTGTGAGGTGTAGGACATGGCCTTTGTTTAGTCGAAAGTCCATATGGCACCTGAAACCCTCAAAGGTACGCTCAACACCTAGCGACAGTCCAAACGAGGCCAAATGTGTAACCATATGGCCAGCAGAGCGTATATGTACCATATATATTGACAGAATCTGAGCCAAAAGGAAGCAAAGGCATGGATATAGCTATGGCAAGAAGATGCATATGAGCATGTATATATATATGTTGGTAAATATGTGTGTATGCGTATGTGTATACGTGTGTGTAATGCCAAATGCTAGCCAAAGCGCACAAAGCGTAAGTAAATAGAGGAAACCACATTAGAATGTGTTTGGAATATGCATTCACTTGAAATTTAACCTAATTAGAATCCTAACGAACCGCAACTACAACTTGTGGCAGTTTATATACTATATTATAATTCCAGTTATATTTAAACAAAGCAAAACTCATTAAACCATAATTTGAAATAAAATTATTTAATTTAATGTGGTTTAGTTTCTTAGAAACTTTATAGAGAATGCAGTGATACAATTGTTGATACTATTTATATTTCTCCCATCTAGTTCTTTTCTTTTTAAGAGTTCAGATAATAGAATATAATAATATTTATGAAATTATGTTTTTTTTTGGCTTCTTTAACAAACAATTTAAATATATCTAAATTTTATCTGTTAAATGCTAAAACTTAATAAAATGTGTCTTGAATTAATATTCATACGTATATAAAAAAAATCTTCAGCAGAAGATAAAAAGTATAATGCATTCATACATATACATCTAAATAATAAGCATGGCTCACAAATAACATTTCGAACTTTCACGTTCTTAGATCAACTGACAAAAGCATTCTCAGTCGCTCTCACTAACAATCCGACAATTCCGACATCGGTTATTTTCGTTTTGGTTTTAAGTTGAGCGTTTCGCATTGAACGATTCATATGCTGCTCTTTTGACACTCGTACAAAGAGGTTCAGTGAGTGAACAGATCAAAGAGAGTATATGCAAACACTCTTGACTTTTACATACTCATGCCCATATTCACAGCCATGTACACAGTTAATGAGTTTAGCGAAGACAACCTTGCATACAAATCAATACATATGTACGTATTGTCTCATCAAACTCTAGAGCGGAAAATACTAAAACAAATGCTCTCTATCCGATTGCGAACGAATTCTTTGAATAGTCGACGCAATCGGTTGAGTTTTTTCTCAAAATGTGAATGAAAGACAGAGTGAACAAGTAAGAAAGCTCTAGTCAAGAGTCTTGACTCAAGACTGATCGACTACGAGATTCCCTGAACCTTTCTTCGAACGAATACTATTTTAAGAATTATTCGATTCGTTTCTGCACGCGTAACAAAATATACATGCACATACACGCACGTACAAACATATATATACGCTTGTACGCATGTATGTATGTGTGTACGCATTGCATTGCTGCCTCGCTTGCTGTGCCACATGGGTTATTTTGAGAGAACTTATTTGATTAATAATTCTGTTTGTAGACGGACATTGGTAATCAAATCATATCATTATTTCGACGATCTTTAGAGGATCTTAACAGAAATATGTACATATATATTTTGTTGAATATAAATTCAAAATTTCAAGTCTCTGGCAAATCACAGAAAAGGTTTTATGTTACTTTTTTTTTTTTGTTCAAATTTTCACGCCTTTAGTGAGCATTTTGATCTTAAATCTTAACCATATGCATTCGATATGCACAAAAAAATATTCAACAAGACGAACATTGCACAAAACCAATATACTAATTTCACTTATTAAATGCCTTTAGAAACAGTTTAAGTTATAAACATTTAAATTTAAATTTGATTTCTTCATTCAGTACCTCATCAAGATTGAGTTGATGAAAAATGTGTGAAACCTTTTTGTCTCTCGAGCGCACAGATGCTGGCTAAGGAAAATTGCCTTATCAGAATTTGCTGGCATTGTGGGGGCGCCTTTTAAGCTCTTAACGCAGTTGGATGAGCCAACAGCTTTGCAGAGCTGCTTTGCATCAGACATTCATACATCAGGCATACATACATTGCATTGAAAAGTAAAACAATAAAATTGTACATGGCCCATAAAATGGCATAAATATGACGAAACTGGAGAGGTAGATGCAAGCTGGAAGGCGGGGGCGAGGGACAGCCTGAGGACTTGCCCACGCACGATTGCCAGGCCATTGTGTGCATAACGTCTGCTAGAGTGTATAGTATGTGTGTGAGTGTGTGTGGTGTGTGGGTGTGTGGGTGTGTGTGTGTGCTGTCCACATGGGCATTGTTTGGTACACGTGTGCGCTTATTGTTTTTGTTGCCTCCTTTAGGCGCCGCGCTCATTGCTGGTTATAAATTTTATCACTGCCAACGCAGTAAAATAAATTTGTGCACCGCCTTGTGGATTTGTGTAAATTTGCACAGCGCCAACCAATACAATACAAATACGAATATGTATATATATATATATATATATATATATAGATGTCACATCAACATATGCCACATATGCTGTCTCAAAATTTGTTCATCGCATACTTTCGTGCGCCTTTGTTTATTTATTCCTTTCAACACAATTGCATTTGGCCACGTGTGTGTAAACGCAACTGTGTGTGTGTGTGTGTGTGTGTGTGCTTTACACTCACATGCAATTTTCAAATGTCGCAGCTGTATCTTAAGTGTTGGTTCAATCGATGATCTAGCTTAACGTCACATTTTAATCTACCATTTTGAATGGCCAATTTTCAACTGACTGAAAGTTTGATCATGAATGGGGAGCTTAAGGAAGGTAGCCTAGAGGGCTTAAAGCTTAACGTTGACTGCCATATGTGTGTGGGGGACTGTGTGCGTACGTATTGATGTTTGTTATGCATGTTTACCCATACTAAATTAAAAAAAAGGGAATTACCCTTCTCTGCGATTCTCATAGATTCAAGCAGTGGAAGTAAATTGTTATGCTTGGCCATATATGCTGTTATGTTTATTTCACATTTGTTCTTTCCTTTTGATTTTGTTCTCTTTCTCTCATCTTTTGCTTTATCAGTAAGTTAATGATAATAAACTAATAGTTATTGAGTATACTCGAATAAATATAAAATGAGTAAATGAAATACAAATTATATTAACAAATAATATGTATGTATATAATTCAAATAATGTTGTAACTAATTGTATTCACTGATATCAGCTCTTCGCAGCATTCAGGGTATCTTGGGGTCGAGCAGTCCCTATTAGTACACTCTTACTTTTTTTTTTTACCCCCAAACTAAAATATAACTTAGCTTTGCTTTTTGTGTACTATGTATCGTATACAGATACGTACATATATTTTCATTTCAGCTCAAGTTGTGCTACTGAAAGTATCTGATCTGAAATTTATATATTTTGTATTTTCAAAAACGAAAACGCAATTAAGTCTTTTGTGAATGCATTTGCTTAACTTTTAATAGAGCGAAATTCAAAAAGAAAGCTATCTATTTGAGAGAATCAGAACCCCTATCAAGCCTGAAGAATAATTGAAAAAAAAAAAATAACAATGAGCAACAAAACATATAAATGTTTCGAAGATTCAGACTGCCAGAGCCAGATACAGTTTCGACGTCAAATGCGCGATGTTCATCGCTATCGCATGAGCACTATTTATGAGAATGATTGCTATGAAAACAGCGAGTCGCACAATATCACTGAAAGTTCTGAAAATGCTTCGAGTGCAATTGAGAATAGTAATGAGAGTTCGTCCTCTAAGAATTTGGGCTGTGATACTAGCGATAGATATGAGAATAAGAGTGATCATTCATCGGAAAATGGGAGTGGCTGGATGCGTATGGACCGTGGCGAAAATGGGCAACGGCGTGGCAGGTATTACAATGATTCTGACGAGTATGAGGATGAGTACTATTGCGAGGATGAGTTTGGTTACAATACTGAGAGTGATGTGGTTCCTGACAGCGCTAATGATAGATATGAAGTCAGAGAATACTATGAGTACGAAGACAGTGATTATGATGATTATCCTGAGAATGATGAGAATGACGAGCCAATGGAAGATATTTGTGAAGAGAATGCAGTTGTTCCTGTACACTATGTGGCCCGTATTCCATGCAGAGCTATAGTGAACAACTGTAAACCTGACAATACTGAAACTTGTGATGACGGTCGAGTCGCGTTGTATAACCCGTTTGAGCCTTATCTTCCTTTGATAATAGAAGAAATCTATTGTTGTGATACAACATATGCAGAAGAGAGATTCTCAAAGAAGTTCGAAGAGGAAAGTGACACTGAAGTAATGCCGAACGAAGAAGAAGAAGGTGGTTCTGGCTCTGATGAAAATGAGGGAGTTGAAGAAAATGAGTCAGAAGAAAATGAGTCAGAAGAAAATGAGTCAGAAGAAAATGGTCATGAAGATAAAGATCATGATACAGATGATGAATCTTCTAATGAACCAGCTGATGAAACATCTGATGACATAGCTGACGAAACATCTATTGAAACATCTGATGAACCAGTTTATGAAACATCTGATGAACCAAGTGATAAAACATCTGATGAACCACCCGATGAACCAACTGATGAAAGCGCTGATAAAAGATCTGATAAAATATCTGATGAATGCGATGAAGAATCAAATAATGAAACATCTGATGAACCACCGGATGTACCAACTGATGTGAGCACTGAAGAAATATCTGATGAAAACGCCTTAGTATCATCTGAAGAAATCGTTTATGAAACTTCATCTGATGAAACAAGTGATGAATCATCTAACGAACCATCTGAAGAAACATCTGATGAACTAAGTGATGAATCATCTGATATGTCAAGTGATGACAGCTCTAATGATTCATTTGATGAATCGGATTATGAAACTGCTAATGAGGAAATGACTGACGAAGCCGACTATAAAATATCTGATGAGCACGAATCTGAAATATCTGATGATTCTGCCGATGAACTATCTGATGAAACCATCGATGAAACTGCTAATGAGGAAATGACTGACGAAGCCGACTATAAAATATCTGATGAGCACGAATCTGAAATATCTGATGATTCTGCCGATGAACTATCTGATGAAACCATCAATGAGCCTCCTAACGATATGTCTTTCGGAGACGATACTTATTTGTTAGAAGACATATTGGACAGTGTAACCTTACGCGGTACGGGCCTTGAAATGCGCATTAATTATGAGTTTTTGCTGCACTATGTCCAGGATAGTTGTGACAGATCTCTCATACTAAAAATCAATTGGCACCGTGCCGTTAAGATTCCCATATATGTTCCGACAGCTGTGCTCACTTATTCAACCAGACCCCTATCCGGTCAGTCTTTCGTCTTTGATCTGACAACTGGTCCATCTACGGTGGACATTGTACGCTTCTATACCCATCTGAGTTATAGTGGCGATATACACGCAGATAGTATCATACGCATCTTGGGGATGAAACAACTCAAAGCTGCGAAGTCTCGGCAGAGGAAGATATCTCGATTTAAGATCTTTATAACGGAGTCCCTATACCCTTTGGGCTCAATATTTAGTTTGGGATTGGTGATTTATTACCTTATGAATCGCGCGGAATGGAAAGTCCAGCAGGAATTGGAAAATCGAAAACGATTTTATTTTTTTTAAGCTTCACTACTGTTAAAATGATTCTTTAAAATTGTATTTAATTTGTTTCGTAGCGTTAATAAATTATGTATTTTCTGTTATGGCCTAATGTGCCATCAAAAAAATGTCAGGTCATTGTATATTGTATAAGCTTTATTGCATTGGAACTTCTTATAGATATCGTGTATCTTATACTCAAACCAAAATTCAATCGAAAGATTCTATGCAAATGAGTTAGTTAGTTCAGGCACGAACAGGGTTTTCACTATTACCTCTTTCATTGTGCCATATGCTCCAACTTATTTTGAGGTATTACAGGTTGAGCTGAATTGCTTTAGTTCATTGTTCAGTGAGATAATTAATGATGAAAAATTCTTAATTATTATTTGGTTTTATTATTAACAGCTTAACTGCATACTAAATTTAGCTATTGTCCTTAATGTGCTCTGCATATACATGTACAGAGCAAAATGATAAAGTGGTGGTCGACGATAAAGACTTTTCGACACTTTTCAGCATTTTTTGAATTGCATAAAAACTATGAATATTTTGATGAAAATTCTTTTTTTATAGCAATAATTAATAGTTATATGCTTTAATAAAAGTAATCTGCAGACCAATCCATTGATAAATGTGTCCAGGAGAACTTCTTAAACTTTGCCTATCAAAGTGGTGCTATTTTATTTTTCGCAGCTGTATAGGCTAAAAGATGTTTTCTTTCAGCTATTAAATACCTATTTAAATCAATATTTAGGTAATATTTTTTCAAAGGTAAATGCAGCCACATTTAAATTTAAGCGAAATTAAAAATGAAATATTTTGTACAGTAAGGTCAAGAACAGCTCGAACATTGCCCTAAAAAGTAGGCAATGCTTTTTCGTTGTTCATTCATTCAAGTTGAATGCGACGAGGAATAAACCAACAACTGCCGACAGTACTCAACGATGCTTAGTTAAATGTACGGTGTCTGCTGAGCACACACACGCCAACACACAGACAAGCACGCACACACACACACTCACATACACACATGCAAAGACAATAACAACAGTTTCTATAAATGGCTGTTTTTAGCTTGGCCCAAAACCAAAAGATGCTTCGCAACGGGGCCATCAGGTGGCTGATGCAAGACGACACTTGAGCGCCTTGGCTTTTCGCAGCAGGTGTGCGAGTCTGTGTGTGTGTGTGTGTTCACTTGTGCATAGCTGTGTGTGTGTGTGTGTGTGCTCTATCGTGGAAAAGCAAAGAAAATCTCAACAGCAAAGTCATTTTGCATGCAATTTTTGCAACCTTGACTCAAGTCACCGCCTTTGCAGCCGCACCCTCAGCTGTATGTGTGTGTCAGCGTGTGTGTGTGTTCAGGTAGGGGTGATTGCGTCAAGGTGTCATACATATACTATGCCACTGCTGCATTGTTGTTTTCAATAACCCAGTAGCAAAAGTAACAGAAGCTAAAAATAAATGCCATCCAGCCGAAGACAGCAGATGATAAGGCAGTAACTGCCAGAGGGATGTAACCGACTAGTAAATACACTAGCATGAGACATACTCTAACACCTACACTAGAATGACATATACACTACCTGATGGAAGATATTAGATTAGTTTGAAAATGTTTAATGCGTGCCTTCTATGGATTTGCTGCGACTTACAAAGAAAGTTAAGGATTTTATATTTTTTTTAGGATTTATTTTGTGCAAATTTTGGCTGTTTATATTATGGTGGTACTGCATTTCAAATGTGAACATCAAATACTCATTTATACCCTTAGGTTTAGCAGCTCATTTATTCATATCTAAAAGTCGATGTTTGCTTCAGCTAAAAGTCTATTGCAAAGTCTACTCGTTGATATCTGTTCTCATAGTTCAGGGAATCTCGTAGTGGAGATAGTCGTGACATCTCGCTTTTCTTACTTGTTTTTCGTTTTTGTAATTTGCTGCTATATTTTTTTTATTAAACTTTCGTTTTGTGAGTTTCCAATATTAAAATAATTTTTAGTTTTTGAGCCTATGCAATGCAATCAAAATTGTCCTCTTTACATGAGAGTAAAACTATTTACTAGAAATATATTTTTTATGAGGAAATATATTTATTCAATGCATTTCCATTACAGGCTCTATTCCATTATGAGCATCCTCAAGTACTCTACTTAATATTAGCATTGATGGACCTTCCTCTTAGCTTGACTTTAGTTTTATGTCTTTGCTGAACGATTGAAGAAGATTATGTCAGTTTGATCGAGCATTTTAAGATAAATTTACCTGTTCGTAACTAACAATCTTTCAAATTTACACTCATAGCTCTGGGGGCATTCCCTATTCCTATTTCCGCTGCCATCTTTGGCCTGGCATGCTAAAAGGCACTTTGTCAGGCGCTGTGCGTTATTTTGATAAATGATTTGTAAATGAACGTGTGAGTTTCATTGCAAATTATGAGTAAAATTAAAGTCGCTTGCTCAGGTCTCGCCCTCCTTACTGTGCGTGTGTGTGTGGACAGTGATTTCGCTGACTGGGATGTGGGAGTGCATGAGTTTGTTTATGGCTTATGGATAGATAATTTGTCAAAGTGCCAGCGAAGCAAACGACTGCATCAGTAACCACTTAGGCGTCTGCACTTGACTCGCCGCTTTAAGCATTAAATTAATGCCTCTGCTCTGCATTTTATGGCAATTTTGCAGACACTAATGCGTTGTGTAGTCATAGAAATACTTTTCTTTTTTTTTTATAACATTGCCAAGTTCTTACAGGCTTCAAGCCAAAGTTATGCAAATTGGAGCACTGTTGATGTTTTGCTAGAATGATTTGATCAAACAATTTTCTGCAATTTAAATAAATTGTTTTGGAGAATTTATGTAGAGTTATTTTGGGCACGCCCCTATTGGGAGATTGAAGAGTATATATTATTCCAAATTTCATCTAATTAGCTACGATAAAGGGACATTTTTTTTAATCGAATCTATATAAATTTCTCTGCATGAATAAGTATAAGAGTTTATATGAATTGGAAATTATTAATTCAATTTAATAATATTTATAAAATTCTAAAACTGATGCCATATTTGTTGAATATATTGGCAATTATTATATAATTTATGCGATATTCTGATATTTATTATACTATAAATATTGCCAGACAGAAATGATATCCTTTAGTGTTGATTGAGCAACTGATGATATAGCAATGACTCTCATTAGCATTCAGTGACATCTATTTGCCCAAAGGGACTGACAGTAACTCGATTGGGATAACGTTTGACTAACAGCAAAACACACAAATTCTGGCATCTGCCAAGACCATTTTCGGGACGAGCAACAGCAACAGCAACAGCAACAGCAACAGCAAGGGAACTGGGTCCAGGCAAAAATGATGAATAGAAGCATAGAATACTATATTGTTGCTGCTTCGTAATTTATGAAAATATCAGAAAAAGGAGGCGAAATGAAATCTGCATTTACTCATTGTCACTTTCATTTGCATTACATTGGGTCGGTCGCTTTCCGGGGGTGCCGGGCCCAAGGCAAAAACGATGTGATGTTGGCCAGAAGCAAATGGCAACAGCGAGCGCGGCTGGTCGAAACGAGGCTAGTGAAATTTGTAAATCGTGTTAGAAATACGCAATCGGCCACTCAAGCGTGAATTTGGATGCGGCCAGTGTTGGTCAATATGAACGTAATCCTTTCCTCGGCTTGGGACGCACTGAACAGCCCAACAGCTGGCAATGCAAATTTGATTTGCTGTGCTTATTCAACATTTCCAATACCCAGTAAATTATATGAAAAGGTTGTATTGCAAAAAAAAAAATAGAAATATTTAAAAGGAGCTGGGAACTCTACTTGAATTTGATGAGCAAATTGAACTGTTTTTAAACAGTTCATTAACGTTACTAAATTGATTGTGGAACTGTTGAACAGTTTGAGCAATTGGCTGAGATTGTGAACAAATTTATCCCACCTGACTGAATAGGTGAGAAACGATTGTTTATTGCTCGTGTTTCAATTGATGTTTATTTCTGAACAAGCTCATTAGTTCATTTTAATAAAGTGTTCAATTGAACTCGTGACTTTGTGCATGGCCAAGTGAACTGTATCGTTTGCGATTCCCTGAGCATGTTCACTAGTTCATTTCAATAAAATGTTTATTTGAACACGTGACTTTGACCAGTTGGACTGCATAGCTTTTAAAGATCCCTGAGCAAAGCACGGCAGTTAATTTTAATGAAACGTTCAATTGAACTCGTGACTTTGTTCATGCCAGCTCGCAGTTCCCTGAACAAGTTCTATATATAAATTTCATTTGGCATTCAATTGAGTTCAGATTGATGAACAAGCTTAAGGTATTTAACTCGATAAATGCTCCACATTTTGCTTAATTTCGAATTCATTTCACTCAAATATGAGAATATACTATATATATATATATGCAATACACAATATAAAGTTTTCAAAAGGTCCTTCATATTCCGAATATTTATGAATTTTTTCATATATTAATTTTATTCAAGTGTGATATTATTTTTTCGTTGAACTTTTCATTATAATTTGTTTTAAGCTTAATGCATTTGGCTCAGCTATTTTAAGCCCTGAACGCATTAAAAATGAGAACTCAGGAGATGTATAATGATTGATTTAAATTGTACATACATATATGTTAAGTACATTGTATACATTAATGATTACGATTTCGAATTAAGTTGATTCTGTCTGCTCTGCCTCTCCGCATGTAAAATCACATCACTCCCAAAGTCGATGGGCGTCTTAGACTTTAATCTTGACACCTATTTCCTATAGAACACACTTAAAGCAAGCTTCAATCATAGCTAATCCCATGAAGCCGATTAAGGATCTTGTCGAGTTTCTATTATGCAATTATATCTCCCATATATTAGACGCAATTTATATTTATTAAATATTCGTAGAATTATTATTATTTAAATTGAAGCTCATTTGCAAATGCTTAGAAATGTAATACGTGCATCAAATTGCTTGCTGCAAATTTAATTAAAAAGAAATCGTGTGGTCAATGGGCGAAACCACATGATAATCAGAGCCACGCGAACTCATTTCTCCCCCTGGATGTGCACCTTTGCATTCATTTTTCTTGGAATTAATTATTATTATGCGACTATTGATATAATGAAAATTGTGCTTTTGAATTGTGTCTCAAATGTCATTTTATTTATTTAATTTAAGATTTCTCAGTATCGCACTTGAAGTGATTGTTGGGCTTGGTATGGTGCAAGGAAGCATGAGTAAGTGTTATAAGTGGGTAAATACATATGTATGTATGTGTGATTATACATGTGATTAGTGTGGATGCCGTATGACTGCAGCTTGTGCAGTCTGTTTGAAATACAAATCGGTCTGTGTTTTGAGTACCTCTTGAGTATAGACCTCCAGGACTAGAAATTTCTTACTTGTTCCGTTTATTTTCTTTAAAATCTATTTAGATTTTAACATACCTTATTACTTAGCCAATCAAGCTGATTCAATGTTTCCTCCTCAGTTACATAACAATTCATGTGATAGCTGATGAGCAACTGCAATTGCCTAGAGCCTTAGCCGCCTCACCCACATTTATTTTTCATACGTTTTCTGCGCTATTCTGTAAGCCTTCTCGAGGCATTCATTTCCTGTTTTTAATGCTCTACTTTGAACAAACACAAATTAATAGGATTTTTATTATTAGCAACATTATGAATATATGTATGTAATACTCGAAATGCTGAGCAGACTTTAGAAACTGCCCTCGCATATTGGTATGAAAATTCTTGTTGTTGCCGTTGAGCAAAACTAGTCCCGAAATTTGGTTTTTTATTGGGAGTGGGGGCTGCTCATGCATACAAATGAAGGAGCTCCAGTACAATGTGAATACTGATTGGGAATTAATGTTTGAATAGGACGCAAGATTAAGAAGTTAAATGATTCATAAAAAGGCGACATTATTGAGCAAATTTAGTGCTGCTAAATGTGTCTGATTATGTACAAGAAAAAAGGTGTTCAATATGTTAGCCTAATTCTGTTCGCTTATAAACTAAAACTATTAAATTATACACAAATATTGAATTTTCGACTTTATTGAAATAATTAAGTTAGGATGCTTGACTTCAGATAGCCCAATTATGATATACCTTGCACTAAAGATAGACTCAATGGGATTTAATGAGATTTAAAAGCGAGATTTTTGAGATTTAAATGACGAATTTTTTGAATTTCAAGTCCGGTTCTTCATTGTCTATTTCAGAAATATTAAAAGATAAATAAAAAAGTAGCTCCAAAGATGAACGAGATAGTATCATTTTATAATAGATTCTCGATAAAGATTTTTAATCGATAGTTTTGAAACATGAAAAGTTATCGATTTTCTGAATTCCATCTACATTTCTAGCTATTTTTTAGCCAATCTAGCTAATTTCTACTCCTCCTCCTCCTATACTAATTTGTAACTAAATTTCTATCTCTTAATCACGATTCTACCCAGTAGTTTATGACCAGTCTAATTTATCCATCCATCAATGTTCTACCTTTCTAGCTACTTTCTAGCCATTTTTAGCAGGTTTTAACCGTTTTTAGTAGTTTTTATACCCTGAACCCATTGAAAATGGGAATTCAGGGTATAATGGTTTTGTGAAAATGTATGTAACAGGCAGTAGGAGAAGTCGCAGACCCCATAAAGTATATATATTCTTGATCAGCATAAAAAAATAAGTTGATTGAGCCCTGTCCGTCTGTCCGTCCGTCCGTCCGTCCGTATGAACGTCTAGATTTCGGAAACTACAAAAGCTAGAGAGCTGAAATTTCACATGAACATGCGTATGTTAGCTACGCAGTACGAGTTTATTTTTTTTTTTTTTTTTACTATAACTCATCCCATTTCCAAATTATCGATAAAAAATCGAAAATTCGTTTCTATTTTTTAGGTTTTTTGGGCATAACTTCTACACTGTTTCAGCTAGAGACTTCAAATTTGTTTATTTAGATAGATATTATGGATACGCAGATTATGTAATTTAAAAACGCATTTCAAATACTAGAGACTTGCAATTTGGCATAAAGATAGATTTAGATACTCTTAATCTACTTTGAAAATTTCATAAAGATAGTCCATCTAGAAATGGAGTTATGAGCGTCCAAAATTCAGCCCAACCCGCCTCCAAGCCACGACAGCAACTGCGCGGTTATCAGAGCGCGCGCTCATAAGTGCGTAAAGAAGAAGAGTATCACTTTTTTGCAGGGTTCAGGGGATCTCGTAGTCGAGCCGTCTCGACTAGAGCCTTCTTACTTGTTAGTTATTGTTCTGGTTATCTCACCAACTATTTTTCTTCACTTCATATTCTATAAATAATAGAGGCTCTAGCTCTTATAGTTTCTGAGATATATTATCTCTTGTATGTATATATTATTATATAGACTAACGAGAGAAGGCTATTCTGATAATGGAATGCTATCGATTGTATTCCGATATAATAAAACTGCTCAAGTCAATTGAATCTATATATTCGTGTGACTATCTTAACCGATGGCAGTTGTCTGATTGCAACAATTTTCTCAAGCCGAATTTCACGGAATTCATCTCCAACTGCTATTTGTCAGCTGGCCAATCTCATGCTTTTGCCACTATAAGGCTGATTTCCTTGTATGCTATGCCGCAGTCGATCATTAAATGGCACTCAAATTGCGAACGTAAAGTGCCAAATGCAACAAATTTTGTTGTTGCTGCAACATGGTGAATGTGTTGAACGTAAAGTTGCAATGTGAGTGAGTGAGTGAGTGAGCTTGGGAGTGGGAAGAGGCCATTCCATAGACATCTGGGGCATATAAAAAATCAATTAGCTGCCTTTCTGGCGTTATGGCATATTAAAAGCGAAGATTGCCCAGAATATTTGCAATTATTACGCATAATTTGGCTCGAGTCGACGGCAATTTGGCCATCGAGCTGGGCAAGCGAGTCGCTGATGTAACGACTTCAGGGGTCGCAGCACTTTTATTGGCACTTGGCCATAAAAAAGGACAATACACGGGTGTGGCTGGAGTCGGAGGTGGAGTCGGAGATGGTGGCTCGGCTCAAGCAATTGCAATTACGGCTTTGGAGCCGACGGCAGTTAAGTGGCAAACAGACTTACCCAATATGACGAGCGCATTGCCCAGGAGTCCGGCAAAGCCAATAATGCCAAAAAACACCGGCACAATGATGGACACAACACGCTCCAGTGGCCAAATCTCGCCGTCTCGCTCCAAATCCATTTCCAGCAGATTGTCCGGATGCATCGAACTATTTAAGTGGTCCAGTGCCGAGCTGCCAAGCATATAGTTGCTGCTGTTGTTCCCAAGCTGATTGTTGTTGTTGTTGCTGTTTTTGTTGATGCCAGTGCCATTGTTGCACTCGCTGGGGCTGAGCCATTCGGTGCACTCAATGGCGGCCGCACCATGACTGCCAGCCGGCCAGAAGCTAATTAGCATGCCCAGAGTCAGCGCTGCGGCCAGGCGATGCCTGATCAGGCCCATTGCCACGCCCACTTGTAATACAACTCGCAAATATGTATTAATTACCTCAAGCCCTTATCGCTTCTGTTGTGCTTGTTGTTATTATCACTCTTGCGGCCCGGCTTTGTTTTCCTGCTATTCTGATCAGACTCTATATATACCTCTGTTGAATTTACATTTGCAGCACGGACCCATAGCCACGCCCTTTATGTGAGCGTAGCACGGTGCATGTAGTTGGGTTCAGAGCTCGAATGGCGCCCGACCAGGTGGAAATGGCGAAGGTATCTGCTTGCTGGTCGTAAATAATATGCCTGCAAAAGATAATAGAGCGCAATTTGTATTTGTTGATAAAGCAAACAGATGCAGATACATATATATAGATATAGATATAGATATAGATATAGATATAGATATAGATATAGATATAGATATAGATATAGATATAGATATAGATATAGATATAGATATAGATATAGATATAGATATAGATATAGATTAGATATAGATATAGATATAGATATAGATATAGATATAGATATAGATATAGATATAGATATAGATATAGATATAGATATAGATATAGATATAGATATAGATATAGATATAGATAGATATAGATATAGATATAGATATAGATATAGATATAGATATAGATATAGATATAGATATAGATATAGATATAGATAAACCTTAACAAAAAGGCCAATTCAATGGGTAATCAAATTTGATAAATTGGCATCGCAATGCTACAGAATAACTGGATCATAAAATGTATCGCAAGCCATCAAGATAATATGCAAAGTTTACTTAATTAATTCATTTCATTCCGCGAAAATGCGGTCAAGCATGTTTGCGATGGCCGCATTCATCACAGGAAAAGTTTTATTACATTTGCATACTTAAATAATACATCAGCTGAATTCATTGAGAGATTGGCACGGTGAGGCGTGAGCCATGCAGCACGTGGCGCGTATTAATCAGCAACAACACGACACGTAAATTAGAATATTATAGTCGTGATGGGTTCTGTGCAATTTTGAGACAAATTGAAATTTAAATGCGTGATTAGATATAGACACATACAAAAATTAATTTCTTTGACTTAGAGTGAAGTGAAGAAGAAGCACTTAATCTAATATGAGCAAATAGCTATCAAATTACTAATTATGTAAATTATTACAATCAAATAATTTGTCTTGTACTTAAAGACTCAGATTGGATGAACACAGTTAGGCACAAATGATTATAATTTATTTAGAAATATTTCATCGAATACCTATTAAATATTGTAGTTAAATACATACATACATATATTAAAACATTTTTTAAAATAATAAAACATCATATTTTGTGTGCACTCGAGTTGATAAAATCATCTTATTTTAATTATAATTAGAGGGCATAGCACTGTGGTTATCTATCGATACCTAACTATAAAGCTATCGGTGTTATAGCTTTAGCGGCATCGATGCTCAGCTTGAATGCTATTAGGAGAAGAAGAAGAGCAATCACCGAATTCAAAGGAAAAATCGAGAACTTTGTCAACGGCATCGTGCTAATCATTCAAAGTAAATTGAAATAACGTTGTTTAAAGATAATTAATTAAATGAAAACTCTCTATATATAGTCACTTAAATTCACAATGAAATCTTGTTGGTTTGTTGACTTTTAGAATTGTTTTTATTCTGATGCATTAAAATGTTTATCTGTGAAATTACTTAGAACTCAGTTCTATGTACATATGTATGTACATACATGTATGTATGTACATTTGTACATACGTACATCTGTAGGCATGTGTTTGGCGGTAAGTATTTCCATGAGCATTGCCTTTTATGAATCAAGCACTTTCGATCTGGTTACATTCGAATATGTACTTAATAAATTGCGATACTGTAACGAACGACAACAAATTAACTTTTGAGGGAGTCTCAAAACATATGCACAAATGTACATAGTATGTATGTACATATATGAATTCCTTGAATGCATGTCATATGTATAGTGACTAACTAAATTATTCGCACAGCAAGCTAAGCGATTCTACTTGGTTAATAATTTAATTCTTTGTTTTATAAAATATTCTTTTAAAATTACTTTAAGAGTTGCTATAAAGCTTATAAAGCCAGCTGTGCCAATAATTTAGTTCGTCACTGTATGTATGCATATCTACATATGTATGTATGTATTATGACTGGCACTGTATCTGTTAGTGTCATGTCATTGTCAGTTAGCTTAAGCTCTTCATTAACATATTGTTAATAGCGACTCATAATGAGCGATCGCCCGAGTCCATTGGCCAGTTGACAAACATCAGTAACGTTCAGATGTCACTGTTCTATGGAAACATTCGTTGGCTGTCAGCCTTTTAGTATTCCAAAAATCGTTCCACTTATTAAATAGCTAGTCAATTTAAATTTAAATTAATTATATAAAATATATATTTATATTTTGTGAATATTTTAATTTGCAGCAAAGGATCTAACAAGCAAGTCAGGTCTCGCCTTTGCAGCAGGTATTTAATTATATATAACATTTCTCGTTGATTATAAGAATATTTCATGAAATATGTTTTTTCCCGGTAGAACATGGCTTGGCGCAGCCCAGAGTCGAGTATTTAACAACTTTTGCATATTTAAATTGGTTGGCTTTTAATTTATCTAAAGTGTAAAAATTTTACTTGAATTTCACAACCCATTGAAAATGGGAAATCAGTGTATAATGGTTTTGTTAAAAGTATGGAACGGGCAGAAAGAGGAGTGGCAGACCCCATAAAGTATTTCTAGATCAGGATGACGAGAAAAGTTGATATAGCCATGTCAGTCTGTCCGTCCGTCCCTATGTACGAACGCGTCAATTTCCGAAAGTACATATAAGAGCTAGAGAGTTCTTACTTTTTGTGTTAGGTTCGTATATTGAACGCGCAGTACGAGTTTGTTTCTGAATATTATATATCCAGAGTTATCGATAAACGAATATATCGAGAATCAGTTAAAAAATTATATTTAATTCATCTTTAGAGTTAGAGCCTCCAATTCTTTTGCATATGTATAGTTACTAATTTAATACAATTTTGTTTTTTTGTTTTTTGATTCCAGTCCCCAAATCGCCCCCACACCCTTAAATGTGTAAAAAATGTATTTCAAATAATAGAGACATTCAGTTTGGTTTGGCATATACATAGATATGCATATCATTATCATAATCTGAAAGTTTGATTACGATTGTCCTTCTAGAAACAAAGAAGTTATGGCGAGAAAACCCATGTGGCGCAGCAACAAAAGCAGCGAGACAGTAAGCCGCCTGCAATGCTCACACACATACAGGCGTACAAGCAGAGATCAGCGTGTGTGTGTGCTCGTGCTTTTGCATGTGTAGTTTCTTACGCGTGGAGAATCGAAACGAAGCATTCTTCGAATATGATTCGTTCGAAGAAGGGCTCAGGGGATTTCGTAGTCGAGCAGTCTCGACTTTCTTACTTGTTTTTTTTTTTTTTTTTTTTTTTCTGGCTATGAATCTTATGTAATTTGGCCACAGAGTATAATTAGAGACAGATGGTAGCTACGACGGCACCAAAAATTCCTTTAACGTTTTTCCACATATTGCCATTTACATAAAATTTAGATTTTGCGGAATATATTTTATTTTTATGTACGTCATTTAATTGAGTCTTAGCAGAAGAACTAAACACTGCTATTTTATCTCATGGGACACAGGACAGGTGGTAGAAATCATTTTCAATTTACCTTAAAATGTGCGTAAGAACGTTTTTTGTCTAGTATTTGTGGCAGCTTTTAGAGTCGAGTAACTTTTTAAATTTGTTTGAAAACATCGAAAACTTTTGCCATTGCCAACGATGCTGTAAGCCCATAGGCTGCAGATATTCAATAACTCATTTCCAATGCCTGGGTGGAACTTATGCAAAAAGTTAACTCTTATATTTGACGAAATATTCCATTGGTGTCTTTTGCCTAGAAACGAAGTTAAAATCCAAACAGGGGAATGCGAAACGGGATTGATAAGAAGGAAAATCAAATGTAATAAGTAAATACTGTCTCAGAGTGTCCCTAGTTAGTAAAGGTTTGAATTGAATAGTAAACAAAATTCAGAGATCCAGATTCAGAGAGGAATGGAATTATCATTGAAGATGCTACAGCATAACATAGATAGAAATTACATTTATTTTCCATATATTAAATATACAGATCATTTACATCTATTGGGCACATTCATTTCATATAACTATCGTTTATCATTGCAGTAAAAATAACATCGTAATCGAACGAAAGGAGTTAACCTAAAGAAGAAGTGGATGAAATAGAATATTATTCAAGACACTTTTCTGTTCTGTGCAGCTGTTGCTTGGGTGCCGCATTGATTGATGAAAACGGCCGTTGGGCCTGCTCTGGCGGGCCATGGCCAAAAGCTTTAAGGAAATTTAATTTCATGGCCGCTTGCCCCACAATGACTGCGTCGAAGTCGGAGCCAGTGTCTTGAGTGGGTTCAGTGTCTTTGGGATAACAGCAATTTTTATTTGGCCTGCAATCCATAAACCGTCTTGCCACAAAGCAATTGGCCAAGAAGCTATAAATCAAAACAGCTTAAAATGCTCAACATAAATCAACTTTTCACTCGCTTCGGCACCAAAATAACTCAAATCGATTTAGATAACAGCCATAGGAATGCGTTGCCGGTCAACAATTATGAAGACGAAGCTGTAAATTGGCTCTTTATAATTTATTCATCGCACACAAATGAATTTCTAAATTGAATACACTCACTTATTGAATCGCTACGCCAACGTGACTCCTAATCGCGATGATGATATTTAATGAATGTTAATGTTAAATAAATACATATATACATATATTTATAGGGATAATGCTAAGGTAACAGATTGCTTATATATAGATATATATCTTTCTTTTTTTTAATTATGTCCACCAATGTGTTTCTAGGTACATTTACTGCGGCGCAGCAATGGAGCCTTAGCGGCGAAAGAGCTCGAGCACATCGAACAGCGTCAGATAATGAGATTTCTAGACAGGAAGATGTTATGCAGTCAACACAGTAATCAGACTGTTAATCTGACTGTCGATGACGGCGCATAACTCAACCACAAAAATGAAACATTTATTAATATCATATGTGCATAATTATTATTAATGTTTATTACTCTATTATATACATATTTAAAATTATATTATATATTTCAATTATATTTAACTCTTTTATTTATAAATTTAAATATGTTCATAATTATTATTAATGTTTAGTCCTTTATTGTAAACATATTTAAGATAATGTAATGTGAATATTTTATTTAAATTATATTTAACTTTTTCATTTATAAATATGTTCATAATTATTATTCATGTTTATTACTTTAATATATATTTATATTTAAGATAAAGTATTTAACGCTTTTATTTTTAAGAATCTATTTTATAAATGAAATTTAATTTATTGTTTTTTTTTTTTTTTTAGTATATTTAAATATTTGTATTTATTGAAATAAGAAATGTACTTGTCTTCATTTTCATATCTTTTTCTATGCATGTTGCCGTAGTAGCTATGCGCAGAACTTGGCGGTATTTCTTAGTCAGGCTAATGCACTCCTTTGCCTGTTCTTCTACAATCCAATTGCCATTCCTTTCATTGCATTCCCATTCATACATAAATAAGATGTAATATGTAACAAAGCAGCAGCAACAAAAAGTGGATAAATTGTTGCTGCTGTTCATGTTGCAACAATTAAGGTTTTTTTTCTAATCCATGTATCTGGCTAGTTGGCCAATACCCAAGCAATTGTAGAATGTTAAGTACTATACTCAAAAATCTTGTAATGAGATATGGTGGCTAATGCAATCGACCGTTAATGGCTGCATCAGTCCACTTAATGCAATTCATTGCCCTCTGCCCATGTGCGTGGCACACAGATTACGCATTGTGTGGGGGTGGATGGGTGGTTGGAGCGCACTTTGGAGCTAAGTGAGTTGAGCGGCTTTTTAATTGCTTCGACTAACAAAGTGCAGCAACAAGAAGAGGCGAGAGGACGGTGAATATAATGCAGCTGCCATGCTTGCTGTGGGTGTGGACCGACATAAGCCGCAACAATTGCTGCGGCTACCTATGGGGCGCGGGAGTCAATCACGTGTGCCACGCCCACAATTAAGTTGTGCTAATTATTTCAATTAGTGGCGTACCGGACAGAGAGAGAGAGAGAGAGAGAGGTAGTTGAGTTAACTGATTAGAGCAGCGCTGCTGCTGCGACGGCTGCTCTTCATGCGGTTTTTATGAGCCTTACGTTCAATCTAATTGAGGTTTTTATAGCCGCGCTATAAAATCAGTCGAGTGCCACCAGAGTAGCTGGCCATAAACAGCAGCAAAGGCCAATAGCAACAACAGCTGCTGTCCATTAATTATAAATAATTAATTAGCTTGAAAATGCGTGCATTAACTGGGTCTAAAGCACTTGCTTGCAATTGAAATAAGCATTAACTATTAGTGTATGTACATATGTATATGTATATGATGTATGTACATATATACACGTACGCATCTATATTTATGTCAAAAAATACTTACATATGTACATACATACATATGACACCACATTTTGGTGCAGCTTAGCTCTCGAGATTCTAGCTAATCGCACATATTGATATACAAAGTACAGATATTTTCGGCTGGATTTCTGATTGCCAGCGAATTGATTAAAATTTCGTTTAGTTTATTGAAATCAAGCACTCAAAATGGCTGAAAAGAAGCTAACAATGAATGCGGCTGCAGAGACAAAGGGTTTTCATGTTGACATAAGCGAAACGAAATTAAAGAGTTTAAAATGCTTAAGAAAAGAGCATTAAAATATGCACAGGCAGAAAAGCTAAGCAGGACAAAAAAAATGTCTCAAATCTAAGAAATATGTGAGTAAAATTATAAAGCTATGGTAAAGGCACAGTTATGGCGAGCAAGAAACTTAAAAGAAGCACGGATGCTTGAAATATTCTAAAATTATAATTTTGTCTTTGCAATATATACGTACATATACGTACATATATGTATGTATGTATGTATGTGTGTATAAATGTAAATTGCTTTTGTATGTATGTATGTGCAAATATGGCGGAAATGGAAAGAGAGACATATACACAGAAAACACTTTGAGGCGAATTGGACAGTGTTGCATAATGTGCAAGCTAGCTGCCGTTGGCAGTGTTGCCAGATCTTTGTGAGGCAGATCGGCTAGCCAAAAAATAAAAAAGCTAAACAAATAGAACAAAGCTTTTCATATTTTTAATTAATTTTCTTTTGTGTTATTAATTTAGAAATATTATAAATCAAACATATTGAAATCAGTTTGCTTAGTAAATATGTTTATGTTCTATGAACTATGGTTCCTATTAGCTTTTATTGCAATGGGTTTTAATGAATCTTATATTTTTGTTTCTTTTTTATTGCTGCAAAATGAGCAATTTGAGGATGATTGATGATCGTATAACTTTCATATAGATGAGGGTAAAACAATAGACAAAGTTTAATTTTTTTTATTTTATTAAAATTTTTTTTTTGTATACTATGACTTTGACTTGAAGCACTTTCGTGCTTACATGTTACATGTGTATGCCAATTACTGCTTCGTAATGTTTGTTCATTTAACGCCTGAGCTAAGTGTTAGCTACTCTTCATATAAGAGATCTCCATTTCTCTAACTTGTTCCGCAGATGAGAAAATATGCAAGATTGAGATTTTCTATTAATGTTAAAGAGAATATCAATGTTAATTTAATGTTATGTTAATTCGAGGCGAATTGGACATTGTTGCATAATGGTCAAAGACAAGTGCTATTGTACAGCACTGAAAGAGTGTGAGGAGGACATGTGTATGCATATTTGCAGGTGAAAGAGTGGGACGAGCATAGAGATCAGCGTGACTGAAGCAATTTCGCAGAAATCTCCAAGAGAGCGTGTCATTGTGAGACTGAACTTCAAACTTGTTAAACGTGAATTTCTGTGCTGCATCAAAATGCCTTATGAGCATAACTATCAATATTATATTGGACCACCGGGAATGATAAGAACTCTCCCAGTGCGCTTCAGCCTCCACTATGATGTGAAATGCGTAATCGGTGAGTAATATTACATATATCCAACAATTAATTATTTGGGTACTTTGCGTTTGAATAGAGGTTGAACATGTGCTTTTTGATATTCTTTCACCTTCTTGCGCCGTCAAATATGGGTAGCTTTTAATGGGATTCCAGTTTACTAAGTAGACAGACCTTAAGTAAATCTTTTCGAAGCGGATGAAAGGCTGCCAGGTTTTGCCAGTGAAAACCGCCAAAGTCAACGAGCCCCGCACACACACACACACACACATACACAGCCAGCTCGGCTGCCAAAGCAGATTAAGTTTTTTAATTAATTCCTCTTGAAGCGACGATGTAACCGAACTGAGGCCGGGCTACTTACTATACGGTTCCGTAGGAGATACAATGAAATAGTGTAGTGGTTCGCGACGGGGCGCTGCAGCCGCTAGCGTTAAAGTCAATTAGTTTATAAGTCCGCGCTGACACATATTTGATTAAAATGTTGACAAAGCCCGAAACCCTGCACCCGGAGCCCGGCACAGGGCACTCGGCGTCACAATGTGCTGCGAAGAGGCTGCGGCGGCGCCTTAAAGGCGCCCAGCAGCCATTAATACAAATTTACTTTTAATTACAGTTCGGCGAAATAACTTGACTATGTTTCGCACTGGATTTAAAATGAATGAATCAGGCTCAACCCAACCTCAAAATGTCGTGTAATCTAGCCTAATTAAATTAGTTCATTCTAGAAAAAATGTAAGGAAATCGATTCATATTATTGAGTGACTTTCGATTTAGGTTGAGGTTAGAGTTAGGTTAGTAAAAATCTTTACTCTACAGCAATAAAAAAAAAAAATGCATGTTTCTTTTTCTCATCGAGGCAAACCACGTGGCAATTGCCTCATAAGCCATCTCGCTCTTTCAGTTATGCATGTATGCATCGCTTTCATCAAGTCTCTTTCTTATTAGTTCCTTCTCTCATTCCATGAGTTACTGCTTCCCTCTAGCTTGTCACTATCGATAAATTCTGCAGCGATATTTCCCTTGACAATTTTTTTTTTCTTATTCTCTCACGACGCTGTACGGCGACCAAATTTATGCTTTCATTTCAAGTTTGATAAAATTGTTGAAAAACTAAAAAAAAAAAAAAAAAGTTTGGACTTGTTGCCAAGCTTTAATCCTGTGTGTGTTTAGGAACAGGCCGTGTGGCTGCTTGCGGGAGTTTGATAAATGATCTTTGGCCATTGTTGTTGAAACTCCTGCAAGGCTGGACAAAGGCAAAAAGTTGTTGTTTATGTTTGCATTGTGCTATGTATGTGCAGCTATTTACTCTAGTAATTTCCTAATTGGTTCAAGTAGTAATGCTCAAATAAAAACACACGCACGCACTCTCAATGCCAGCCGTTGTGCGTTGAGTGCTCAATAATGAGCTCCGCATGCGCACAGTGGGCTTCATTCGACCAAAATGTGCAAAACACTTTTACTAATTGTGACTTTACGAGTGCAAAGCGTCCCAGCTCTTAAGCGACATCATAACTTGAGTGTTCGCCCCTATTTATTGATTCATATTACCATTCCATATAATTAATATTCAATTTGTATTCATTTATAATTAGATTATTCTGTTAAAATAGTATTCATACACAAGTCTTTGCATGACTTTTAAATTCTTTAGTTAGAGATGAGCAAAGTAGAGCAAAATCATCGATAATATTTTGCTCTCAATAATCGTTAGTATCGGTATTTCCATGAAACCGTATGATAGCTCAATTGCCCATAGTCAAATTTCGTTATATGACTAAAACTTTTTATATATATAAAAAAAAATTAAGAATAATTTTCTACAGAAAACTATTAGTTATTATATACTAATAATATATATAGATTATTTTTAAATTTAATATATGTTTTTTAAATATTGATTTGAATTTTTATTTATATTTTTATTTTATTAATTATTATCATTTTTTATGTATATATACTTTTGTTTTTTTAAATTTTAACATAGATTTATAATTTAAATTCTAAATTCTGTTATTGTTTTTAGTTTATTTAGCTTATTTTTATTAGATTTTTTATTTATTTATTTTTTTATATATTAATTTATTCAATATTCTAAAACTAACAGCTCTTGTTGTGCATATCCGTGTTTTTCTAATTAATTTTTTTTTTATTAAAATATATTATCATAACTCTAATAAATAATGAATAATAACATATAGCAGTTCCTTTTCTTTGACTAGAAGCGGAAAGGTTTTCTTGGCGATAGAGACCACAGTTTCTTTGCTCAACGAGCTGCAGCTACTATAACTTTGAAGTTCGTCCCTTTGTAAACGCCAGCAACAATTTGAAAAGATATATATGCACATACATACATATACAAAGCCTCATATATTAGCGTATTGCGTTCCATTTCCCAACTTTACTCGCCAACTATTCAAGTCAGCTTTGTGCTGCTATAGAGCAACCTCCTTCACTGTGTGGCCAAGCGGCTCTGTGGCAACGTACCCACGAAAAGTCACTTTTTGCCGGCAAACAGTCAAAAGTTTTTAGCGCAACTTTAACTTCAATCTCGGGGCCAACAAAGGCAACGACGAAAACAAGGCCATCCGGACCAGAAATTAAAATTCGATTCGCTGACTACGTGAGCGCCAGGCACGGCCTGGCTAAAATGGAATGTCTTGGCGGCTTACACTCCCCCGATAGTCCGTCTGTGTGTGTGTGTTAGGTCGTGCCTTAAAGTCAGTTCTGTGCCAGGTGAACAGCTGATGAAGATAGTGTGCAAGTGACCGTGCTAGCAAAGGCAGCTAACTTAGCCTAGTGTTTGACCTTGTGATTTTCGAGCTAATACTGATAGATGATATAGTTGTAGCTAGTGGGAGCAATACTCATATTATTATTAATTTTTTTTTCTAACAAATTTGTATTTTATATCTGACAAATAATAGGTATTAATTTGAATGTGCCGTTTATGACCGCAATATCGGCAATAATATGCGTGTGCTTATATATATCGGACATTCAACTAGTCGAATACGGATTCCGCCAAGATTTGGCGAGCTGCATGTTTTTGTGCTGGCTCGTAATGTTAATGGATCGTTATCGCAAAAACTGGCGTAGATTCGACCGTATTTGGATGCTTGCATGCGTGACATTCGCATACTATTTGTTTAGCCAATTTGTGATGTTATTCATGTGGCATCCGTTCTGGGAACATGTTGATGACTATTTGATGGATATTTACGACTCGAACATCGCATTTATTTTCTACCAAAAAATCCCATTTCTAATCATTTTCTTGAGAAATAATACGTGTGCCCTGTTGAAACTAACCCTGATGATGTACATTGCATACAAGGCTCTCATGGACCAATTCTTCATCGACATACTCTCTGAAGGGTATGGGCCAAGAATCCATGAACACACAATTCACAATTTATTCAGAGCAGCTACTGGCAACCGTGCAATAGACGGTCAAATGATGTAATCTGAATATCTACAGTCTAAAGCCTGACTGACACACGATTGCAAAGGTAAGGTTCGACTGATATTGAGAGAGTGTTTATTGAGAGTGCTTCAACAATCACATTACAGGTCGATGGATGCGCACTTTGATCGTTGCACAAATAGTTTTTTTATATTACACATTTGCGAACACGTCATTCATCCAATACGAAAAAAAGTAAGTTTGATTTTTTATTATAGCTGTCATAAATTTCTTTATGTACACATATAAATTGAAATACATTTAATCGCTATATCGGATATTGAGAGTTGTTAATTATTGTGAATAATGAATAATGAATAATGTGATAATGAATTTCTTTGATTTTCTCCTCAGTCTACTTTCAATATATCCATTTCCGAACATTGCCTTCCCAATACATAGATTGGAGAAAGGCTGCATAAACTCATCATAAACTCATCCAAACACACATTACTTTACAATGCTATTCATAACAGGTATACTCAAATAGGTAAGCTGTATGTCACCTGAATAGAGAACATTCATTATATTCATATTTTCAGGCTTTAGACTAATCATCAAACTTTCGATATGAGAGTAAATAAAATATATAATATTTCTATAATAAACATGTAAGTGAGAAGAAAATTAATTTCAATTGTCAATTTAACAATTTTAATAAAATTGAATAATTTTTTTTAACCCTTAGCATGCATGCATCTGGCGCTGTGATTGCTTTGCTCATTCCATTTTCTAGAAATTTGCATCTAGTCGAGGTGTGGCAGGTATTTCATCTCTCCTCTTCGACTTGAATTATAAATTTACATCAATTTTTTTAGCAGGCAGTCAACAATTTTATCTTAGGCAAAACACGTGAGAACGCGTTAAATGTGCATGGGATTTTGATTATAACATTTCTTTTTAATCGAATTCCTGCTGCCGGAAGTCTGAGGCCGCCTGCCCCCTGAACAGATGCGATTCAAAACTCCAACAGAACACCGACCATACGAAGTACAAATCAGCTAATTAATCTCTTCATTGTCAAAGATGTGGTGAAGGACAAGCACTAACCAGAACATGAATACTCAATACAATTTATTTTTGATAAGAAATCAATAATTACGGCTTCAATCGTAGGGAATCTAGATCTTTGGATCGAAACCTACGATAACTTAGTTTAGTTTCTATTAGCGCATCTAATAGATTTAAAATACATATACATATATATAATAAAATGAAATGAAGCCAAAGTTGTCCCAGATTATTAAGTTCCATTCAAATGGGTGCTGGAACTTTGTCAAATCGCGGATGAAGGTAATTCTGTATAAATAGTTACTCCAAACGGTAATTTTCGGTTGTTTTTAGTGTTATTGCTATGTTGTCATGTTGTCAATAACTCCAAACTATTTTTATGATGTTTGACCGGCTGTGGATGGCTGTATGTCGATGGATTTGAAGTTTCGTTCCATTGCAAGTTGCAACACCATTGCATTGTGCGATTGATTTGCAATCCCATTCGCATATTTAATTGCGTCGCAATTTTCGATGTCAATTTCGATACATTTTACTCTTTCACTGTTGTCCAGCCAGACAGAGTGACATAAATTGATGCAACGACTAAGAGCCCCTCAAACAATGACAGCTAATAGCGACAGCTCTTATGAATGCTAACTGCAAATCAAGTTAACGTTTCTGAAGGATGCCTAATGCTGCCAGAGAGTCTGGTAATTCGCTTATAGACTTCAGTTCTTATAGGCAGCATTCTCTGATTCATATTTTATTGATTAATATTATTGGCTCACAGTTTTATCTTATATATCAATTTAAAAATTGAATTCTCAATAATATGGAAATAAATAAAAATAAAAATTAAAAAAAAAAAAAAAAAAAAAAAGAAACACATCCCTAGTGTTGCCACCATTTGTTTTTAAACACTCAGTTGAGCTTAAATTTGAAATTTGACAAACACCTTTTTTCTATGTCCTATATAGTAGGCCAGTGAGTTGATGTACGCTCGTGCTATAGCTAGTTCAGTCTTTTCGATTGTAGCAAGCAGTAGAGTAGGAGTGTTTTAAGTTTTATTATAAATTTTTTTTTTTCTTCAAAAATTTATATTTTTATATCTGAAAAATATTAGCTATGGATGTGGATATACCGACTACGACAGCACTATCGGTAGTGTTGTGCGTAAGCTTATATATTACTGGCTACAACATTATCGAATCCGAATATCGCCCAGATTTGGCGGCCACAATGTTCTTGTCATGGATCGTGTTGCTACAGGATCGTATTCGCAAAAACTTGCGTGTTTTCAATCGTCTTTGGATTTTTGTATTCGCAATGCTTGTATACTATGTGGTTAGCCAAGTAATGATGTTTTTCGTATGGCATCCGTTCTGGAAGCAATTTGAGGAATATGTGAACGACTTCTACGAATCACAAATGATGTATTCCGTCTACAACAAGTTTCCGCAAGTTGTTGTATTCTTCAGACGCCAATCGGTGTGCATTTTGAAACTAGCCCTGATGTTTTTCATTGCATACAAGACTTTCTCGGGCTGCGCCGTACGCAACAAATGCGAGATAGTGTGTGAAGAGGGAATTAATGAACACGCATTTCGCGAAATAATTAATAAGGGGCAACGTCGTGCAGCGGTCCGTCGCAGGAAGAGAAACTAAATATCTAATGCTTAAAGCCTGCCACACGATTATAGACACTACAAAATTGTTTTTATTGCAAAGGTAAGTTTCAATTGATATTGCGAGAGTGTATTCAGAGTACCTCAACAATCATATTACAGGTCGATGGATGCGCACTTCGATCGTTGCACGTGTTGTTGCATACAAAAGAAGTAAGTTCGATTCAAGTTTTATTCCTTATACTCTGGTGTGGCATTAAATATATATGTATGTATATATATTATTGATCAGGATGACGAACTGAGTGGATATTGTAATGTCCGCCTGTCCGTATGTTTGAACGCGTTGATCTCAGAAACTATAAGAGCTAGAGACTTGAATCATTTTGTGTTAGGTCCGTGTATTGCACGCGCATATCGGGTTTGTTCAGAAAACCGATCGTTTCTATCGTTTTAAAGTTATCGATAAAAACATATCTCGGTCATCTTTTGAGGTAGAGTCTTCAAGTTGTTACATATGTGCAAATATGTAGATACTAATGTAATACAGTTTCAGGGTTTGTCAGTTTTTTTTTATACCGAGACAGCAAGTACTTGCATTCGCATTAGCGTGTATAAGCGTGAGTGTGCGTGCGTGAGTGTGCGTGCGTGGTTGTGTATGTATAGTTTCTTACGCGTGCAGAAACGAAGCGAATCATTCTTGGAATATTATTTGTTCGAAGAAGGGTTCAGGGGATCTCGAAGTTAAGTTTCGACTAGAGCACTCTTAGCTTTAATGTTTATACATACATATATGAGCCAGCTGTCATATATACATATGTACATACGTTGCAATGCACTCAATTGCTATACCGGATATTCATAGTCGGACATTTCCGACTAGAGCACTCTTAATTATTGCGTTCCTAATGAATTTCTCTGCTTTTCGCCTCAGGCTAGTTTCAAATCAACTGGGGTACACTTAAAGGCTGCATAAACTCATCCAACACACACATTACATTACATTGCTATCCATAACAGGTATACTCAAACAGGTAAGCTGTCTGTCACCTAATTAGAGAACGTTAATTACATGTATCTTCTCAGGCTTTTGGACTAATCATAACACTTTCGATAAGAGAGTTGGCTAAACACTTATTTTTCAACAAGAAGGATCTTATATATTTATAATAAACACGTCACTGAGAAGAGTAAGAAAAGAATATCGTAATGAATGTGTAAATTTTAATGTTCCTAACCCTTAGCATGCTCTGGCGCTGTGATTTGTGCTTTGCTCATTCCATTTTCAACAATTTTGCATCCATCTCGGATATGCAGGTATTTCACCTCTCCTCTCGACGTTCTTTATAATTTTGATTCAATTTTTTCGCAGGCAAACAATGAAACATTTCGTCTCGGACAACCAAGTGACAACTCGTTAAATATGCATGGGATAGATACGATTCAAAGCATCAACCAAAAACCGACCATGCGGAGTGCAAATCAATCCATTCTTAGCTAATTCATTTCTCCATTGTCAAAGATGTGGAGGAGGAAAAACCAACCAGAGCATGAATTCTCAATACAATCAATTTTTAATTTACACATTTAAAACCGGACATTGATAGGGAATGAAGAAATAGGGATTAACTTGTAAGGATTCGAGAAATTTTGGATCGAAACTTTCGAAAATTTCGTTTTTATTTTGCAGATTTAATATTGTTTCTATTAGTGCATCGAATAAAGGAAAATTTAAAATTATTTGAAAAGTTCCATTCAAATGGGTGCATTCAGTAGTTTTTAGTACTCTCTCAGTATGAATATACTCAACCATATACTGCATAATACGTTCATATTGACTGTTGGGCCGCCACACTCACATCATATAAATAATTTTTGGAGCACTTAAGAAGCTGAAAGACGATATGTTTATCTGTTCAACTAATAATTATAACAATTATTACAAAGACTAAATAATGCTAAATAAGTATGAAAGCTTTGGTGGAGACTGCTCGAATACGAGATCCCCTGGGCCCTTGGAAGAACTTATATTCCAAAAATTCTACACTTCTTTTGTGTTGACATAGCTAGTATCACAGGTAAAGGCGGTTGGCCTTTGTTATGGAGTGGAAATTTATTTGCTGATGGTCCTTCGTAATCAAACATTCAAACGATTTATTTATACGATTTTTGACCGATAACATTGAAATTGGAATAGTTATCGATTTTTTATTCAAACTCAATTCTCGCGTGCGATGCAGGAACTACAGACAAAATTTCGGGAACCTAGCTCCTGTAGTTTCTGAGGATGACACATTCACAAATACGGACAAACGGGCGGACATACGTGCGGACAGACGTGCAGACTGAAAGGCGGAAAGACGGACAGGACTAAATAAATTATTCAGCACATCGCTCTGATCAAGAATGTACATATATATTTTTTGGGATCTGCCACGACTCCTTGTGTCTATTATATACACTTGCTCACATAACTCTGCGTACACCCAAGAAAATATTTGTTTTTTAAGTTTGTCCATTATGTATTATGTTCCTTTTTATATGTACGCAGACTTTTGGAAGGTCTTATTTTGATAAGTTTTTTTTTTTTTTTTCAAAATAGTTATATTATGCTTTAGTTTTTTGTCTTCATAAATGAAGGGATGTTAAATATTAAGTTTAATAACTAAGGAAACTAATAACAAGAGTAAAAATTGAACATCTTGTTTATATCGAGTGCTATTAATGGTCAAACTTAAAAAACAAATTTTTTTTGGGTGTACGCAGAGTTATGTGAGCAAGTGTACATTTAATAAACCCGTTAAAAACCCTGATTTCTCGTTGATGTGAGAATTTATATGATTAATAATTCTTTTTGTAGACGGACAATCGCTATCAAACTTTCATATTATGATCATGACATTCTAATATACTATATATGTGTATAATATACATATATACATATATATATATATATATATATATGCCAAACTAAACTGTATGTCTATAGTATTTGAAATACATTTTTTACACATTTGGGAGTGTGGGTGAGAATTGGGGACCGGAATCCAAAATCTGACAAAAATCGAAATTGTATTAAATATCTAGTATCTAGTATCTAGTATCTATATATATGCAGAAAAAGATGAACGAGATATAATATTATAGTTAATTCTCGATAAACGTTTTTATCGATAACTCTAGAGATATACAAGTTATCGAATTTCTGAAACAAACTCATACTGCGCGTGCAATATACGAACCCAACACAAAAAGAACAAAAACTATAGCTCTTATATCTATGCAATTCGACGGACAGACGGACATTGCAATATCAACTTTTCTCGTCACCCTGATCAAGAATATATATACCTTATGGGGTTCGATAACAAAACCATTATACCATGATTTCCCATTTTCAATGGGCTCAAGGTATAAAAATAAATCTATATTACAATTTGTACATCATCTATGAAACCTACATACATGCATATATAGAATTAAGTGCTGTGCTTTGAGCAACTAGTTTGCATTCCATGTATCCATGTAAGAGCAAAAGTTGTTGTGCCGTGTTGGAGCTGTGTCCCCAACACCCTCATATCTCCCGTAAGGGTTGTCAAATTTACAAGTTTGGGCAAAACTTTTGGCTAGGATCCGGAGTGTGTTTGCTCTCCAAAATCATAAGCTATTAGAAATAATCGTTTCAGAACTGTGAAGCTGTTGGTGACTCATGACAGCCGCCCTACCCCTCAACACCCAGTCACAAAAAGTTTATGCATAAAACTCTGGATACGTATCTGTTTGCTATGGCAACAGAACCAATAACTCGAATCTATTCTTATGATGTTTGACCGGCTGTGGATGGGTGTATGTCTGTCTGTCTGTTTAGTGTGTGTGTGAGCCTGTCACAGCGATGCAGTTAACAAAGTTTCGTTCTACTGCAACAGTCCTGACCATCAGCTGTCACAGGGTCTTGCATTGTGCGATTGATTTGCAATCCCATTCGCATATTTAATTGCGTCGCAATGTTTCGATGTCAATTTCGATACATTTTACTCTTTCACTATTGTCCAGCCAGCCAGAGTGACATAAATTGATGCAACGACTAAGAGCCCCTCAAACAATGACAGCTAATAGCGACAGCTCTTATGAATGCTAACTGCAAATCAAGTTAACGTTTCTGAAGGATGCCTAATGCTGCCAGAGAGTCTGGTAATTCGCTTATAGACTTCAGTTCTTATAGGCAGCATTCTCTGATTCATATTTTATTGATTAATATTATTGGCTCACAGTTTTATCTTATATATCAATTTAAAAATTGAATTCTCAATAATATGGAAATGAATAAAAATAAAAATTAAAAAAAAAAAAAAAAACACATCCCTAGTGTTGCCACCATTTGTTTTTAAACACTCAGTTGAGCTTAAATTTGAAATTTGACAAACACCTTTTTTCTATGTCCTATATAGTAGGCCAGTGAGTTGATGTACGCTCGTGCTATAGCTAGTTCAGTCTTTTCGATTGTAGCAAGCAGTAGAGTAGGAGTGTTTTAAGTTTTATTATAAATTTTTTTTTTTCTTCAAAAATTTATATTTTTATATCTGAAAAATATTAGCTATGGATGTGGATATACCGACTACGACAGCACTATCGGTAGTGTTGTGCGTAAGCTTATATATTACTGGCTACAACATTATCGAATCCGAATATCGCCCAGATTTGGCGGCCACAATGTTCTTGTCATGGATCGTGTTGCTACAGGATCGTATTCGCAAAAACTTGCGTGTTTTCAATCGTCTTTGGATTTTTGTATTCGCAATGCTTGTATACTATGTGGTTAGCCAAGTAATGATGTTTTTCGTATGGCATCCGTTCTGGAAGCAATTTGAGGAATATGTGAACGACTTCTACGAATCACAAATGATGTATTCCGTCTACAACAAGTTTCCGCAAGTTGTTGTATTCTTCAGACGCCAATCGGTGTGCATTTTGAAACTAGCCCTGATGTTTTTCATTGCATACAAGACTTTCTCGGGCTGCGCCGTACGCAACAAATGCGAGATAGTGTGTGAAGAGGGAATTAATGAACACGCATTTCGCGAAATAATTAATAAGGGGCAACATCGTGCAGCGGTCCGTCGCAGGAAGAGAAACTAAATATCTAATGCTTAAAGCCTGCCACACGATTATAGACACTACAAAATTGTTTTTATTGCAAAGGTAAGTTTCAATTGATATTGCGAGAGTGTATTCAGAGTACCTCAACAATCATATTACAGGTCGATGGATGCGCACTTCGATCGTTGCACGTGTTGTTGCATACAAAAGAAGTAAGTTCGATTCAAGTTTTATTCCTTATACTCTGGTGTGGCATTAAATATATATGTATGTATATATATTATTGATCAGGATGACGAACTGAGTGGATATTGTAATGTCCGCCTGTCCGTATGTTTGAACGCGTTGATCTCAGAAACTATAAGAGCTAGAGACTTGAATCATTTTGTGTTAGGGTCCGTGTATTGCACGCGCATATCGGGTTTGTTCAGAAAACCGATCGTTTCTATCGTTTTAAAGTTATCGATAAAAACATATCTCGGTCATCTTTTGAGGTAGAGTCTTCAAGTTTTTACATATGTGCAAATATGTAGATACTAATGTAATACAATTTCAGGGTTTGTCAGTTTTTTTTATACCGAGACAGCAAGTACTTGCATTCGCATTAGCGTGTATAAGCGTGAGTATGCGTGCGTGGTTGTGTATGTATAGTTTCTTACGCGTGCAGAAACGAAGCGAATCATTCTTGGAATATTATTTGTTCGAAGAAGGGTTCAGGGGATCTCGAAGTTAAGTTTCGACTAGAGCACTCTTAGCTTTAATGTTTATACATACATATATGAGCCAGCTGTCATATATACATATGTACATACGTTGCAATGCACTCAATTGCTATACCGGATATTCATAGTCGGACATTTCCGACTAGAGCACTCTTAATTATTGCGTTCCTAATGAATTTCTCTGCTTTTCGCCTCAGGCTAGTTTCAAATCAACTGGGGTACACTTAAAGGCTGCATAAACTCATCCAACACACACATTACATTACATTGCTATCCATAACAGGTATACTCAAACAGGTAAGCTGTCTGTCACCTAATTAGAGAACGTTAATTACATGTATCTTCTCAGGCTTTTGGACTAATCATAACACTTTCGATAAGAGAGTTGGCTAAACACTTATTTTTCAACAAGAAGGATCTTATATATTTATAATAAACACGTCACTGAGAAGAGTAAGAAAAGAATATCGTAATGAATGTGTAAATTTTAATGTTCCTAACCCTTAGCATGCTCTGGCGCTGTGATTTGTGCTTTGCTCATTCCATTTTCAACAATTTTGCATCCATCTCGGATATGCAGGTATTTCACCTCTCCTCTCGACGTTCTTTATAATTTTGATTCAATTTTTTCGCAGGCAAACAATGAAACATTTCGTCTCGGACAACCAAGTGACAACTCGTTAAATATGCATGGGATAGATACGATTCAAAGCATCAACCAAAAACCGACCATGCGGAGTGCAAATCAATCCATTCTTAGCTAATTCATTTCTCCATTGTCAAAGATGTGGAGGAGGAAAAACCAACCAGAGCATGAATTCTCAATACAATCAATTTTTAATTTACACATTTAAAACCGGACATTGATAGGGAATGAAGAAATAGGGATTAACTTGTAAGGATTCGAGAAATTTTGGATCGAAACTTTCGAAAATTTCGTTTTTATTTTGCAGATTTAATATTGTTTCTATTAGTGCATCGAATAAAGGAAAATTTAAAATTATTTGAAAAGTTCCATTCAAATGGGTGCATTCAGTAGTTTTTAGTACTCTCTCAGTATGAATATACTCAACCATATACTGCATAATACGTTCATATTGACTGTTGGGCCGCCACACTCACATCATATAAATAATTTTTGGAGCACTTAAGAAGCTGAAAGACGATATGTTTATCTGTTCAACTAATAATTATAACAATTATTACAAAGACTAAATAATGCTAAATAAGTATGAAAGCTTTGGTGGAGACTGCTCGAATACGAGATCCCCTGGGCCCTTGGAAGAACTTATATTCCAAAAATTCTACACTTCTTTTGTGTTGACATAGCTAGTATCACAGGTAAAGGCGGTTGGCCTTTGTTATGGAGTGGAAATTTATTTGCTGATGGTCCTTCGTAATCAAACATTCAAACGATTTATTTATACGATTTTTGACCGATAACATTGAAATTGGAATAGTTATCGATTTTTTATTCAAACTCAATTCTCGCGTGCGATGCAGGAACTACAGACAAAATTTCGGGAACCTAGCTCCTGTAGTTTCTGAGGATGACACATTCACAAATACGGACAAACGGGCGGACATACGTGCGGACAGACGTGCAGACTGAAAGGCGGAAAGACGGACAGGACTAAATAAATTATTCAGCACATCGCTCTGATCAAGAATGTACATATATATTTTTTGGGATCTGCCACGACTCCTTGTGCCTATTATATACACTTGCTCACATAACTCTGCGTACACCCAAGAAAATATTTGTTTTTTTAAGTTTGTCCATTATGTATTATGTTCCTTTTTATATGTACGCAGACTTTTGGAAGGTCTTATTTTGATAAGTTTTTTTTTTTTCAAAATAGTTATATTATGCTTTAGTTTTTTGTCTTCATAAATGAAGGGATGTTAAATATTAAGTTTAATAACTAAAGAAACTAATAACAAGAGTAAAAATTGAACATCTTTTTTATATCGAGTGCTATTAATGGTCAAACTTAAAAAACAAATTTTTTTTGGGTGTACGCAGAGTTATGTGAGCAAGTGTACATTTAATAAACCCGTTAAAAACCCTGATTTCTCGTTGATGTGAGAATTTATATGATTAATAATTCTTTTTGTAGACGGACAATCGCTATCAAACTTTCATATTATGATCATGACATTCTAATATACTATATATGTATATAATATACATATATACATATATATATATATATATATATATATATGCCAAACTAAACTGTATGTCTATAGTATTTGAAATACATTTTTTACACATTTGGGAGTGTGGGTGAGAATTGGGGACCGGAATCCAAAATCTGACAAAAATCGAAATTGTATTAAATATCTAGTATCTAGTATCTAGTATCTATATATATGCAGAAAAAGATGAACGAGATATAATATTATAGTTAATTCTCGATAAACGTTTTTATCGATAACTCTAGAGATATACAAGTTATCGAATTTCTGAAACAAACTCATACTGCGCGTGCAATATACGAACCCAACACAAAAAGAACAAAAACTATAGCTCTTATATCTATGCAATTCGACGGACAGACGGACATTGCAATATCAACTTTTCTCGTCACCCTGATCAAGAATATATATACCTTATGGGGTTCGATAACAAAACCATTATACCATGATTTCCCATTTTCAATGGGCTCAAGGTATAAAAATAAATCTATATTACAATTTGTACATCATCTATGAAACCTACATACATGCATATATAGAATTAAGTGCTGTGCTTTGAGCAACTAGTTTGCATTCCATGTATCCATGTAAGAGCAAAAGTTGTTGTGCCGTGTTGGAGCTGTGTCCCCAACACCCTCATATCTCCCGTAAGGGTTGTCAAATTTACAAGTTTGGGCAAAACTTTTGGCTAGGATCCGGAGTGTGTTTGCTCTCCAAAATCATAAGCTATTAGAAATAATCGTTTCAGAACTGTGAAGCTGTTGGTGACTCATGACAGCCGCCCTACCCCTCAACACCCAGTCACAAAAAGTTTATGCATAAAACTCTGGATACGTATCTGTTTGCTATGACAACAGAACCAATAACTCGAATCTATTCTTATGATGTTTGACCGGCTGTGGATGGGTGTATGTCTGTCTGTCTGTTTAGTGTGTGTGTGAGCCTGTCACAGCGATGCAGTTAACAAAGTTTCGTTCTACTGCAACAGTCCTGACCATCAGCTGTCACAGGGTCTTGCATTGTGCGATTGATTTGCAATTCCATTCGCATATTTAATTGCGTCGCAATGTTTCGATGTCAATTTCGATACATTTTACTCTTTCACTATTGTCCAGCCAGACAGAGTGACATAAATTGATGCAACGACTAAGAGCCCCTCAAACAATGACAGCTAATAGCGACAGCTCTTATGAATGCTAACTGCAAATCAAGTTAACGTTTCTGAAGGATGCCTAATGCTGCCAGAGAGTCTGGTAATTCGCTTATAGACTTCAGTTCTTATAGGCAGCATTCTCTGATTCATATTTTATTGATTAATATTATTGGCTCACAGTTTTATCTTATATATCAATTTAAAAATTGAATTCTCAATAATATGGAAATAAATAAAAATAAAAATTAAAAAAAAAAAAAAAAAAAAGAAACACATCCCTAGTGTTGCCACCATTTGTTTTTAAACACTCAGTTGAGCTTAAATTTGAAATTTGACAAACACCTTTTTTCTATGTCCTATATAGTAGGCCAGTGAGTTGATGTACGCTCGTGCTATAGCTAGTTCAGTCTTTTCGATTGTAGCAAGCAGTAGAGTAGGAGTGTTTTAAGTTTTATTATAAATTTTTTTTTTTCTTCAAAAATTTATATTTTTATATCTGAAAAATATTAGCTATGGATGTGGATATACCGACTACGACAGCACTATCGGTAGTGTTGTGCGTAAGCTTATATATTACTGGCTACAACATTATCGAATCCGAATATCGCCCAGATTTGGCGGCCACAATGTTCTTGTCATGGATCGTGTTGCTACAGGATCGTATTCGCAAAAACTTGCGTGTTTTCAATCGTCTTTGGATTTTTGTATTCGCAATGCTTGTATACTATGTGGTTAGCCAAGTAATGATGTTTTTCGTATGGCATCCGTTCTGGAAGCAATTTGAGGAATATGTGAACGACTTCTACGAATCACAAATGATGTATTCCGTCTACAACAAGTTTCCGCAAGTTGTTGTATTCTTCAGACGCCAATCGGTGTGCATTTTGAAACTAGCCCTGATGTTTTTCATTGCATACAAGACTTTCTCGGGCTGCGCCGTACGCAACAAATGCGAGATAGTGTGTGAAGAGGGAATTAATGAACACGCATTTCGCGAAATAATTAATAAGGGGCAACGTCGTGCAGCGGTCCGTCGCAGGAAGAGAAACTAAATATCTAATGCTTAAAGCCTGCCACACGATTATAGACACTACAAAATTGTTTTTATTGCAAAGGTAAGTTTCAATTGATATTGCGAGAGTGTATTCAGAGTACCTCAACAATCATATTACAGGTCGATGGATGCGCACTTCGATCGTTGCACGTGTTGTTGCATACAAAAGAAGTAAGTTCGATTCAAGTTTTATTCCTTATACTCTGGTGTGGCATTAAATATATATGTATGTATATATATTATTGATCAGGATGACGAACTGAGTGGATATTGTAATGTCCGCCTGTCCGTATGTTTGAACGCGTTGATCTCAGAAACTATAAGAGCTAGAGACTTGAATCATTTTGTGTTAGGTCCGTGTATTGCACGCGCATATCGGGTTTGTTCAGAAAACCGATCGTTTCTATCGTTTTAAAGTTATCGATAAAAACATATCTCGGTCATCTTTTGAGGTAGAGTCTTCAAGTTTTTACATATGTGCAAATATGTAGATACTAATGTAATACAATTTCAGGGTTTGTCAGTTTTTTTTATACCGAGACAGCAAGTACTTGCATTCGCATTAGCGTGTATAAGCGTGAGTATGCGTGCGTGGTTGTGTATGTATAGTTTCTTACGCGTGCAGAAACGAAGCGAATCATTCTTGGAATATTATTTGTTCGAAGAAGGGTTCAGGGGATCTCGAAGTTAAGTTTCGACTAGAGCACTCTTAGCTTTAATGTTTATACATACATATATGAGCCAGCTGTCATATATACATATGTACATACGTTGCAATGCACTCAATTGCTATACCGGATATTCATAGTCGGACATTTCCGA
The DNA here is from genome assembly GCA_030914345.1 of Drosophila koepferae. Lineage (NCBI taxonomy): Eukaryota > Metazoa > Arthropoda > Insecta > Diptera > Drosophilidae > Drosophila > Drosophila koepferae. Next base: position 951,300 of record JAUESR010000196.1, read on the forward strand.
CTAGAGCACTCTTAATTATTGCGTTCCTAATGAATTTCTCTGCTTTTCGCCTCAGGCTAGTTTCAAATCAACTGGGGTACACTTAAAGGCTGCATAAACTCATCCAACACACACATTACATTACATTGCTATCCATAACAGGTATACTCAAACAGGTAAGCTGTCTGTCACCTAATTAGAGAACGTTAATTACATGTATCTTCTCAGGCTTTTGGACTAATCATAACACTTTCGATAAGAGAGTTGGCTAAACACTTATTTTTCAACAAGAAGGATCTTATATATTTATAATAAACACGTCACTGAGAAGAGTAAGAAAAGAATATCGTAATGAATGTGTAAATTTTAATGTTCCTAACCCTTAGCATGCTCTGGCGCTGTGATTTGTGCTTTGCTCATTCCATTTTCAACAATTTTGCATCCATCTCGGATATGCAGGTATTTCACCTCTCCTCTCGACGTTCTTTATAATTTTGATTCAATTTTTTCGCAGGCAAAAAATGAAACATTTTGTCTCGGACAACCAAGTGACAACTCGTTAAATATGTATGGGATAGATACGATTCAAAGCATCAACCAAAAACCGACCGTGCGGAGTGCAAATCAATCCATTCTTAGCTAATTCATTTCTCCATTGTCAAAGATGTGGAGGAGGAAAAACCAACCAGAGCATGAATTCTCAATACAATCAATTTTTAATTTACACATTTAAAACCGGACATTGATAGGGAATGAAGAAATAGGGATTAACTCGTAGGGAATCGAGAAATTTTGCAGATTTATTATTGTTTTCATTAGCGCGTTAAATTAAAAAATTAATAAAAAAAAAAAAAAAACCAAAATGCTTCGCCTTCGATTTCGATACGTTTTACTCTTTCTCTATTGTCCAGCCAGCCAGAGTGACATAAATTGATGCAACGACTAAGAGCCCCTCAAACAATGACAGCTAATAGCGACAGCTCTTATGAACGCTAACTGCAAATCAAGTTAGTGTGTCTGAAGAGTATCGAATGCCGACTGAGGGTCTGGTAATTCGCTTATAGACTGCCGTTTGCGGGCCTTCAGTTCTTACAGGCAACGCGTTGCTCAACAAAGGGTTTCTTAATAAGTTTAAGCTATTATAATCGAATTCTTGCATTCATATTCCATTCGATTGCGTCGATAAGTCATTCCAATGTCAGAATTTTACAGCATTAGAATATAGATATATATAATATGTAGATATATAATATAGAGAATAATGTAGTTATGATAGACAGAGGCGATATAGCCACGATAGATCAATTAATGTAGTTTGATATCGATACATTTTTTTATAGCTGAAGCAATTTTGAGAGAACAATTTTTATTTTATTACTTACCTTTAAAATTTTGCTTCTTGTTATACACTGAACCCATTGTAATTGGGAATTCAGGGTATAATGGTTTTCAAAAAATGCATGAAATCAGGCAGAAGGACACATCGCAGACCCCACAAAGTATATATATATTCTTGATCAGCGGAAAAAAATAAGTTGACTGAGCCCTGTCCGTCCGTCCGTCTTTCCGTTCGTATGAACGTCGAGATTTCGGAAACTGCAAAAGCTAGAGAGCTGAAATTTCACATGAACACTCGTATGTTAGTTACGCAGTACCAGTTTATTTTTTTCGATAACTTATCTCATTTCTAAAATTTCGACAAAAAAGCGAAAATTCGTTTTGGGCGTAACTACATCGTTGTAGCTAAGGACTTTAAATTTAATGGAACTAGCGATAGTATCGATGGCAGAATCAATTGAATGGAGAAAACATCATCTGGAGCCACTCGCAATACAACAAGTATTTGAGGTTATATCATCAATAATTTGTAAGATATATATATATATTATTTTTTTGTTTATCAAAAGTATCCTGAAATCTTTTAAGCTGGTTTATTTTAAAAGAAATAGATTTACTATTTTTTTTTAAAGCAATGGAAACTTAGAAGAAGAATGAATTATAGAGTGTTAATAACGCAGATGAAGTTTAAGGGGATAGATTTGAAGACCCGCTCAAGACCCACTCTAGTAGGTTTTGAGGATGGTGGTACGGAATCTATATACATATTTGGGCTGCAGTAATTAAGCTCTGGATATTATTGTTAATTGGGACTTGGGAAATTTATAAATATATCCTGCAAAGCTTTACAGCGAGGATTACATAAATGTGAGAGCGGTAAAGTTTAATCAAATGTGAAATTATTCAATCGATTGCCCCAATTACAATGGTACTTCAAATCCTTTGCTCGAGCGCTTCATAATGAAAGTTAGATTAAAGTTTCATTTAGTGCTTTAAAGGCCATATTGAATACCTCGATTCTCTGTACATTATTGATGGTAATTGACATTAGATTGCCATCGACTTGAACCGTTGGAGGCTAAGCAAGGCAGAAACCCTTTTCCTTAATTTATGTGGAGTCAACCGCAGCTCATTCAAGCGCCGCGGGTTCTGCTTACATTTTCGCTGAAAGGCGCTCGAAAAGTCAATTAATTGTGGCGTATTGTGGCTTAACCGATGCTCGGCAAGTTAATGGTAATTGAGCACATGCATATGCTGAGCAATTTACAGTTAACTGCAATTACCTGGCAGCCCCTCCCCCTCTATTCCTGCATCTGTGCGAGGGGTTAGCTAGAGTTGCGTGGGGTATTTATTGTGGCCCGCACGCAATGGGCGCATATATCTGTACATATATTGGAAAAGTTTGTGATGCTCTTGTGCATTTAGTTGCAAGTCAAACGGCAAAACTAAACGAGCGCCGCCATGTGGAACTGGCCACAAGGAGCAGCGCCAGGACACAAACAGGACGCCAATAGAAACTAAGTAGAATGCTTGCCATCAGTTGCAGACAGTTAACCCTCTGGCCGTACCGTGCACTACGTTGCAGGCACTGTAACCATAATATCCATGTAAGTGGCTAGCGGAAATAACAAGCGTGCAGTCACCCGCCAACCCGCCAAGCACCACCCACTGGTGCAGCCTTTGGCTTGTGGCGCCACACAATGCGGCCACAATGATGTCACATAACTGACAAAGTTCTTCGTGTAGCTGCAGCCAGTGGAGGTTGTGTTTGCCTTAGCTGTTGCTGTTGCCGTTGCTGTTGTGTCCTGGATGAGCAACAGCAGAACTAAGCTCCATTGAGATGTCAGCAAGTAAACGCATAAGCATTACGTATACGACATCGACTCCAGCCGGCGGCGTGGCTGACCTGTTGAGCCTCGACTGAACCTGTTGCGGAATATGCAAACTAAACGCCTGCACAAAGCTAATTCCAGAATAATTTGCTTAGCTTTCATACTCTGGAAATAAACTGTGCGAAATGACTTAACTCGAGCTGTAGCTGATGGAAAATGCTTATGAATACCTTCAGCTACGTAACTGGACTAAGTAGAAATGTTTTACAGTTATTAGACTCAGTTTGTGACTGGAAGGGAACATTTGCGAAATCTCTGATGAAGGAGAGATGCCTGCTAGCTGCGAAGACTGCCGATACATATTTCTTTCTACTTATCAAGTATGACAACGTGTCACATATGTAGCTACATGCTGCAGTGGTTGGCCACATGTTTATAGAATAACAAGTAAACGACTACATAATACTCATTCATAATCCAAAAACATTTGAATCTTTTTGGGTAGAGCAGTCTGCAAGAACTCTACTGTTCTCTTTTGGAGATCTAGTTTTTAAAATTTGGTGGATATAGCTATTTCCGATAAAAGTCATATATTATATAATAATAAGTATATTATATAAGAAAGAAGTTAATTCTAACTAAATAACTAATGGTTGGATTCCAGGACTGACACATTGTTGTGGTTTATCACGCTTCCTTTGGATGAGAGATATATTCTTCATATTTTAGGTTGCTAATTTATGTTTATATTCCAAATTTAATGTCTTTATTCCTCATTAGCCACGTCCTGGGAAGATCTTTATAGTTTATCGTGGTATATTCCCCAATTCTTAAGTTTCTCAAATTCATATTGAGAGTTGCCATGCATGCAGTCTCTTAAGAGGACTCCGGCAGAGTTCAGCTCTTTCTTTTTTACTGGGTATCTGCTAGTCGGCCATTTCCAATAACGCTACTCTTACATGCTTTACTTTTAAATATGTACGGGGAAATTATTTGTCAGAAAACTTCCGTTTCAATTTGTTGCTGTCCTTGTGGTTGCCATTTTGTGTTGCAGTTGTTCTTGTTGTTGTTGTTGTTGCTTGTTGGCGTTGTTCGGGTGTGTTCTTTTGTTGTCATGATTAGGCGTGGCACATTGAAAAATCAGCCGGCAGCCAAGCAGAAAGCTACTAGCTACCAGGCGGAACTGCTCCCACACCTTAAAGGTGTCACGTCCAGGACTCTTGCCAACTCTGTGTGTGTGTGTGCGAATGCCTGTGCCTGTGCTTGTGTGTGCGTGCTCAACTTGTCAACGCACATAAATTTTCCAGTACATGCACACACAAGTTGAAGCCGAAGGGCTGCACTCGGCAAGACACACACACACATATGGGCGAGCTTACAAGCACACACAACCACATACAAGCACACACACACGCACAACCGCACACATACTCATACAGATCAGCTGGAAAAAGATAAGTCAAAAGATGACCAAGAACATCCATTTCTGCAACTTTTCCCCTCCTCGCTGTCCCTTTATGCTGTCCAGCAAGGCGGCTATCAACTAGCAGTTGGCTAATCAGTGTGTGTGTGGGTGTGTGTGTGTGTGCTGCACAGTTGGCTTACAATACATTTTTCTATCAGGTAAAACCTTAAAAAAAAAACTCGGCAAAGTCAGCTTATATGTGGAAGTTTTATATTACAACTTATTTATTGGTGCTTGCTTTTGCCTTAGCTATTTAGGAGTTTTTTGCAGCTTTGACCACTGTGCGCATGGTTTGCCTCATACACGTCACTGTTTGAATGTGTGTATGTGTGTGTGCTTTTTTTTTCAGTTTCTATTCGACAATTACGTCGCGACGGCGACGACTTTCCGATACATGTGGCCAATGGCCAAGCCAAAGCCAAAGCCAAAGCCAAAGCCAAAACATAATCCAACTGCCGCCAGACCGAACTACGCTCAGTCATAGCACATAAGTACACAACATTTATGTATATACATACATTTCTGTGTATGTATATACTGTGTGTACTGTATAAATACAATTTAGTAATGAAAAATTGCCCCATTTCACACTTATTACGCCGGGCCGCGCTTTTGTCGTCCTTAAAGTCCTTTGTTTTCGAACATTTTGAAAAGCGTCCAAATTGTGGCCGGCTGGACGAGCAGCGCAACGTGGCTGCCGTTTATAAATCAATTGGATTTGTGTCTTTAAGGATTCTCTTTTTTTCCTCCTACACATACACACACACACACATACAAACATTTTGTATATTACGCATTGAGCTTCTTTTTTTTTTGGGCTGGACATCGCTCGGCTGTGGTTGTGGCGATTTTGGTGTTATCAATGTCTGTGCTGTCATGGGCCGTGTCACGGCTTATATGAGGCACGAGGGGCACATGAATACAACGACCCATTTGAGCCATCAATAAAAAAAAACAAACTGAACATTCGCAGCTAGCTCGCAGAGCTCTCATACATACGTTCTCATAGTCCACGCATTATTTTTTTTTCTATATTTTCTAAATGGCTTCCCTTTCGATTTCCTTTTTGAAAAACTTATTACAGATAGTTGAAGTCATAAGGTTTGACTGCAACATACACTGCACAAATCGGCCACTTGAATATATTATATATCTTGTATATTATCTTGTGTTGCATATCATAATCATAAAATATAATATAACAAGTAAGAAGGCTCTAGTCGAGACGGCTCGACTACGAGATCCCCTGAACCCAGCAAAAAAGTGATACTCTTCTTCTTTACGCACTTATGAGCGCGCGCTCTGCTAACCGCGCAGTTGCGTCGTGGCTTGGAGGCGGGTTGGGCTGAATTTTGGACGCTCATAACTCCATTTCTAGATGGACTATCTTTATGAAATTTTCAAAGTATATTAAGAGTATATATTAAGAGTATCTGAATCTATCTATATGCCAAATTGCAAGTCTCTAGTATTTGAAATGCGTTTTTTTTAAATTGGGGGCGAAGGGGGCGTGGCATCCAAAATCTGTAAATTACATAATTTGCGTATCCATAATATCTATCTAAGTTTACAAATTTGAAGTCTCTAGCTGAAACGATGTAGAAGTTATGCTCAAAAAACCTAAAAAATGTAAACGAATTTTCGATTTCTTATCGATAATTTGGAAATGGGATGAGTTATCGAAAAAACAAAATAAACTCGTACTGCGTAACTAACATACGAGTGTTCATGTGAAATTTCAGCTCTCTAGCTTTTGTAGTTTCCGAAATCTCGACGTTCATACGGACGGACAGACGGACAGACGGACGGACGGACAGACGGACAGACGGACGGACAGACGGACAGGGCTAGATCAACTTTTCTCGTCACCCTGATCAAGAATATATATACTTTATGGGGTCTGCCACGCCTCCTTCTGCCTGTTACATACTTTTAACAAAACCATTATACCCTGATTTCCCATTTTCAATGGGTTCAGGGTATAAAAATAACAAATATTCTCAAGCAAGACCTTAAGCAGGCTTCCCTTTTAATGAAAACTGTGTTTTGGTGATGTATGCTTAGCAAATCGACTTGGCAATCTATCTTTTACCTAAAAGTAAATCATATAAGGGAATGATATTGGAATTCCTTAACAGAATTCATTTCGAATCAGATGGGAATAGACTTGCATTTATCATATTGTTATCTCAGTGATAGATAAAGATAGATCAAATTTAATATAAATTATAGCTCATCCATATGAAATGTGAAAGGTTATTTTTCGCATCATAAATTTCATTCACTTTATCAAATTTCATATTGAAAAGATATAAGATATATATTTTGTTTACCTATGTGACATCGGGTAAAAGTTGTCCTAGAAATTGCATTTCTCTTAGATTTATTCGGCGAATAGCTCAATATCTATACAGATTTTCTTTTTCAATTATCACGACAGCTGCAGGAACACGAATATTATAAATAATAAATAGGAAAGAAAATTTAACTAGGGGAGTACACAAGGCAAGAAAAAGATAAAAGAAATAAGCAAATAGTAGAGCTGAAAGCCAATTGAAAAGAAAGCAAAATCTGTTGCAAGTGAAATTGAATGTCAAATACGCGACCTTTGGCCGGTGAATAAGAACGCAAATCATTTCCGCTTTGAAAGCGACACAGAGGCGAGTGGACTCGAAGTCGGAGTGGGAGTCGGAGTCAAAGTCCTTTGCAGGGACACTGGACGCTCACATTTACAGACAGTTTCCGTTTTCAGCTTCCTGTGCAAATATGCGACATGAAAGGACCAAAGAGTTGCAATGCTCTCGAAATGCCAAAGCCGCGTAGGTTGTGCCCCAGCTGACATGACTTGAGCCGTGTCATGACCTAGTCCCATGACCCTCCCACCCCGTGCACTCAGCGTGCCTGTCCTGCTCTCGCTGTTTGTATCCGGGTCCCCGGTGTGCGCCCAGGCAGCTTATTGGTCAGGCATTTGTTCGCTGATAAATAGAGTTGAGCCCGCTGTGTGCATATGCCTCTATTAAAAGAGAGGCCATCCTCCTGCCACCCATTCCTATCCATTGCTGACTAAGTCCCCGCACGTGCCACGCTCTCTGTTCGGCCACAATGTTATGCTTTTTTCCACCGACAGTGTCAAAATCTCTTTCAAATCGTGTTTCTCCAGCATCAGTTGACAGCTGACACGATGCTGCGACAAGCTGAAAAGCCTGTGAAAGCTTCGATCATTTGGAGAAGTGTGTCAAGTTTGCATAGATAATAAATACATACATATGTATAATTCTTTATAGTTGAAGCAATTATTGACATCCAAGTAGATTTTATTATTTTCATATTATTATATTCTAATTTTGTTATATTATTATATATTTCAATATTTGTATGTTTTCATATATCTATTTGCTCTTATTTTCTTATATTATATTATTTACTAATATTATATTTTTTTATATTATTAAATATTTCAATATATGTACGATTTGCTCTTATTTTTTTTAATACTTTGTTATATTATTTTTTTAATTTATAATTTTTATATATATTCAAATATTCTTATTTTAATAATTTGAGTTTTAAATCAATTAATATTTTTAATTTTGAATATTTGAATAGATATATATGTATATATTTCTACAAATATTTTCATAATTTTACAAATGTGAATATTAAAATATATTCAAATTAAAGCATGGATTTTTTTTTAGCATATGAATAGTTTCAAATATTCTCATCCTTTGATATTTTTCAAATTTTTCATTTTATATTTAAAAAAATTTTCAGCTTTAAATATTTTAAAATATTTGTAAATTTTAATATTTATAGAAATTTTCGTATATTATCATATTTTAATAATTACATATTTGTTTTTATTATTTTTAACACTTTTATTTTTTAATACTTGTACAAATTTTTTTATATTGCTATTTTAGTACTTGTATATTGTTTTTATTATATTAAAATTTTAATAAAAATCTGCGCATTTTAATCTTTCAATTTTGCATATTTTAATATTTCTTATAAATGTATTATTTTAATATTCTTAGATATTTTCATATTTTAATATTACAACATGCTCATACTTTCATATTTTAATACTTTGATACTTTAATCAAGATTCTCTAACAATTCAAGCCCAAAGTAACAAAATGTTTGGGAAACAAATGTGAATAAATATATATTTCCGGATAAATAATAAAACGATTTGATAGAGTATTTAGCCTTTTACGAAAACTAAGTCATTTGTCTATATATATTTTTTATGAATAGATTGTCATGTTTCTGTTTGCTTGATTTTGTATTGTAGTCCGTTTATGTATACCCTGTAACATGAAAGTGGAGAAGCACGACGCACACTTAGTATACGAGAGACTATTGAGAATTTGCAAAACTATTAAAAATATCAATTGTATGTGAACAAAAGTTTACATTAATAGAAACTAGATTGCTTTTAATTCTTATACATTCAGTTTCCACAGTTCAGTCTCAATTGGGGTACAGAATATCTGTTAGTTGAGCTATCTATGAATCGTGTCCGTTTTTATGCCTTTGTTGTTTGTTTCTTGTTGAAGCTTTCCTTTTTTTTATGGCATCGTAAACAGCAAATAATACTAAAGAGCCTTGTGTTTGGGGTGGGGGTGGTGGAGCTGGAGCTGGAGGCGGGCATGAACTGGTCAAGGAGGGTGATGTGGTGTTGGGCGGGGCCGAAGGCTGAGCGCAGCTGGCTAAAAATTTGTTGCTTACTTGCAGGAACCTCAAATTTGTGCACACAACAAGGACCCGAGCCGGGCATATTAAGGCAGCGTTTCTCTGTGTCTGTGTCTGTGTGTGTTCGTATCTATGGAGGGAGGCGAGAGTGTTGCCTTTTGCCCGTGTGAATAATAAAATAGTTTCGAGTATCCATTTGCATATTTAAAATGCGAATGGGTAAGGGGCGTGACAAGATGGCACTAAATATTTGCTCAAGCACTAAGCGCTGCCTCCTTCACGTTCCGGTGTCCTGCGCTTTGTATATGCATTTGAACATGTGTGTGAGTGTGTGTGGGTGTATGTGAGTGTGTGTGGGTGTGTGTGGGTGTGTGCGGGTGTGTGTGGGTGTGTGTGGGTGTGTGCGGGTGTGTGTGGGTGTGTATATGTCTGAAACTCTTTTTGCATGTCCCCATGTCCGCAGCTGCTAATGGCTTTTCATTTTGCATCTCCGCCCGCAATACGAACTCCATCTACTTCAGGTCCTTCCCGTCCCCCTCGACCATCACGTGCGGAGCATTTTGATTTAATTTTTTATGCACTCTCATTAAATAATGGCACGTCAGACAAGCACGTCGGACTGGACTTAGAACACACACACACACACACACACACACACAATAGGTTGCAACAGCTGCTGCGTCGCTTCTGTCTCTCCTCGCACTTGTCTTTGTGGGCGTTCGCTTGGGTCATCTCCCAGTGGAACTTAGATGACCATGTTGATTTAGGTTAGCAGCCAGAACTAAAATTCTTTCATCAGAAGTCTAGGGTGAACCAGTGCTTGGGCACACGCACACCTACGCCCGCATCACTCGGAGCCACGCCCCCACCCACACCCACACCCACATTCAGACTCAGAGCCACTGGCATTCCCCACTCAGATATACAAATTGTGTTTTTAATTAACCTCAGTTGAAATTCAAAAGAATGCGCGCAATTTTCGCTATCAATTCAAGCAAATTTCAAGAGTATACATATTTACTGAACTGAACTGAGAATGAGACTTCTTCTTAAAGCATGGCAGATTTCCACGAAAATTGCTGCTGTCCATTGAGGATGCATATATTTTATATAATTTTTATTTTCATTAAATTAGTTATATATATGGTTGAGAATGTTTTTACTGAATAATTGTATAATCAAATGGAAATGTGTATTGAGGGATTTTCCCATAAGCAAAAAACTTAAACTACGGCATAAAAAAAGATTGCAAAGCAATATTTAGAAGTTGTAGAATGTAAGTAGAGTTAATGTAAGCAAATTATTTTTCTTTTTTAAAAATAAATTTGTTTATATTTAAAAATTAATATTAATATGTAAATCCTTTATTTGTATTTATATTTTTATTTATTTATTGCAATATTTATTTATTTTTTAACGAATTTTCGCTTTACATACCCTGAGCCCATTGAAAATGGGAAATCAGGGTATAATGGTTTTGTTAAATGTATGTAACAGGCAGAAGGAGGCGTGGCAGACCCCGTCCGTCTGTCCGTCCGTCCGTCCGTCCGTCCGTCCGTATGTATGAACGCGTCGATTTCCGAAGATACAAAAGCTAGAGAGTTCATTCTTTTTCTTTTTGTGTTAGGTTCGTATATTGTAGGCGCAGTACGAGTTTGTTTCAGAAATTCGATAGCTCGTATATTTCCAAAGTTATCGATAAAAAACTTTATCGGGAACCAGTTATAAGAATATACCTAATTCATCTTTAGCGTTAGAGTCTCCAAATCTGCATATATATAGATACTAATTTAATACAATTTCGGTTTTTGTCAGATTTTGGATTCCGGTCCCCGATTCCCCCCACACCCCCAAATGTGTAAAAAATGCATTTCAATTACTAGAGACTTGCAGCTTGGCTTAGCATATAGATATGAATATCATATTCATAATCTGAAGAGATCAATACGATTGTCCGTCTGGAAACAGAATTATTAAACAATAAAGTTTTTGCAGCAAAATCCATGTGACGCAGCAACAAAGACAGCGAGACAGCAAGCCGCCTGCAATGCCTACACACATACAGGCGTACAAGCATAGATCAGCGTGTGTGTTTGCTGGAGCCTTCTTACTTGTTGAATTATGTTAAGCTGATGAAGCCTTAACAGTTCATTTTGGGATAGGGTCGCGGTAAGATGGGCACTTGAAACTCCCATCAGTCTGCTTTTCGTCTTTATGGGCGCAGAATCTACATTTTGGTGACTTGGGGCAAGACACCATTTAGAACAGAGTCGCATCCGCAGTTGGTCACAATATGACACTAATCCATCCATCTTGGCGGTGTATTTTCGTTGCACGAACGTACGGATCTAATACTCGATTTTTTGGGTGTAAAAAAGTTTATTCTGGTTATCCTTTGTGAGGTTAGTAGTAATCGGTAGTATATTACCGCCGATTTAAAAATGCACTATAGGTATAGATTATTCACTTTAGAAGAATGGCGTTTTGAAGTTAAGAAATGACAGTTATTGCTAAAAACATAATCATTTAATTTATCATTAGATGATCGGTATATAACTCTGCAGGGGGCATCTGAAACTCATTTAATATAAGGAATATACATTTAGCTAATTAAACCCGAAATGCCTTCTAGTCGTGTATCCCATTGTTTCACGCTTAATTAGCTCAGTCAAATACTTCTTCATATCCTTACTGACAAATTCAATTGGCTGGTTGTATTTGAGAACAGCCATTTCAAAGGAGTTGGCATCCGAAGACGAGGCTATATGTAATGCTCTTACTACGTACTTCATGGCAGAAATTTGGTTGGAACAGGCAGATATTGCTTTTAAATTTGTTTCCAGGTACTCATTTATTGTTTGGTCCATGCGACCAGCTGTATTGATCAGCCATTCGGTGAAGACGCCCGAGGGATCAATTCGAAATAATTGCGGTTTGCCATTATTGTCGAAGCCCCCAATCAAGCAGGTTACACCAAATGGCCGAACTGTGGATCCTCGCGTATAGCTATGCATTGCATCTGCCAAAAATCTACAAAACTAAAAGCTACAGTTCTGGAAAATATTATCTTAAACACACCTTGACATATAGTCTACTTCTGCGGCATCATTGAAGTGTAAGCGATAGCTTTGAGCCTCCAACTGCACGCGACGATATACAGCTCGAGTATCCATCGAAAGACCCGTAAAAGCCATTGCAATATTCTCATCAATTATTTTGATTCTTTCCTCTCTTCTCTCAACTTTTAAGACATCAGCCACTTTTTCTGCAGCCAAAATAACGCAATTCCTAGTGCAAAGGCCCACCTGAGTGAAAATTAAAAAACCATTAACTGTAGCAGTAAGAGTAAGAGTGTTCTAGTTGAGACTGCTCAACTAGGAGGGCCCATGAACCCCACAAATATCTGATATTCCGTTTCTATTCTTCATATATAACCAACAACACATGCACACGCATGTGCACATATGTCATTTATTCTCTAGTATTCTCGAGTATTTGAAATACGCTTTTTGCAAAAAGGCGTTGTGGTATCTCAGTTCAAAAAGTTTGAATACCTTTATAAACCAAAACTTATACCGAATTGAATATGCTTCTCTTACGGTATTCAAATTACGCTTAAGAAATGGGATCAAATTATCTATTACTATCGATGATGCAGAAATCAGATAAATAATTATAAGTATATTTCCATATATATGCCATCCTATATATGTGCCATCCATGTTTATTTTGAATGGTTATAAATACTTACTATTGTAGGGCTCTTGCGTACCGATTCGTCAGCGTAATCTACCAGTAGCAAATGTCCATTGGGTGAAAAGAAATTCGACGCCATATCAAATAGTTATACTTGGAATATTATAAAATTTTAGTATTTAATTATTAGTTATATATTGATATATACAAAAAGTCTACCAGTTTTTGGAAGGCTGATTTTAAAATTGACTGATAAATGTTTCTATGCCTTCGTGATATATCTTAACAAGTATTCAAATCAATATTCCGTATATTTTCATTGTTGAAAATGATTAATTTTGATACTTCTTATATTTTTAACAATAAACATTACAGTTCTGCTCGTATAAATTTATATTTAAATTAGTTGTAATTATAAACAAATAAGAAGGCTCTAGTCGAGACGGCTCGACTACGAGATACCCTGAACCCTGCAAAAAAGGTGATACTCTTCTTCTTTACGCACTTATGAGCGCGCGCTCTGATAACTGCGCAGTTGCTGCCGTGGCTTGGGGGTGGGTTGGGCTGAACCTTGGACGCTTATAACTCCATTTATAGATGATATATAGAGATCTTTAGAGAGTAGATTAAGAGTATCTAAATCTATCTATTTACCAAGTTGCAAGTCTCTAGTATTTAAAATGCGTTTTTTTTTTTTCAAATTGGTGCCGAAGGGGGCGTGGCATCCAAAATCTAAAACGGTGTAGAAGTTATACCCAAAAAAACATAAAAAATGTAAACGAATTTTCGATTTTTATCGATAACTTGGAAATGGGATGAGTTATGATATTATGAGTTATGAGTTAAAAACAAAATAGACTCGTACTGCGTAGCTAATATATATATAAATTTCAGCTCTCTAGCTCTTGTAATTTCCGAACGACGGACGGACAGACGGACAGGGCTAGATCAACTTATTTTTCGATGCTGATCAAGAATATATATACTTTATGGGGTCTGCGACAATAATATAGCGTTGTGTATATGTACATAGAGCCTGTTATCTGAGTGTCCCAACTGCTGATTGGATCCGATCATTGCAGTAGTATCAGTGTAACGCTGAGAGCTGAGATGTTGTAAAAATATTATCCGAGCGAGTTTGCGCAACAGTTGCACGCTCCAGTTCGTCACTTCATGTGAGAGAGGGAGACAAATATAGAATATACATAGAACCGACTGAGAGTGAATGTTGTTGACTGAGAGTGAAAGGGTGGGAGAGTGAAATCAGATTCGCCATGATTGGCAGTGGACAAAGGGAAGCTCAATGGGTATTCGTTGTTGAGAGAAGTTTGAAAAGTATAAAAGGAGAATGAGAGAGTGGACAAATTAAGGCAAGCCTGACAGTAAATATTGATCACATAAGCAACGTGTATCATCAAACGAAGACGCAGCTATGAGACGCAGAGTAACAGCTACGAGATAACAAAGATTAAGCTAAATTAGGGATAAAGAAGAGGGAATCCCAATCAGACCATCTTGTAGCATTGGAAATAAGCAACAACAATATCAGGTGATTCAGGGGCTTTGTCGCGCTGCCAGCCTCGTTAACTCTTTACCTTCGATGGTCAAGTTTTAGTCTTAAATTAAGTAAAGTCAGATCAAACGCTTAGTTAACAAATGTAATTGTAAAAAATCTTTCTTGTTCAACTTTATGAAAATGTAACTTAAATATTTACCAAAATAAATTTTTCTAATTTTTAAAATTATTTCTATAATTATTGGCTATAAAAATTTTCAATCATTATTGACATTTACTAACAACATTTAACAAAAGCTGTCTGAATATTATATAATAAAATATTTAGAAAACATTTAACATATTTGTTTTAGCAACACTTGTTAGGCAATTGCTGAAAGTGCTTCATGCAAATGCCGAAACTAATATCATCAATTGGAATCAGCTTTGAATAGAATGTTTCATTGCGAGTCTGCGAGTGTTGTTTGGGGCTAATTAGTAGTTTGCAATTCGAGCTGAGTTTGTAAATTAGTTGAGCAATTCTTAAGCTCGCTCGTGGGCATATTGAGAATGCTACACGAAACTCATAACGAACTATTTAGAACCAAGCGAGAAACTTTCAATTATTAATTTGCGAATGTAAGTGCTTTGTTTTATTTGTTTTGTTTGCGATGGCTGTTGCTGGCTGTGCCGAGAGCCTAAAGGCATTGGGCCACTGGTAGAAAGTTAGAAATTCTCTGCAACGAGTATAATTAAAAATCGCCCATCCCAGAGACTGAGAGAGTGAGTGAGAGAGGGAGACAAGTGTAAAATGGGAATTGTTTACTATAATAAAAAGCGAGAAACACAAATTTCAAGAGTATTAAAAATAAATTACAAACTTCTTGGCACACACTCACACTCACAGAACGAAACGACACACATATACGTGAAGAGAAAGCTCAGCCTTTAAGTTGACAAGAACAAACAGTTTAAAAGTAAGCAGTGAGAACTTTCACCTTGCAAACCTTGCCATTAGCTCGCCAAGAGCTGAGCTGCGACACATCCAGTCCACAGGCCACAGAACGACGACAATCCGGGATTATGGAAAAGAAATAAACGACCGAATCATTGGACAACACACAAGTAACTATGCGCGCATGTTCATTCGGATGACACATAATAGCATAAAGGGTTTACAGAGCTTAAAGGGTATTTCCTGTGACGAGGCGGTCAGGCTTCTACCGCAAAAGGGGTGTGAGAGTTGGAATTGCTGAAATCAGTTTTAAAGCAACTTTGGAAATTGAGGGAATTTAATGTGAAAAGAAGTAAAAGAAGTAATGGGAAAAGAAGTACATATAATATATATTGGAATAGTCATACTTGATAAATCACAAAGAATAGAATAAAACTTTTCTCTCATCTGTTCTATATGGAAGACTTATTCCCATTGCAGGTAAATTATATATTATATATATTTAATATAAAAACCTGCCTGGAGGTTGTCTTCTATATTTAGTACGCAAACATTAATGGGCGAGCTGAGGATAACTGAGCCGCAGAAATCGATGTTAAATTCAAATGTTTTATGAAGAGTTTTAACCATTGCTCACAAATAACAATAAGCCGTGTCACTTCCCTCATTCTACTCAGAAATAAACAGCAAGAAATCAGGAGCATATTTTTTTTTTCGTTTCTATCTTTTTCTGACAGTTTTACGTTGAGCAATTCGCATTATACTCTTTTGAGGAGACTTATTTCGCTCTCATACTGTGACTTATTTAAAGATGAAGATCTCAAAAGAGCAATGTGCAGCGACTTCAAATTCACATATACATATACACATTCAGGTACACGCACGCTGAGGATGTATTTAGCGCAAACAACCCTCGCTAAAATACCAACCCATACATACAAAAATTTATCAGCAGATCGTGGAAAAACCCAAAAACAGAGATCGTTTATGTTTGAACGTGAGTGACTTTTTTGAGAACAGTTGCAATTTGTTACTGATTCGAATTTTGTTTCCAAAGCGTGAGTGAGCGTGACTTAGTTTCAACTTAGTTTCGTGCGAGCTCTGATTTGGTGCTTTCATTGGTGGGAGCACCTTGGAGCGGCATGAAGGTCTAGATGAATGAGAAAAGCAATGTAAGCTTCCCGATGTATGAGCCACAGTTATTTATCACTCCAATCACTCTGATACTCAGCTGCACGAGAGAAGAAAAAAAAAATAATATACATATATATGTCTGTTCGATCGAACGAAGTCTTTGAAGAACCAACGCAATCTGTTACTCTCGGAGTATTTTTAACTTAATTGCAGACATTGAGAAACGATGAACAGCTATTATAGATTTTTGGATTTAAGTAACTATTAATGCTCGCTCTCATTACATTGCATTTTCTTATGCAAAGTGTTGCTGGAACTTTCCAATATCACTTTATACACACATGGACTACAGTCTAGAGAATAAATATAGCTGTCATGTGAAAACGTTCTGTGTAAGTATATGCTAAGAAAATATCAAATATTGTAAAAATAAATATTAGGTTTCAGCTCACCAAAGGCGCACCACATAAAAGGCAGCCCCGCAAGGGAAGCAGACACTCAGTTAACTATGGAGTGAAAGTAACAAATTTTTAGCTACATCTGGAGCATTAGGATCTTAAAGTGTATGAACAGTTGGAAAGTCTATTCAAATGAAGTGCTTTGGGAGGACAATGTTTGAGGCAGCTCACCTTGACCCCAAGCATGAATTTGAGTTTGATTTTGAAGTTGGTTCGCCGTGGCCGGGCCGGTGGCTAGGTGGCGCTGCGTGGGATGCAAAGGTTCGATGCTTGGGATGCATAATTAAATAAAAGTATCCGCTTACAGGAGCGTCCGATGTCATTTATTATGATTACGTGCACATGATGCCGACAGTTGATGCCGTTTCATGCCCAGCCACATACCCATATCGTGTGCTCCATTTCGGTCGCTTGGCCTTTCGGAGGTCGCAGGTGTCGATGGACCCAACCGATTTGGCGTTACTTACGAGCATGGGGCTCACCAAACGATTCGATCTTAAAGTTTTTACGATGCCACTGCTGTTAACGGCAGCAACAAAAAACTTCTCTTAATCGGCCCTCCCATCCGCCTACGCCATGCCATCCGTTGAGGCGTTAGGTACTGCATTAATTTAATCGGCATGTCATTTCGTGTCGAAAGTTTTGTTTTTCCTCTTTTTAGCGGGCTATATAAAATGCCTTTGGCTTTGTGTGTCGCCAACCCACAAGCTTTCCACATCCTACTCCTGCTCCTGCCCCAGTTGCTGCTCCCCCTCTCTTGTCCGCTCAAGTCACCTGTCACTGGCTTGCTTTGTTCTTTACGCTCTGTCAATCAGAGGAGCCAGCGTTGCCTTTGTTGGCGTTAAATGAGCTGAAGTGGCAGTGAAAATTGCTATATGCCGGGGCGGAGGGTCACAGGCGATTGAGCAGGAGGCTGCCGACTCCCACACACACTCACTCGCTCATGGTTAGTAACTGCATACTGTGTGTGTGTGTGTGTGTGTGTGTGTGTGTGTGTGTGTGTGTGTGTGTGTGTGTGTTGGCGTGTGTGGTGCATGTGGTGCATGCGGTGCGGCGCTCTTTGATTGACATTTTGCGTTAAAGCCATCGCATTGACTCAGAACCAACAATCGCTCAATTTGCTTGAGCACACTGAGCGCCAGCAGTCAACACACAGCACTGCTTTAATTAATGACTTTACGTGCTCCATCAGCAATGCAATTCTTTCCAACTTTGCCAGCTATTGCAATTGCCCTCCATAAATAGGTCAACCCAGTTGTATCTTCATCAAAATAAGTGTCTTCAGCTATCGGTTTACCTACAATACTTACTGGAGATATCACCTGAGGTGTACTAAGTCAGTGTATATAAGACAAAATTGAACTCTGCTACGATGATGATTCTGTCTATCAGAAAGGAAGTTTTGCATCTATTAAACGAGATATAACTTCTGCATATATTTTATTTCTATATAGGTTTATAATGCATAGTAGCTGATCATCCAAGTATATCACATTCCAGCATTTCATAGTCTTAAATGCATCTTTGGATAATTTATGTAGGAATAATTTTATAAACTTTTGTTTGAAGTGTGAGCAAATTTTCGATTTGATAACAAATATATTTTACTTTAAAGTTAGATATGTTTGGATTCATATTTAAAATCAAGCTAAATATATTTATTATAGTTATTACTTGTATCACATTTAATAAGCTTAAAATTTTTTTGTCCTAACTTGCAATTTTTACTTTGTATTTTTAATGCTTTTAAACTTCATTCCCAAAGCCCATCTCAGATGCTACATGATTACTTGAAAGTCTTTTTAATTTAATCAAAATAATAGTTGATCGTTTGATTCTTTACGCTCTGTTCGTAAGATCAACCGTAACAAATCCGAAAGAGCCGTTGGCTTATTTTGAGCTTTGGGCTCAACTATTCGTGTGATGGTCTTTTCCCGAACATCGTTTAGAGAGCGATACGAATGACGCTCGCACAATGAGTTTCAGTAAGTGAGCAGATAAACTCGAAGAGTCTTTGCAAACGAGCCTCACATTCACATACACAGGCTCACATTCACGCTTACGTACTTTATAGATGTGTTTAGCGAAGACAACTCTAACATGCATACCAATACATATACAAAAAAAATTTATTTCTTATATCTATATTTAGAAACTGTTTATCAAATCTGAGCAAATTAAGTTAAGTGAAATTTAATAAAGTAATTTAGTAACGAACATTTTTGCTGAACTTACCTTTAGTCTAAATTTCGCACAGTTTTCAACAAGAACTGCAAATATAGAAATGCAAAGATTTCCGATTACAAAATAATCTGAAAATGTTTGTAAAATATTGCAGCACAAATTAAGAGCCAACTGACCTAGTTTCTATATTTCGCATAAACTTTTTCGATTTTAATTAAAAATAGTTTTAGCTTATGTGTATGAACAGAATTGGCATCTATTTAGATTTAATAGATTTCTAATGCTTATTTGCTGAGGAAGTTGGATTACAGCTAGCTAAATGATTAATGAGACGACGAACAAATACAATAACTGTAAAGCGCTGCACGCTGTATGAATGTATGTGTATGTGTGTGTATATGGCACGCAATATGTGAATTCCGTTATCAATGCAATCCCCGGGAGCATTCGTTAATGTAAATGGACAGACACGAATATGAGTAAGAAGAGCAGACAACGAATATAACGTATACGCCACGTGGAGCCTTCGCAATATGAAATGGGCAATTGCTGCCATAATTAAGTAATAATATTTTGCAATTCTCTTGCAGCGACTATGAACAACACTTAACCTGCTTTATCATGAATCCCTGACTCGTGCAGCTGAAAAACAGTTCCTGATAAATGTCTTCATTATATCCTGAACCCATTGAAAATGGAAATTCTGGGTATTATGGTTTTGTGAAAATGTATGTAACAGGCAGAAGGAGACGTCGTAGACACAACAAAGTATATATATTCTTGATCAGCACAAAAAATAAGTTTATATAGCCCTGTCCGTCTGTCCGCCCGTCCGTATGTTAGTTACGCAGTACGAGTTTATTTATTTATTTTTTTTCGATAATTCGATAAATCGATAAAAAAAAGAACGAAGATTCGTTTACGTTTTTTTCGGTTCTTGCGCATATCATTTACATCGATTGAGCTGGAGACTTTGAAAAAAAAAAAAAAAAAAAAAAACATTTCAAAGATCAGTCCAACCCACCCCCAAATCACAGCAGCAACTGCGCGGTTAGCAGAGCGCGCGCTTATAGGTTCGTAAAGAAGAAGAGTATTAGCTTCTTTGCAGGGTTCAGGGCTCAGTGTATCTCGTAGTCGAGCAGTCTCGACTAGAGTCTTCTTACTTGTTTAAATTTATTTTCTTTGTATTCAGACTCAAGACTTGTAAAGCTGGAATATATTAAATTAAATTTCTTTTCAGCTTGATGCAATTTCAACTGCTGCTTCTGCTCCTCAGTGGTCTGCACTGAATATTATGTATATATATATATATATATATATATATATATATATATATATATATATATATATATATATGTATGTGGTCACAAATCCAACAATAGTAATATAATTTTCACTTAAGTTAATCGAATTCAATCAAGAATCAATCAGATTTTTGCCAAACTTGCATACTTTGCCAAGTCAATTGTCAAAGTCTCTGCAAAAGTCACTCGCATCGACTGTTCTAGGTGGATTCCCGCCCTCTTATCAATTATGTGTGCGTGTGTAATTGGGCGTGCACATGCGTGTATGTGTGTGTGTGTGTGATTGCATAGCTATGTTTGCGCACATCATTAAGAAGTTGTAAGTGCAACCGCAATATGCTATTTGCCAGATGCAAATGAGTTCGCACTTATGGCCCTCAGCGTGCATAAGTGGGGGAGGGGGCGTGGCAGCTGACAAAGCTGACCAACGGCTGCTGCTGTGGCGGAATGCATGTTGTTGTGGCAAGCCAAACTATTTATGTGCCGCATAAAATGGCGGAAACTTGTCTGTGGCCAAATTGCGGGCACGGCCTAATAGAAAATTGTGTGTCGCATGAATGCCGGACGAAAGGCAGCTGTGGGCGCACATGGACTCGCCTGGGCGCCACTTGGAGTCACGTTATGATGCCTCGTTCGATGTCTTGTTATGAGAACGAAATGGCGAATCTGTGGCAGCTGTGAAATATGAGCGCACGTATGGCGCAGGACAATAAAAAAACTCGGTCCGGCAGCACGAGCTGGATAAGAGCAATTCCAAATATGGGGGCGGCACAATGTGGGCACACACACACACATATATATACAAAGAGTGATATACACTCATATATGCATATTCACAGTTAGCCAGACGACAACCAAATTTCGCTCGTTGCATGGCGCTCCATGACTTTATTAGAATTGCAGCTTTGTTTGCTCAAATGAAAGTTTTTGCCATTTCTCATGGTTGTCGCGCTATTTACATACATATATCGCACCCCCTCGCAGCAGCAGTAGACTGTGTGCGAGAGAGAGAGAGAGAGAGAGAGAAAGAGAAGGAGAGCGAGCATATTTTCCAAGCTGCATTCAATTTATTTAGCAAAATATTTGAGTTTGTCTACGAGCCAAGGGTATTGCGACACCCTGAACTTGGCGAGCTGCAACTTGGCGACACAGACACGCAAAGTGAGTGGGCGATTGCGAAAGTGAATGATGGGACAAAGTCGAATATAGCTTTGGAATAATTATGGTCACGCAGCACTTGTGACTGCTACAAGAGAGTAAATGAAAGCAATTGCTAAAGCCATTTTATGACTATCAAAAGCGAATGTCAATTAAAATAGTTTAATGAATATTTCTATATATCTCATATCTCTCTATATCAGCACAATTTGATTGAATATCTCTATAAAAGTGATAAATATCAGAGAAAATTTGTAGCTTAATATAAAATAAAATTTCTTATCTAAAAGAAGATCTTTATATATCAGATCAAGACAGTTAAAGAGTTAAATACAAGTCTATATAGTGGAAAAATAAAAAAGATTGATCGAAATTGTATGATTGTAATTATATTTAACCAAGAACTATTCAATTAATCTAATAAAAGCAAAAGTCTTTTGTATTCACAGAACAGTAAATCTGAGTTCTTCAGCTCATGCAGTTTTTAAGTAACGATATTTATAGATGTTAAGGAAAAGTGTTGAGTTATCGGGAAAAACAATATACTCGCACTGCTCGAATATACATTTAAGATTTCAAGTCCCTAGCTTTTGTAGTTTACGAGTTCATGCGAACGGGAGGATAAGCAAGGGACTGTCACACCTCCTTTTGTGCGTTACATATATTTTCAGAAGATTATTCCACGCTGATTTCCCATTCAATGGGCAAATATACGAAATTTTAGACTATATAATATAATATATTAATACTACAATATAAAATACTAATACTATCAATAATATATCAATCAATAATATATCAATAAGACAGTGAATGAGGCCCCATATGAGTACATAGTATGTAGTATTCCAGGGTATCTCTAATCTAGTCTAATAGACGTATAAATGCCTGAAATCTATATGCTCCTTTCATATGCTAAACGAGTGTAAAAAGTGTTGGGAATACTCGGTTGACTGGAGTGAATCAAAGTATTTGGGTTTCTACTGCATACTTGGGTTAGAGAGTGAAATCGAAATTATTTAAAAAGATTCGATTTGAGATTACTTGAAACGTTTGCCTATACAAATGCCTACTGCCATTATATTTTCAACGAAAATGTTTCAGCTCGCAGCAGGCCTTGAAAGTCGATGTTACGTTGGGAATGCCTACGGAGCTCACATTTCAACACAAGCTACGCAGAGAACAGTTTCGGATTTTTTTTATATTTTTATTTAATTTCTCAACAAAGGGACGATTTTATTTTTTTATTTTTTTTTTATATTTTTTCATATTTTTTCTTGAATACCGTTACGCCCTTGAGAACATTAAAATGCAATTCGAAAAAGTATTTGGGATGTGGACCCCCGAGATCATATTGAATAGCGAAGCGGAAGCCATCATGAAGATGCCCACTTGCCTCCAGTGGCCTAAGCTGTGCTGGGTGTTTCTAAAAACCATGTGTGTGATACGGATTCTCGGCCTGGATCGTCATCAGTTTCTGTGGTTTTCCGTTGCCACATTGATTCTATCGATATACATCGCGGTCTACATGTACAAGCGTAAGCAGCAGGTAAGTGTTTGGTGAACGCCGGACGCAATCAATTGTAAATGGAAATTTCTTAGCAGAAAATACACGTTCAAATTATACACGATGAGCAACAAATCCAGTGGCGCTACGAGCAGAGCATGGATAATTTGCTTTCCTCCTTTGGGTTGGAGCTGAACGACGAGCCGCCCGAGACGACCTGTAGCGACACGCAGATTTCGCAAGTGTCGTCAATCCATTACTCTCCCAGAAAGTCACAATCATTAACCTCTACTCCGAGAAGGGACTTCGATGAGTTTTCCGACGCTTGCTCTGTGAGGTCTAATTCATCGTGCAGCCAGTGCGCTAAGGCCGCTCAGGCTGCCCAAGCGGCTCTTAATAAGCGCCGCCGCATACCGATCAAACGGACCAACAATCCCAACAGGGCCAGGCAATTTGCTCTGCTTCCAGATTTTGAGAGAGGAAGATTCTCGCAGCAGTTGGCTGCTATGATTGCGCGCAGCAGGAAGGCGCCCATGTGGCGCAACTAATTGATAAATAAGGCTAGAAGAACAATTTAGATTATTAGGATTATTTTGATTATACGTTTTGTTTCCCCCGCCTATTGGCAGCCCATTGACATCTACATCGATGTACTTTAATAGGGATCTAAATTTCAGTTTTAAAGCATAAAAAATTAACTGTGATCATAAGCCAAATATTTGTTTTCTTTTATTTTGAGCGAACTCCCTA
This sequence comes from Drosophila koepferae, assembly GCA_030914345.1. NCBI lineage: Eukaryota > Metazoa > Arthropoda > Insecta > Diptera > Drosophilidae > Drosophila > Drosophila koepferae. Next base: position 975,253 of record JAUESR010000196.1, read on the forward strand.
GTTCTCCAAGACGAGAGCTGGTTATAAAGCTCTTCTCGCGTGGCTTTTCTGAACAAGACATTTCTAATGCTTCGATATAGCTTGCTTAGACGTTTAACTACCAAGCCAAGCAAGAGAAGACATCCAGTGGATCTTTCTAAAATTCCTACAATAAAATTTTCGAAGTATTTGTAAATATTTATAATAATAATTTCCATATAGTTTAAATAGTTGTATATATATTTCCCTTAATATTGAAAATAGAATACGTTCTTTTGTAGCGGGGGTTGTTTTCGTTAAATACATCCACAGCGTGCGTATGTATATGTGAATTTGAAATCGCTGTGCTTTGCGCTTTTAAGATCTCCAGCTCTGAATAAGTCATAGTGAGCGAGCGACTATCGCATTACTCGCGAAATAAGTCTTCTTAAAAGCGTATAAAGCGAATTGCTCAAGTCAAAACTGTCAGACAAAGAAACGGAACAACAAAATTATCCTGCTCAGAATAAGATCGTGTATGTATCTCTTTCTGAGTAGAACGAGAGATTATTTTGTTATTTGTTTGATTATTATTAAGTTTTAACTCTAAGACTGTAGAATAATGTTAAGACTTGCTCGATTCGCACCGCAGCCAATGGTCATAGATATATACTTAAAATCTGTTTGCGCGTATGCTGTCCTGGTAAGTATTTATACCAATTTTGAACCTTCTATATATTATTATAGCTAACAGCGTTTAAGAGGTAACGGTAAAGGCATTTTTCGATTGGTCACGCTGCTATTGGGCGTATCGATAACAGTTGAACATTTCTTTAGACGAGAGTGCACACGAGACGAAATGGTTTCTGTTCATACGGACTGATGGATGCACGGGCAACAAGATGGACATTGCACAGAACCAATATACTCGTTTCATATTCATAAATGAGTATAAAGACTTTAGTGAATACTAAGAGCCGCCAGCAAAATATCGAACAACAGCAAGGGGAAAAAATAATAGGGCTATATTTTCAATATACATTCTATATATGTATATATATTCTTCAAAAGAGCAGCAAAAGAGGGAAACGAATCCGAAGCAGCTCGCATCTAACCTGACTATCGATGACAACAAGCAAAGGCTAACATACTTGAAACTTGAACTTGAGCAATTATTTGTAGGCTTTAGCTGCATATGCTTGCACTAACTAGCTCAGTTTTAGCGCTAAATGCGACGCAACAAATTGAGCAGAAGGAAAAAATGGGTAATTAGATTATGGCCTTATACACTTTCCACGTGAAGTGGCTTTGACGATGGCTGAGTTGGAATATGTTCTGATTACAATTTTAGTTGCAAGTAAAAGCCATTTCATGGATTAGAGTGCTCTAGACACACACACCCACACACACACACACACAGTTGACTACCTGTTCAGGCAACAAAATTTCATTGCATACTTGCAGGCGCGCACATTGATCCACCAAAACTCCCATGGGGCAGGCCAACACTTTCATTATCTTTTATGTGCGCACATTCTCATCAGACACACGAGTGTATGAGTGTATGAATGTGTGTGTGTGAGTGCGTGGGTGTATCGAGTGAGTATATACAAATGGCGCAGCAGCAAATTTATTTGTATAACCAAATAATATGAACAACTCTAACATATCCATTGATGAAGCAGGCACGCAACCAGCAGCAGCAGTCAGCAAAATAGCCAAACATTATAACAGCAGACGATGAAGGGCGAACACATGTGTCCCCATCTCACATAGAGAGGGAGGGAGGTGGTTGATAGGAAGTGCTGTCACTTCACATACACTCATCCAAAATGGGGAGCCCACTTGAGCAGCACCATCCAGGCGAAGTCCGGGCGAGAATAAGTGAGAGCTGCTCATCTGATGGCGATGCGAATGTGTTGGCTGCTCTGACACTGCCGATGATGATAGTGCGAAAATCCGTTTGATGTCGCCACAGCAGTAAATGAGTAATCCCAGGCCCAAACCCAATCACTAAGCCAATCGATGTATGCCAAAGCCAATGGCTTCCTCAATTGAATATAATTTGACTGCCGGATTAACAGCTAACCCCCATCCATGGCCTTTGGCGCGGCTCTTTAATGCGAATGCAAATGGCCACGACTGAAGCTAATCTCTTTGCGACACTTCATATACGGCACAAAGACCATCAAATACCAGTTGAGAATCAGGCAGCTAAGACACTATTTGATATTTGTAGCCTGTAAATGCAAATTGTTGTTTCGATTGTTTCCAATTCAGCTTGGCAGCTATCTAAAAGGGAAACTTATGCTCAGCTTGCAGGAAACCGTTAGCATAAAAATATTTGACAAATTGAATTACAAATTCTTGTGCATAATATATTTCGAGTCATGACACATGTTCTTTAACTTATTGACAGATGTGCTCTCAGAGCTATTAGACCCTAGAGTCGACAGACAGAGACGACCGTTTTGAACCAAGCCAGTTATATTCCAAAGCTAAACTGAATTTTCAAGCTTTAGACGGGTTTATATGAAAAAGAAATATAAAATTATTTAAAACATTTTTAAAACAAAACAAAAACAATTTGTTTTATTAATCGCAAATATATACCTTCGGAGCAGTCAACAAAACTTCACTGTGTTAAGTATCTCAAAGTCTAACAGGTCTAGAGCGCTCTGATTTGCTTTAAGCGCTATTGATTTTGAATGTTTATTTAGTAAAATAAAGGGTAAAACTTTCATGAACTTTCAAAAACATTTCGAGTTTTGATGAATTCGATATCGGATTTATTTAGTCAATGGCTTCCATTAAAATGATTGATTTTTGCTACTTGATGGCAGAGACTATAGGAATCATATCAATATTAGAATTGATCAGATTACCACATCATTTTAATTTGAAAAAATCCAAGTTAGTTTTCTTTTAACGGCAACTGAAAAATTTCTTCATACGTAAATTCCTTAAAGCTAATAATTTCTCTTTATTTCCCACTAAAATTATTATACACTTACAACAGCTCGGACATGGTATAAAGCTCATAGAAATAGAGTCTGGCCACGCAACAATCGAATGTGCCACAAATAATTACAAAATCTGCAGCTGGCAGCACACACAATGCTGTGGACGTCGATGCTTATCCGAGATAAGTCCGGCACCCAAGACTTTGCAGCGCTGGCTCTAAGCTATGCCAAATTGGTAACAAAAAAATAGAAAACAAATAAATGGGCCAAACTGGTGGCAGCAACTGTTAGCTGATACCATTCAGCGACAAATTTAATGGCCAGCTTTGTCGAGGATTGTCTTGTAAAAAGCTCTTTGACGTGTGACACGCGGCGTATGCGCAACATTCGCCACAGCAAAACAACTAAAATGGTTGAAAACTCGAATTAGATGGAACGATAGAATATTAAGAGATAATTGGGTATTATGGATATTGTGGATATTTTATATGGATTTTATATATAGGATATTTTAATATTCATATTTTAATAAATATTTTATTTAATAAAGATTTATTTTACATTGAGAAAGGCATAATTTCCATGTGTGAAGTGGAACATTATTAAGCTGAAATGTTAATTTAATGTTTTTAAATAAATTTGGAAACAGTTGGAAAACTGTTTGAAGTTTACTGTAATCATAAGCATTCATAGCTAATTTTTCAGGCTACAATATATGAAAGCAAAGTTCAGAATGTTTAAATCAATTATAATACTTATGAAAAACTTTTTTTTTAGAAAGTCTTACTCTATCAAATATATAATAATTTTAAAAAATTGTAATTTGCCCAAAGATTTCTGCACTCAAATTGAAAATGAAGTAAATACTTGGAAATGATCAAGTAATCTTTGGTTCAATTACTTAACCAAAGCGCCGACATACAATCAGCTATCAGGCAGCAAGAGTAAATGGAAGCTGTTTGTCAAAGGCAAAAGGGAAGCTACTCAATCTGATGCCCTTTAGAGTCGGCAACAGCGTCAATTGCATTCAAAATTGTGTCACAGGTGTTTGACTGAGTGGATAAATGTAATTCGAACTGAAAGCATCAACGTTTGACGAGATTGCGCGAAAAGTAATGGCATTGAAAGCTGTCGACTGAAGGTTAAGGATATATGCGAGCATTCGCATTCACTCAGTGGCTACATATGTCTGAGAGGAAGTGAGAGCCAGTTGAAATAATTGCTTGTGCTCGGCACGTGTTTGGCGGAAAGGTGTCATCAATCAAATGCGAGTGAGAAACTAATCAATTGGCGTTGCTAAAAGCTAAAAACAAAGCCAAAACAGGCCAACAGGCTAGCTGAGTTGATCTGCAGATGTATGCATGTGTGTGTGTGTGTGTGTGTGTGTGTGTGTGTGTGTGTGTGTGTGTGTGTGTCTGTGTGTGTGTGGGGGGAGTGTAGAGTGCGGCAACTGCGGCACGTAGCCAATCTGAAGCTGGAGCAATGGAGCTATAGAGCTATTCAATCACTTGTGAGACGCTGTTGCCATTGCCATTGCCATTTGCAACTGGCAACTGGCAACTGGGCTGTCAAAAGCACAAATAACTGACTGGAAATTGAGTCCACATCCATTACAATAACTAAATGATTTAGCCAGAACGTAAACAATATAAGCAGCGCCAAATGTTCCAGTTGACCCCTGGCCACGGCTAATGGGCCCAGCACTCGTTCCAGCCATCATAATATTTGTGGCCAAAGCATTCAATGATAAAGTAAACAATAACAATGTAAGGCAAGCCAAGGCATGGCCAGCAGTTGCCACAAATCGAGCACAAAAAGAGAAGAGGATTTTTTTTGTTGGGGCGACAACTTTCCAACTCTCTGGCGGAACAGCGATTAAATTAAATATGCTGACGCTTATATGTGTGACCTCGCATCCCCTCGCCTACACTCGACCTATCCAGATCTAGATACAAATTGAGACTGGCCGTCCGCTTGTCCATTGGGTGCTGCTCGGAGCTGAGCTGCCCGCACAGACTCGTAAATCTTCTGAAACCGAAACCGAAACCGAAAAGGAAACCACATCAACTGAGAGAGAGAGGGAGAGAGATAGTGGTAGCGTACATGCACTGAAGTACATGGAAATTCAAAGAAATCCATTAAATCAAATGCATAAATAACAAAATCAATGCCCATTCACTGCGCCACACATAGGTGAATTGAAAGCGAGACCCTGTGAATGAGCAGACTCCACGAGATGCTCTGAATATCTCGGATTTGCTTGTCTTTACAATGTGATACGACACAAGTGCTGCTTGACCTGATATTTCCGCTTTACTTTCCCAAGCGAAAATGCCAAAAAAAAAAAAAAAAAAAAAAAAAATATATATATATATATATATATATATATATATATATTACACACACATATATATATATATATATAAATAGAATTTTTATATAAAATGAAATGCAAGTTTTACTAAATTTATGAAACATTTACTATTTCTACAGACTAAGCTAGTTTAGTTTAACCTTTACATGTCTGATTGCCGCGATTGATTAACTAATTGATTGTGAGGATGAGGATGAGCCTCTTAACTTAAGATGGATTCTTAACAAATGTATGCATTTTTCATATTAAACCCTCACATCAGAGTGTTATTCTCAGCACTCTCACTAATTGAGCATTACATATGTGAAAAATTATGAGGAAAATCTGCAATTTCTATATATAAATCTAAACATCTGGCGTCACTAGCTTGCTGTTAACACAAGTTTTGCAAACTCAAATAGGAGAATAAAATTTACACATCTTCGTTCGCGCATCATCAACAGAAAACCCAATCGCACGCCTGTGGCTTCTGTTTTAGTGTCTTAATGCTTCATCTGCTCAGCTGCAGTAAGAGAGCAGCGAGCGAGCAGTTAGAGAGCACAGAATGAGCGAGCACTTAAAGAGCAATGAACATTAGTACAAAATATCTTAAAATGCCTCAAGAGTACCTTTAACTAGTTTATATTTACTTAAAGCTAAACAACAACAAAATATACTAAACAGTTAACTTTAATGAAATATATTATAGATTATTTAAAAATAAATTAAAAATATCATGTGAGAAAAATCAAGGAAAAACAAAATTCAATTTCAAGCTGAAACTCTCTGAGGCGAATAGATAAAAGGAAAAAAAAAACTCTGTTCCCTCTACAGATTATGACCATATTTAGTATCTTTATAATTCGCTTCTGCCTCACAATCACTTCTAGATTCTAATTTCAATTGGTTTCTACATGTCATAATTTACTAACAATTGTCTATCTCTTGACTAAGTAATCCAATAGCCAAAGAAATGAGCACGAGCCGAGCTGAATTATGTAGATGGCAAATGGTTCTTGAAACCGACTCAAAAGGACAACAAGCTGCTTTATAAATGAAAACAAATTAAAATTTGTAAGGTTGTAAAAAACTCAAGTGCTGATGAAACGGCAGTGGACGGAGGGGAGCGAAGTGGGGGAAGCAGGGAGAATGCTGCTGTACATGGCACTGGGACGCCACTTGAGGGTCTTCTTTGCTTAGCCAGCCGATGGCTAACTAAGATTAACGGCAACGACGAAGTCGACAAACTCGGGTTAATGCCAATAAATGCTCGCCTGCCACCCTTCTCATCTTAATCCAATGATTTATAAACTTTATTTCGTCTATATACATTATTACTTGTAGCCAGCGAGCTTTTGTGGAACACTTTATAAATGGCAAAAAGCAGTGAAACAATGCAACACGAAAGGGTTTGCCAGAGGCGAGCTTGAGACTGGGGAGGGCTTTAACGTATCTATAAATGATCAAGTATATACTTTGTTATATATACATACATGGTATACACTTGATAAATTCATTCTTCAAATTTATATAGATTTCATGTATACTTATGCATATCATGAACTTCAATTACATAATACAATTGGAATAGTTATCGATAACCCTGTTCCGATCGGAATAAACAACAAAATTTCAAGTTCTTTTAGCTTTGAGATCTACATATTCATATATGTATATGGATAGTCGGATGAACGGATAGACATATGGATATATATGGATGGACACAAGTCATTGACTCTTGTTATATCCCAATCAAGAATAATTTTTTTTGACGCGGTCTATCTTTCCTCCTTCTGCATATCCCTTATATATATAAAAACAAGAATTCCATTCTGATTTTACCTGATTCAATTGAATTCAAGCTATAAGAACATTGTAAAATATATTTTGATAGCTGTAGTTGAAATCCTGTTAATTATGAGGTATTTTTCTTTCAACGTTCATATACTCAGCATATATATATATATATATATAGTATATATTGATAAAATGTGAAGCAAATTGTAAAGTTTAACTTGTTTCGACAAATTGCTGTCTTCTTTTCATTTTGCAATTTTTTCTCTTTGATGGCGAATGTGGGCGATTCGATAACAGGCAACCGGACACGCAACATCAACATTGTCATTGCCATTGCTCAAAGTAACAGTCACAGCAGGATGGTGATTGGCAATGGCGAGGAGAAGGAGCAGGAAGCGGAGCAGGAGTAAAAAGATGTCATTTGCATGGCACGCCTTGCGCCACACTCTCGGATTCGACAATGCAATGCCGTGCAATGGAGTGTACTGGTCATTTGGGCTTTATCATTGTTTAAGTCCTTTGTTGCAACATTTCGTGTTTATCTCTGCTCTTCTCTTTTAATACCCTATAGCCATGGCAGAGGTGGCAGGGAAACGTCGACTGTGAGCAAAGTTTATTCATTTTTATGACCTAAACCCATTGAAAATGGGAATTCAGGGTATAATGGTTTTGTGAAAATGTATGTAACAGGCAGAAGGAGACGTCGCAGACCCCATCAAGTATATATATTCTTGATCAGCAGAATAAAATATGTTGATTGAGCCCTGTGCGTCCGTCTGTCCGTATGAACGTCGAGATTTCGGAAACTACAAAAACTAGAGAGCTGATTTCACATGAATACTCGTATGTTAGTTACGCAGTACGAGTTTGTTTTGTTTTTTTTCGATAACTCATCCCATTTTCAAATTATCGATCAAAAAAATCGAAAATTCGTTTACATTTTTTAGTTTTTTTGGGCATAACTCCTTCACCATTTTAGCTAGAGACTTAAAATTTATATATTTAGATACATATTATGGATTTTTATTTTCAGATTTTTGATACCACGCCCCCTTCGCCCACAATTTGAAAAAAAAAAACGCATTTAAAATACTAGAGACTTGCAATTTAGCAAATAGATACATTTAGATACTACTAATCTACTCTGAAAATTTTGTAAGAAACCATTTAAAAATGGAGTTATAAGCGTCCAAAGTTCAGCCCAACCCACCAAGCCGCGGTAGCAATTGCACAGTGAGCAGAGCGCGCGCTCATAAGTGCGTAAAGAAGAAGAGTGTCACTTTTTTTTCGGGGTTCAAGGTATCTCGTAGTCGAGCCATCTCGATTAGAGCCTTCTTACTTGTTTCATAATCGATTTTAAGGAGAGAGAAAGAGGGAGAAAGACAGAGAGAGAGAGAGAGAGGGGGGGGGGGGGAGAGAGAGAGAGAGAGAGAGAGAATGAGGATTTCAGATTAATCGATATTCCTTAGGGTAAGCTGTTAAGCTTTGCAGTCGCTGAATTGAGTTGGTTAGATTTAATTGGGTGATAAGCTCGTCTATAAGACTAACATATGTAACTATTATGCAATCATAAATTTTTACGAATCAAGACATGATATATGATATCACGATATATTCAAATCGATAAATATCGTTTAGTCCAGCTCAGTGCTGCATACAGGGTATATTCAGTTCGCACACTAAAAAATATTAATTATTTTATATATCAGATTTTGGTGTTGTTTTTCTGTCTGTTTGTTAAACGGTTACATTGATTGCAGTTATGCCTGATATTCGCTTATTTTTTTTTTGTAAATTTTATACTGTGTTGACTGTTCTCATGTCATGCACTTTTGTTATTGTTTGTTTGTTGTTGTTTTTGCTTCGTTTGTGCGGACTGAGCTAGCAGGCAGATTTCCATTTCGGATCTCGCAGTAATTCTCGCATCAACATTTGCTTCTTTTATATATACATTCCCATAGAGTAGTGACTCGAACATGGAATCCACATGCAGTTCCGACAGGAAGCTGCTGCTTCAGCAGCAGCATGAATTCCATTTAACCGTAATGGCGTCCATCACAAGTGCATTGCTATGCGCGCTTGTGTGTGTGGGTATGTGTGAGAGCGTGCATTTTGTACTCGTCATCGTTGCTTTTCGTATCCTTATCCGAATCCGTGTTTATGCAGTGCATCCACTACATTCCTGCACATCTTCTAGTCATTGCAGTGCATATTGTATATACATATATTACTTAAGCTTTTTATGAATGCTCTAATACTATATAATTTACCCCAAATATTTAAGTATTTAAGGTCAAGTTAGCTTATATTTATATTCAAATTTATATGCATATGCATATGCATTTATATATATTTGGAATTATGTATTTGCTCAGCTGCGTATATTTCCATTCTCATGGAAACGTGCTTTAAATAGGGCGTAAAGTGCAATCTTAAATCTTAATATAAATTTGCAGAGAATATTTCCAGTATGCTTTACCAAGTTTTCGTGGCTTTTTTATATTACAATTTATTGTATATTACTTGGAAGTATTTATCAGTAATAGTAAAAGAAAGTAGATATATCAAATAATATTATGTTTTAATAATATAATATTACTATAAATTACTTTATGCAATCAAATTGTTCTAATATAAAAATCAAAACAAAGTTCTTTCAATGGATGATTTTTCCATATCTAATTAAAATAAACTAAAAATTCATAAAATTTCTCTAAAATATTTTCAAATATTTAGTTAGCAAAAATATAAATTAACATAAATTGATTGTATTGATTAATACTTATATTTTTTCACTTAATAAATAATTTTTATTTTACTATTTCTATCATTTTCATCAATTGAATTTAAGCGATATCTCTTAGTCGTTCAATTTGCAGCTGCAATAACTTTCGCTCTGCTGCCTTTTGGCAGTGTCGAAAGCTTCAGCCAAGATTGTTTCAAGTGGTCGACAACTATATAAGAAGTATATATATATATAATTTTTTTTTTTTTTTTTTTTTGAGCACTTGCGAGAAAATCAAACAGAAAAATTGGAAAAGTCCATGGCTGAGTGCTTGGCCAATTCGAGAGGAGATGCAACATTTGTATGCATGCACTCGTGCGCGCACTCATATCTGATTCGTTTAAGTATTCGTTTTAGTTTCAGCACTCGCAGCTCTCGATTGCGATTCATAGAAGCTATGCATAATGCCATAACTGGCCAGCGGAAACTAATGAGACTATGGCTTTAAGTCCAGGTAACACACACAGCAACAAATAGAGTACAGGCGAAGGTCAGCAGCAGAGACAAAAGTGAGTTGGGTAATCATCAGGAATAATGAAAAGCACTTAAGTGGAGCACTAAGTGGCCAGGGGACAAGTTGGCCGACACAGACTCGGGCTCTGAATAAAAATGCTTAAAGACTCAAGCGTGCATTTAATATAAAAGTACTCAAGAAATAACAAGATAATCAAAATAAGAGCCATATACTTCGTTACAGTAGTAATATAGAGACTTAAGATGTTGATTAACTGAATTTATAATAGAGGCAGAAACCAGTTAAACGAACTGAAATTTGAAGAGAGTCTCTACAGAGGAAGATTTGTTCATAGAGTACTTAGTAATTAGAGTTAGAGAGAAACTTCTCCACGAACTCAATTGATCTGATTCAAGTTAGCTGCACTCATTGAGTTTCCCCCTTCACTCCCCAGCAGTTTTAGCCTTTTCCCAGAAACAATATCACAAAATTGATTATTATGTCGCCTCAATTTCAGAGGCGATAAAACCATTTCGTACAAAATTTATGTATTTCAACAAAAAATGTGCAAAAAGTTAATATTGCTAAAACTCTTTCTCTTGCAAATATTTGCACAACTTTATTACGACTTTAGCCCCATTTAAAAAGGAGTAAAACGAAAGCAGAAAACAAAAAATAAAAGGCAGACTTTAGTCCGCGTTCTTCTTACAATTTACTAGCAGAGTTTCTGTCTCCTTGCAACAGCAGCAGCAGCAGCAGCAGCAGAAGATGAAACAAAAATAGCAAAAAATTAAAAAAGAAAAATAAACATAAATTTTAATTTTAGTTCCAACTATTTTTGTGCTTTGCTTGCTGCAATTTCGTTATCCAGCTGTTGTGTTAAGGGAGTGAGTTGACATATCCCCATATCTATTCCAATCTATATGTATGTGCTAGCCGATCAAACAAATTAGCAAAACATTTTATTTTTCAAAAGTTTCACAGCACTCAATGAAATGTTAAATCAAAGCTGCAAGAAAAATAAATGGACGTGCGCTAGTTGGGAGTGCATGACTATGAAATACCCAGAGCTCTGCTGCTGGCTTCACTCATCACGCGTCATTGAATAATTTCACTGTTTGCTCAGCCATCTCATTGTTATACCCTAAAACCCATTGAAAATGGGAAATCATGGTATAATGGTTTGGGTAAATGTATGTAATGGGCAGAAGGCGGCGTGCCAGACCCTATAATTTATGTATATTCTTGATCAGGGCGACGAGCTGAGTCGATTTAGCCCTTTGTCCGTCCGTCCACCTGTCTGTCAGTCCGTGTCTCCGTATGTATGAACACATCGATCTCAGAAACTAGAAGAGCTAGGGACTTTTTTTTTGCTACGCACATATCAAGTTTGTTTCACAAAATCGATAACTATTCCTGTTTCAAAGATATCGATTAAAAACCTTTATTGAGAATTAGTTATAAAATTATATGCCATTCAAGAGTATCCAAGTCTTTTACTTATATATAGGTAATGACTACACAATTTTGATTTTTGTTACATTCATTATACAAATTCATTCCTATTCCCCAACGAAGCGAAGCGTTTAATTCTTGGAATATTCGATTTTCGAAGTGTTTAGGGATCTCGTAGTCTAGCAGTCTTGACTAGAGCACTCTTACATGATTCACGTTGTATTTTCAAGCTTTTCTGATGAATAAATAATAATAAAAAATATTTTTTATTTGCATTTGGTGTTATTATTCATTTTTAAATAACTGAAATTTTCTATTGCTCTGCAATGCAAACTCTCTATCTATTACCATGTAAACTTCAAGTTTTTCTCTAAAGTAAATTAATTGAAAATGTTTTATAGCATCCAATGAAGCCAACAATTGTAATAAAATTGTAATTCAGCTCTTTGCTTCGTTCTGGATATGCAAAGCCATACACAGATCTGTGAATAAAATAAAAAACCAGGTTGCTGTGCATTTGTTCTTCCACGTCAAATGCATTTTCCTCTTATTTTCCACGCCAACCTTTGCTGCTAACTGAACCAAAATGCTTGAAACCTTTAAAAAAAAAAAAAAAAAAAAAAAAAAAAAAAAAAAAAACAGTAAGAAGGCTCTAGTCGAGACTGCTCGACTACAACATATCTTAAACCCTGAAAAAAAGGTAAAAAAGGTAATACTCTTCTTCTTTACGAACGTATAAGTTGTTGCCATGGCTTGGGGTGAGTTGGGCTGTACTTTGGACGCTTATAACTCCATTACTAGATGGACGATCTTCATGAATATATTATATATTTTGATTAATAGCATTCAAATGCGTCTATTTACGTTTTTTTCAAATTGGGGGCGAAGATGGCTTGGCATTCAAAATATTAAAATTACAAATGAACAGTGAAAATTTGAATATCCACAATGAATATATAAATATACAAATTAGAAGTCTCTAGCTCAAACCGCTCAAAACCCGTAAAAGAAAGTAAACGAATTTTGTATCGATAATAAGGAAATGGGATGAGTTATCGAAAAAACTAGAATATATATACTTTTTGGGGTATACGTCGTATCCTTCTGCCTGTTACATACATTTTCACAAAACGATTATACCCTGAATTCCCATTTTCAATGGGTTCAGGGTATAAAAACAACAATTTTTACATAAAGTTTTGCAGTTGAAACTGTGAATTGTGAAACGGAAATGAGAATCAGCACAATTGAGTTTTGGTTTGGGTTGGCTACGAGGGAGAAGGCTATTATAATTATTTGGCCATTTAACTGCCTGAAAAGCAGACTGTTAATTGAGCGTATAAATCACAGAAGGACACGCCGTATACGCAATGTGAATGGCGGATGAAGTATGAACTGCTGTGTGTGTGTGTGTGTGTGTGGCAAAAGTTATTTAAAGCTAATCCATAACAAATTGACGGTAAAGGCGAAAGCGAAATGTGCACAAATATTAATAATATGCCGCATTTGGCTTTTGTTTTTAGCTGATGCCAGCTAATGAGTCCAAGTGCGTGGGCTGCGTGCGTGGCCCGCTGCGAGCTGCGAGCTGTGAGCTGTGAGCTGTGCGCTGCCTGTTGCCTGTCGCCTGCTGTTTCGACTGTCAAAAGGTTGAACTTCGTGCCCAGCTTCCATTTGGGTCGCAGCGTGCGGGCCATAATTTATTTCCACATAATTTGACTTGCACACGCGCCATGACCACGCACGACAAGGACGTGCATATGGCGCAGCAGGCGCACCCAGGCGCATAAGGCGCATGCCAGACACTTCGGCTCAGCCGGAAGCCAGAGATACCTGACTAGTTGCCTGTCCAGGAAGCGGCCACTTGCCACAGTTGCCGCAGACAGATGTCACTCCAACTCCCACGACGCACTATTGTTGCGTGGCCACAAGAAGCGACAGTTGCCCGGAATGACAGTCGCTAAGTGTTAGCGCGGACGTGGGCGTGTGGGTGGGAGTGGGTGTGGTTGATGTTTTAAAAGCCTTTTTCGCATTCAATGAATGTCAATTGGCGATGTTGATAAAAAGCATAGGTCCTTTTATTATTTATTGAACGCATCAAATTTAACACAAACTCAATTTTAAAGCGCAGACAGAGCAAAGATAATGTCATACACAATCCCACAATCACATACACACACACACACACACGCGTTTATATAAATATATTCAATCAGAGCTAATAAACTTTGGCTCCAGCAACTATTCGATTTTCTAAATTGTCGCTGACACGCGAATCTAAAAGGAAAAGTTCAATTTCAAAGAGACAAACATTGCAAGGGTTCATCACAGCATGGACTGTGAAATACCCTGTATATTGTTGATTGATGTGTTTGTGAAGAAATGAATATAGATATGAATATGACTATACAAATGTATTGGAATATGAATATGAATACGAAGGGGAATATCCATATGAGATGCATATGAAGATAAATATGAAAATTATTAAACGCATAGAAATATGAATATGAATATGAGTATTATTATGAGTATGAGTATGAATATGAGTATGAGTATGAGTATGAGTATGAGTATGAGTATGAGTAGTGAAAATGACTATGAATATGCCTATGACTATGTGTATGAGTATGGAAATGAATATGAATATGTATATGAATATAAGCACTTGTTTACTGAATTTGAATGAATGCGTTTGATATTACATATATGATTGAATGTGGTGAATATAATATGAACTTGAATATGAATGAAAATCATAATGCGATCGAGGCTGAAAACTTATTGAGCCCTAAACAAATTTAGACACTATTAAACTAAGAGTTCTGAGACATGCAATTTAAGCATATATTAAATTTCTCACCATATATGTATATATATAAATCAAAATTAGTTTCCAGAACGAATTTATAATCTTTTCAATAGGTTTCGCATCGATTGCTCAACCGTTGAATAATAAATATATTCTTCAATCAAATTGAATTTCGCAATTTTCAGAAACATACTTTATACATTGATATGTCATTGAAAATTAGGCATATACCCTTTGGGCTTAGAAATTCTGTACAGGGTATCAAAGGATTGGAACTGCATATCATTTGTGATTGCCTGGGCGCCAAAGCAACCACAGAAAAATCAAAAGGAAAACAGTCGCTTCCTGAATTCACAGCAACTAAACTAAGTGGTCTAAGGATGGGGCAACCACAGAGAGAGAAAGAGAGAGAGAGAGAGAGAGAGAGAGAGAGAGAGAGAGAGAGAGAGAGAGAGAGAAACAGATGTAACGTTGAAAAAAAGGTAGAAAGCAGAGTTTTTATAAATCGTATGCCAACCACCCAAAATGCCCACAGACCTGTCCCAGCACAGGATGTTGTTCCTCGTGTTGTGGACTCATGAGTGATGTTTGTGGTTGTTACAATCAACAAGGTGTCCCCACATGTGTGTGCGTGTGTGTGTGTGTGTGTGTGTGTGTGTGTGTGTGTGTGTGTGTGTGTGTGTGTGTGAGTGTGTCAGTTTCAGGCACTCTCTTGCTTGTGCTGAATGTAGGTCTCGCATTAAATATGCGATTGGTTCTGTGTTATCCGAGAAGTAACTTTCGCCTGGTATCGATGTGTCGCCTTTGCCTTTCGCTTTGCTCCATATCATCATCAAAAGCTATTGGAGTGCCAGTGTATGTGTGTGTGTGTGTGTGTGCATGAGCGTGTATATCTCGTTTCACGGCGGACGAAGCATGAAAATCTCATGCAAGAATTCAGAGCATAGCCACCAAAAATGCAACCCAAGTAGAACCGAAAAATTATTTAGTTGTCAACAGTTTCAAGGCACATTTTCTTTAACACTCGTTTGTGACGGCTGACTATGTGTGTAGGTGTGTGTGTGTGTGTGTGTGTGTGGTAAATTAAAGTGTCTTGCCATGATGTGCTGTGAGAAATTGCGCATTTTATTATTGAAGCACAACTTTCATTGCCGTGCCAACCCGCCAGGTGGCAGCCCATCAACACGTAGTTCAATCAAAGCTTCTGACGTCCAATAATCTGCCTGCCGGCCTCCCCCTAGAATTGCCATTTCCACCCAGATACCCAGATACATATTACATAGCTTACAGTTCCAATATTCACCTATCCGAAACTTTCTCGCTCCAGCACGTCTCGCATTTTGTTGATTTTTTTTATTGAACTGAAAGTTTAAAGTTCGACTTTCTTCTTCTTCAACTTCTCTGGCTTTTGAGGAATGGGAGAGTCCCGAAAAGTAAAATGTCCTTTCAACATGAATTTTCAGTTAAAAGACGAAATGTTGTTTTAGGTCAGACATGATATTGCTTTATTGCTTTTAGTAGAAATCAAAATGTTTCTTTTTACTTAAAGTTGGCTTTTCGTGATCGATTATTTTAAATTTATTTTATTTGCATATTCAATTTTTCTAAAGTTATAGAAACTTGATTGAGCGGCATAATAAAACATATTTCACTGTTTCTTTCATCAATACTTTTTTTGTTACTATTGGATTTGCTTAAAATTCATTCACAAGGACATATACATATAATTAGTTATAAATATATATGTTCATATAAATGTAAGTATCTCCGATCAGTGTCATCTTTCATTGTAATTGTATAATAAAGAAGTCCAGTTATTTTCCATGAAATGCTTTTGATGATTGTCAATTTCCATTCTCTTCTTTTTGTCCACTCATACAATTAGAGCTACCTGCGCGAATGGCTTCCATAGCCATCTCGCTCTCACCCAGCAACACCCCGGCTTAGGTTGAGCAAAAGCTGCCTTTGTCTCTTTCGCGCTCATTGAGCGGTACATGATATGCATTAAATAGATTCTGCTGTGAACCACAGTGTCTCACATAATATTATAATTTTGGAAATACAGTAAACAGATATATTTTATATATATTTGCATGTTTAGCCGATGGTTTCACAGCTAAAAGTTAATTATTGAGAATATTTGTGGAACTCATATCATATGCGTAAGTGCATAGAACTGAGAGTTTTTCTGGTTTCAGTACGAAGTTTTCACCTCAATTTTTGGTACGACTTGGTTTGGTTTATCCCTATAAATTTAATTTACTTTTTTATGAAAAAGCATACAACAGCTGGTTGGGTCGTGTGGCACTGGGATTGTTAAAATTTCGTAAGCCACTGGACGGGCTGGATGAACCAGTTGACTAGGTCAAAGGTAGCTGCGGCGATGGCGGCGGTCGGTCGGTTGGTCAGCCAGTAGGTATGGGTGGCACAGGCAGTGGATACGCAATGATATGGCAGCTTAAGAGCCAGCAGCAATTTTTATATAACAAGCAGAGCAATTCCCACGGCTGGTGTGCGAGTGTGTGCTAAAAGCTTTATGTGGATTATGTTTTTATGGCCCCTGCCACGGCAATAGAGTCGTTTGGCCGCCGCAAATAGCGAGCTCTGGATATGTAGTCACATATAAGTAGTTGCTTGGCATTTGCTGACCAGAGATTTAATTCCCTTCTCCTGCTGCCTAATTCCCTACCTTGTCGGGGTCACGAGTATTCAGTTTGTTATTTATTTCCAGCACTTGTTTTTAAAGCGACTCTAGCTGTGTGTTGGCTGCGAAAGAGCTTCAGCAGCTCAAACAAATGTCAGTGCAATTATCATAAGCACATTATAGAAGTCTGATCTGTATGAATGTATGCGTATTTATCGGTATGTAATACATACTATGTATGTATGTATGTATATGTAGTACATCATATTAAACCATCTGAAGGTAACTTTATTGTGCACTGTATCTATTGTGTAGAATTGAAACATAATACAATGCTCTTATATTTTAATTGAATGTTCAATTAAATATTCTATGATATCTATATTGTAGTATATCCTTGATCAGCTGAAAAGTAATTCAAAATATTGCTATTCACAATAGGAACTTATAGCTATAGTTTGGCTGCACTTTACTTCATTTCATTTCAGTTTCACTTCAGTTTCCAGTCCTCAAGAGTTCTATTCTTTTTCAGTTATCACAAGTGAACATATTTAAGTATATTTATTGTACTACTATTGCTACTATTTCAAAATACTAAAACATAAACCTTTCCTCTTTCTCTCTTTCACCCTGCCTCCATCATTCTCTCTCTATTTCAATCAATTTGCATAAATGTTTATATATCTATTTTAATCAATTTATCAGTCCCGCTAGCCAAATTTAAATTTTTAATATATATATATATTCTATTTTCCATACGCTTTTTCACTGGGTGGAACCAGCTTCATAAGCAGTTATACTGGCTTGAAATTCATATTGACGCTTCTTGGTTATATTTCGTATTTGACTATCCGCAGATGGCTGGCTTTTTCTAGTTTTCGCTGCTGTTGTTTTATTTTTGGCTTGGGCTTTAGCATCTTTTATTTGGACCCGAGCATCCGTCCGTCTTGTCCGTGTCTTCGCCTCACCCTCAGCCAGGTCTCAGCGAATGGCCGTGAGCGCCTTTGTTGTGCCACTTTTGCTATTTGGGTTCTTGGGGGCAATAACTTTTACTGGAAACCGGCGAAACCTCAATTATCAACTTACAGCAGACAAAAAGGCGCTTAATTAAGTGAAGCGTCGAACGTGAGCCGCCATTTTGTTTTTTGTTCTACACCCTCGCACTAAAACCTAACCAGGCGCGACCCCTGCTCAAGCCCAAGATTGAAAGGATGTCGGCATTCTGATCGAAACAGCAGCAGAGCAGCTACTAGATGCGTATGTGTGTGTGTGTGTGTGTGTGTGTGCGAGGGTGTATGTAATCTTAGACGTGTGTCTCCTGTAAGAAGTTTTTCGCTTAGTCAGCATCTGACTGGCTGGATGGGTGGTGGGAGGTGGGTGGTTTGTTGCCTGCCTAATCTACGCAAAGTATGATGGGGCTGGGCATTTTTGGAGGGTATTATGGGGGCCGTAGCTATAATGTAGAAGATGCTAACTCATTGTTGTTATTATTGTTGTTATAGTTTACGCACACACGCATTTACGAGTACAATCTATACACACACACACGTACATACATACATACATACATATATCTATGTATTCAAAAGATTTTCCCTGGCCCATGCAGAGTCCGGCCGAGCCACACTGAAGGCGTGAATGATTCCCATCAAGTGCGAACATTAGCAAAGTTTCGGAAGTTCGTCGATGATGGGTTAAGGCGCACACACGCATTACAACTTTACGTAATTCAATCTAACGAACAAAAGTTAACTTAATTGTAAAATATGTCAAAAGCTTTGCATAAACTAAAACGTAATAATGAATATTTCCCTAAGCTGTGATGAAAGCAAAAGTTTGTCAAGTTTGGCATAAATATAGAAATTACTGTGGTTTATAAATAACAGAGGCATATTTTGTAGTATAGCAATAAATCAATCAGCAGGAGTCATACACTTGAATTGCTTATTATGCTATTTTGATTTATTTCATCAATTATTAAAAATTAAGCAAAGACTAAATATAGCTTAGTGAAATGACAGTATGTAATTATACAATTAATACATTGTAGCAGCAGGTGATTGAATGTACAATTCACTGCAGCTCAGCCTTTCAGACTCTGCCTTTGCAGAATGCCAATTTCTTATTGCTTCATAAGAGCGAGAGCGAGTGAGAATGATTTCGTTTTTGGTTGATCTCGCGTGAATGTTCAAACGGTTAACAGTTAGTCCGTTGACAATTACACGCATAGCTATCTCGCTCTCACTCAGTTAGCAGCTGGGGCTACGTTAAGCAACAACAATGCTGTCTCTTTCTCTGTCTCACAGAGTCACACGCATGTGAATGCTACTCTACAACTCAATACTAACTCTCAGCCATACACTAATACTACAGCAACAGTGGCAGCCAATTATGAATTGGGAAACTAGGAGAATATCATTACGTTACATATATTTGCATATTAATGATAAAATATGTATGTATGCATAAAATAACCAAAATAGCTTTTACAATTTGATTTTAACAACACGAATTAAGTGTAATAAATCATAATTAAGTTTCATATAGTACACACATATCTACATACATTTATGTAATTTTACATTCTCTTAAATTCTTAGAAAAATATATAATTTTAGCTATCAACGCACCTCGAATCATAAAACTATTCAAATATATGAAGAGCTTAGCAAATACGTATATTCTGGTATACATACATGTATATATATATATGTATATATCCCAATAGCTCTGTTAAGTTAAGTTTCTCAGTATTTTCTGTTTAAGAGCTTTTACACTTACATGTACATACATATAGGCACTGAGAACTTAAAACAAGTGGAATGCAGTTGCCACACTAGCACGCGCAAAGCTGACGGAAAAACTAACATAAGTGCCTTGATATGGATTAAAACATGGCAACTGCATACACACACACATAGCTTGGCTCTTAGTATCTGCAGGTAGGAAAAATTACAGACAGCTCTTGTAGCTACTCCCTACTCTACTAGCTATAGTATATGTATATGTACATATATAATATTATTATAATTATTATAATGGTTGCATCCTTTTTAAGCCAATTCGTGCACGTCAAGCTCTAATCTGATAAGACAGGGCAACAGAGCATTAGAATTTAATTTTTAAAGCATTCAAATGCCAATTGAGATTAGCCCAATTTTAATATTTTTAGCTTGTTGCGTTGCCTTCTCCATTTCCATTTCTACGTACAGTTCTATAGAATGTCCTTTCAATATGATTTTAAATCAGAATTCATTCGTTTGCTTTTTGTTGACTACTTTAATTCTTCACAATCCATTCAAATTGGATTTTATTCATGATGAGACTCAACTTACAAAGACTGCATGGAATTCCTTGCTTATGCAGCTCATTTCAGTATTTTACATTTAAATATACCCTGTAATAATATACCATGTAAGAGCTCATTAACAATAATAAATACATCTTTCATTTCTAGTGTCATAATTAATCATATTGCTTCATATTTATGCACATCGAGGTCTGATGAATGTAGATACATTTATCTATTCGCCACTCGCTTCGATGTACGGCGGAAATGAAGTAAATATTAAATGGCAAAACTTGATGCGAATGTGCCCCAAACTATTTTGACATTTGCTCCCACATCAGCAGACAACAACAAGAGCAACAAATGAGAGCTTGTTAACGCTCTTTGGGCACATTTCACGCCCTGCATGCCTACAGCGACTTGGTCCTACTAACTAAGGTGGCCCAAAATGTCTCAGTCAGTCAGTCAGTCAGTCAAGTCAGTTGTCTTCAACTTTCAAGGCTGGAAAGCCTTTTGTGTAATGGCTGGTAATTATCCCTAATTAGTTGTAAAATATTGTGGGCAAAGTGCTTTGGTTTGCCGAGCCCAACTCAAAAAGCCAAACGCTAGAATAAGTTTACACCGAAGCCATTAGCCAAAAGTTTTTGCCACCCAAAAACAAGACGGCCATGCTTAATTATCATAGTCTTAATCTTAATCTTAATCTTAATCATAGTCATAGCCATAGCCATAATCATATTCATAATCGTCATCATAAGCGTGATCGTAATCATAATCATTGCAATAGTAGTAATGACAATTAGTTTGCTAAAGTAGATTACGATGTTAGCTGCGTGCCGTGATGAAATGCGTTGGTCACTTGGACTATGGCAAGTTCACCACACCCAACCCCCCTCCACCAACCCTCTCTCTCTCGCAGACACGCAATGTGAGCTAAAATATAATTACCTCTAAACGCATTACACATACGCCACCGTGAGCACACAGTGAGCAACGCGAAGAACAAAACAAACATCAAATGCCAGTCATTGGCCATAAGCAAAGCAACTTCGTTTTGCGTAAATAATGAAGCAAATACATAGATATGTATGTTTCATATACATTCAGTTATTTACAGTAACTATAAATGGATTTTCATAGTGTCTTTCTCAGTAGCACAATTTTGTTTTTTTAAGTCCGCTTTACTGCTAATTTCCTGGATATCTGCAAACAATTACTGTGAATAAAGTTATTTGCTCAGAGTGTATCGCAAATCTGTCTAAACAATTCCAAATAATTATTTTTAGATTATTAGTTTTCAAAAAATGAACTAATAGATTTTCGTTGTATTTAAGCTTTTATAACAATTGTCGCTTAAAAGCAAAACTAAGTTTCAATTTCAGTTTTTGTATTTTTTTCTACAATTAATCACAATCTTAAAGTAGTATCTATTTTTTATTTATTTATTATTTTACTTTAATTATTATTATTTAATTTTTTATTTTATATTTAATTAAATGGCTAGCATGCAAAATTTAGTATTTCTGGCTGCTTAATTAAGCCAGATATATATACAATTGAATTGGGGCGGTCCAGGACAGATGAAGAATTCTGCTGAAGCTTTTTTTCATTATAAAAAAAAGGGTATTTGCTCAATAATTTTGAAAATATGCATAATTAAATTTAATTTTATTTCACAAAGAATAAAACAGAGTTTAATAGACAACAAAATTGTGGGACTATAGCTCAAAGGATATATGTAGAAAATATTCAATTATACGGAGAACCTATAAAATATGGTCTGCTGAGGATGCGCAATGTATTTTTATAGTCGATTTGGAATCACAATGAAGAGAGAGAACTTTATATAATCATTACTGCCAGGAGCCAAAAATTTGTGGCTGGGATATTTTCATATGTTTCTTTTTTATATATTTTTAAATTTGTGTAAATAGAGTCCAGTCCACTTTTTGGGAATACGAATCTATAAGCTCATGAACACAAATGTTTTTTGATTCGTGTGACATGTTCATGCTTGAACAGTTGCGAAAGCAAAAGAGTTGGTAATGAATTCCTTGATTAAAAGGAATGTAAAGCTAGTAGAGTATTGAAGCTGGAAGATTAAAGACAGATATATTTAATAGTAATTGTTGAACCGTTTCAACTCACACATCGCTGTTTTCAATTCTATGGAATGTATGGAAAACTAAATAAATAAATAAATAAAATCAAATATGTCTTTCCTCTTAGGCTGAATTCTCCCCTCAGACATTCGAGAGGAGAACACAACCTACGGAGCTGATTCTGTTCAGTTTATATTCGGGCGAGACAGTGTTAGGACCTAATTTATACAATTTTATATAAAATACGTTATTTCATGGAATCCAAGTGTATTTGTCTACGTGCGAATATAACACAGCGTAGTGTGAGAGCGCTTGACTTACATATATATCATCTACGCCAATTTCAAGCCAATTTAAATTTTCCACAAGCTTTTCATAGACTCCATATGGAGTTGTTTGCTATGAACGCTGCTAAAGTATAGTTTGTAAATTGAACACGTCTTCAGTCAGACAAAGTCTTTGAACGTTTTTCAGTGTTATACAACGCGCTTTGCTGTTCACTTTTGCAATACGAAAGTTGCGAGAGAAAAAAAGAGTTAGGCAACACAGAGGCAAATATGAGCCGTTTAGACGTGTTCGCTTCTGTTGCTGCCAATTGGTGTCATGACACTTGGCATGTGTCAATGGCCTGCGTCAGAGCGAGCGAGGGAGAGGTGGGAGTGAGAGGAAGGGAGTGAAGAGAGTGAAGGGAAGAGTCACGTTAGCCAGCGAGGAACAGCGACTGGCCACCCGCTGATTGGGTTTCAGCCAAATCATTTGCAATTTGACTAGACGTCGCGACGTTTTTTGTTTTTGCTGCTCTGCTGGCATTTTATGCTCCGTTTTGTATTCTTTTTTTTTTTTGTAACTTTTAATTCAGCTCAGCTGGGACGCAGTCGGCGTGACACGTTGACCGCTGCCCGGGCAGCTGACAGTTTTCATATTTATTTTATTTATATTTGGCATTTTGTTGCCGCTTAGTGAAAAATTACAATTGTTCAAAGTATTGTTGATTGTTGTTGTTGTTGTTGTTGTTGCTGCTGCTGCTGCTGCGGCTCAAGACACTCCCAGCAGTCCAGCAGCAGATAGGGGATTCGCCTGTCTAAACTCAACTCGCGGCTTGGCTGAGGCTAACTTTATCAACTTAATTTATACTTTTCGCATACACACGAAGTCATATTTTCAAGCGTTTTTTTCTTTTCATGACTTTTCTTCTACGTTTTCATTTTGATTTGGTTTTTCATTCGTTGTTGTTGCACATTTTTCATTCGCTCTTTGCGCGCCAGCTTCCCAACTCCATGGCTCTATCTGCTTGGCTTGGCTTGGGTTTGGCTTACTTTTAGCATTTGGCCTGCGGAAAGTTTTGCTCGCTGTCTGTTGTTCTTCTAGTTAAAATTGTATTTGAAACTTTTGCTAAGTGGCAAATGGTTTTCCAACACCAGTTCCCACACCCCCACAAGCACTCCCAATCCCCCAGTTCCACTCACCTATTGTGCAGGTAAGGGTAGTTGGGCGCACTGCACTGTGGCATAGGCACGTGCCATAAGCCATTTGTCAACAGCCACCTGATTGGATTTTCCATGACAAAGTGCTGCTGCCAGGGGCGCAAGCAGCCGACGCCGACGCCGCCACAGCTGCTAAAGCGTTTAAAAGCAAAATCTAATCAGACTCGGTTAACGCTGCCGTGTGGCCAATTTGCCTTGTGGCCAGTCATGGCCCACAAATTGTTAGCGATATTTGGCAACGCCCACTCACTGATAGCCCACAACCTCATCGGTGACTCTAGCCCCAAATGTCCAACACGGAAATGGACGGGCGCATGCCAACAATAATTGCCTAGCCTTAAGAGTTGTATAGAGATCTTGCCAAAAACTTTGGCAATTATTTGGGCCAAGCTCAACTCAGCCTGGCTCAAATACTAACGTTAAATGCGCTTCGTTGCCCTTTTGAACTCATGTCACCTCAATCTGTTTTGCATTTATCTGATGCTGAGATCAGACTATTATGGAGGTGCGAGTGTAAAGTAGTCGCAAGTCTCTCATTTAAGAGGAATCATTGCATTAGATATAGATTGCATATCTAGATTGATAGATCTTGATCAGTTAAGATTAGGACCTCTCCAGCATATAAGTAAACCCAAGTCGAAGTAGATCCAGTTGTTTCTATGCATGCTGATAAGGCTCTAAGCTTATCTACTACATATAGTTTCGCAGCAAGAGTTCTGGTTCTAAAGTTATCTTAACTGAATTGTGTATATCTTTTATACGACAAAAATTATGAAGCCATCTTAATTTATCTCTATCTCTTATATGACTAATTTTACTCTGGAAAGCATATACAATTTTTTCATTCCAGCATTGGACAATATATAGAGCAGACTTTTTGCAGTAGGGATCGACTTGGTAGAAATTGTCGGAGAAGTGAAAGCAGAGACATAGGAAAGAATCTCAGACTTAGCCAAAAGGGCTTTTCAATGCTTAGCACAGTGAAAGACTCCAACTTGAAGAGGAATTAGTCCTTGTTCCGGGCTCCAGGACTTGGTTGGCAGCCCTGGAAGGGGATTTTTTTTAATAGGCAGTTCGACACCTCGGTCAGCGTGACAGCCTGTATAAGGCATTTTTACCCAGCTCATTTGAATAATCTAGCCTTCGATCAGCATCTAGTGCGACTTCCAAGTGATTTCCCCTTGAATAGCGAGCAATGAAAGGCGAATGATTCGGTTCGTTTCCTTCTTTTAACACCAATTTCTTATGGGCTGGCGAGTTGCTGCGCCATAAATTAAATTAAGAACCGGATTCACGCTACTCCCACTGCACGCACAAAGCCCCAACGTGCCGCTTCATCATGGCTTAGGGGGGCACAGGTGAGACCGTGTGGGCGTGCGAGCCTGTGTGGGCGTGAATGCGAATGGTGGGTGTGGTTAGTGCTGCTTAAGTGACATGCAAAAACGCCAAGCCAAATGAGGCGCTAGGTAACGGCAAGCGCACAAACAAAAAGTAATAAATGAAAGGTGCAAGAGCTGACTGATCGACTGAGAGATACGCTGTAAGACAGGCACAAGAGTTAGCTGAGAAAGCTTGATAGATGCAATTATTTTATAATCCATTTTAATTATAGTATACAGATGAAATATAAGTTAATTTAAATATCTTGCCAATTTCTTCTACCAATACCAATATACCCGATTTGTCCTTTGTCTAGGGTATAGAAAGTGCAGAAAAAAACAAACTGTTTCCTGTTAAGCGCTCATTTCGCGACTCATGCGCTGAGTGCTTGCGTGTGAACGTAAACGTGTGTCGGTGTGTGAGTGTGTGTGTGAGTTTGTGTGAGTGTGTGTGAGTGGCTAGCGCTGGGTTGGGTATGAGATATCCTTGTCCAGTGCAAGCTTTAATGCAGTGCTGCAGCTGCTATTGCTCTCAGCTAACGAGAGGGCAAACACCCACCAACATCTACCCTCGGGCCAGGCCAGACAGGCAGACGACACTTTTTGCCAGCTGCTGCTGCCGTTGTTGTTGTTACAGTTGTTGTTGCAGTTGTTGTTGTTGTTGTTGTTGTTGTTGTTGTTGTTGTTGTTGTTGTTGTAGTTATTATAATTGATGTTGTGTTGTTGCTGTCGCCAGTTGCTGCCGCTGCTGCTGTTGCCATTCGCTTTGAGCGACAGTTGCTAATTAAAATAATATGCAAGCAACATCTAGTAAAGTGCAGTTGCCCAAGTGAAACTGTTTGCGTTTCGGCCAGAGACTGTTGACAGCGGCATTTGCATTGCAGAACGTTTTAACTAGATGTTAACTAATAGTTTGGTCTAATGTCAACATTAGTGGCAATACGTCAAGCGACCCCAAACGAGGCCTCTAGAAATATTATTAATAAAGAGTTACTGCGCGCCAATAGAAAGAATGAGTTTCATTACTTTGCAGGTGAATCAGGGTATATTGGCTTTGGCAAAATGTATGTGTGCAACAAGCACAAGGAGCCGCGGCAAAAGCCATTGAGTATATGAAACATAGTACACATATATAGTTGAGCAGGAAGTTAAGTTGAGCTGGGTTGATGTAGCTATGACTGTCCGTCTATATGAGCTCGGAAACTAAAAAACAAAAAAAAAAAAAACAAAAATAAATAAATAATAAAAATAAATATATACAAAAAAAAAAAAAAAAAATGAGATTTTTAAATAATTAAAGAGCTTAATATATAATCTTAATCATTTTTTCCGATAACTCATCCCAAATCCCTATTATGTAATATAATCAATTATTTAACTTCGCTTATAGAGCTTAAATTTGATATTAAAAGGGCTAGATATTCCTGCTTTAATATGTTGTTTATTAGTATGTATAATGAAACTTGAGTACGATTGGTATATGAGCTCTGCGCAGATTCCAGATTATCTCCTAGTCGGGAACACACTTATCTCGTATTGAATGAAAACGAAAAAAAATTATATATATTTCTACATGTAAATATTTGAAATCGAACCACCTCTCTGTGCGATTCTCAAGACTGCAATATTCAATGAAAACTCGCCTAGAGACTTGAGCAAAGTTTTTCAAGTGCCCACAAACATTATTTGTGAAATAAATTTCTCCCTTTTTGCTGGCAAGCAAAAGGATTTAAAGAAAAGAACTACTTCTTTGAAACCTAAGCCAAAAAATATTAATAATTGTTTCGCTTGCGTGTTTGCAGCTCGGCAAATGCCAAGAGCTGCGGGAAAACCCCAGGCACTGGGCCACGCAATGAGCTCAACTGCTGACCGACCATTGGCTGCACTCAGCTCGAGCATAAATTTTGCATAAATTTCTTTAAGTGTGCTCTGAGCACCGAAACTGGCCCTACAAGTGGCCAGCTCAGGCAGGAGTCACAGTCACAGTCGGAGTCGGAACCGCAGACACAGCCCTAGACGGCATCGAGCCAAAGTTTTGCGTGCGTTTGGTCAACGTGGACGCGTTACGTTGCGTTGCGTTGCTCGGCACGTGGCTGGTGACAGCTTGGCAGGTGGCAGCTGAGAGGTGGCTGATGGCCAGTGCAGCCAGGAGTGGGGAAATTTGTGGCCAACTTGTTGGCGCACCACCAAATGCATATCAAATGAATGCAAATGGCAGCCACTGACTAGCAGCGTGCAACGTGCAACAAATTAAAATAAATTTACATTTTCATGTATATATTTTTTTTTTTATTTTTTATTTTTTATTTTTTTTTTTTGTGGGTTGCGTTCCCATTTGCCACAAAATCTTCAACTTTCTGTCGTTGCTGCGGTTTTGCGGCTAAAAAATTATGCAGCAGCTCGAGCTTAATTAGCTGCCCGTTGTTGTTCCGTTTTTATTTTTTATATTCATTTTCATATTTATTTTTTATTTTCTTCTTTTTCGTTTTGCGTTGTTTTCACCATGTTTTCTAACTCCGCATTTACAATTTCATATGGTTTCTGTGCTGTTGCCCCAGCCCTCAAACAGCAGCAGCTTGCAGCGGTTAGCCAGGCTGCCGTCCCCCAAATTCGGTCTGACACTTTGCGTGTAAATTGAAAAATGAACTTAACATTAAATTATGCAGCAGAAGAGGAGCAAGCCATATGAAAGCATAATTTTATAATATATAGTTGTAAACTCTTAACTCATTTTGAAATTTGAAAACTATTCTAAACAATGTGTTTGCTGAAGCCCTACTCGGTAAAGAGAAGCGAGTGAGGCAGGGAGCGTGAGATCGAGAGGAAAAGCGAAGGAAGTGAGCTTCGTAGATGACGAATATTCTCAGCATGTAAAACGATTAAGCAAAAGTCAATGAGTTGATTATCCTAAGCTGTAGTAATAGAGAATAATTATTGTTAGAGGAACATTTTTGTATTTTCCAGGAGAATTTGAATTAAAAGGCGTAGCTCCTGTGGAGCGAAGATCTGTTAGGCATAAATCATTGCAAGTCAAAGAATGAAGCGAGTTTTCCGAGTTTTATTTTCTTAAATGCGTTGACAAATCTAGAGCCAAACTTAGACAAACTATGATTGTATAATGGTAAAGCCTAAAAACTACAGAACATTTAATATGGCTTTATATGGCAGACAGGCAAGCTATATTATGATGAATGAACTACAGTGATCCATGGTGAATTAAGATGTTTCGATTAAATCACCGTATGGCTAAATTGGTTTATTTTTACTGGTGGCTCGAACGAACACATGAATGAATAAGGTCAGCAAATTATGCTGCACTCAGGTGAGTGAACTATATGAGGCTTTATTAAAGTTAAAATGTGAATTTTCATGTTTTCTTAGTAGTTACTCTTTATCTAATCAACATATTAGCATAAACTTATTTGTTGAAAATTATATATAATTAATTAGTTTTTCAATATTTGGGTGTTCAGCATGTTTCCATGATTCGATTCAGTTTACTATAAGATGATGTTTGCAGGATAACTCAATTTTATGTTAAATTAATTGTTGATGGAGCGCTATTAAAATGTTTTGCCGCGCAAATTTTGTTTCTTCCATTATCAATGGCTGAACAAAATGTCTGGCTTTTGCGCAATTGATAAAAGTCTGTCATTGCTAAGTCATGATGCATAGAATAAAACTCGGCAAACCAAACAAAAACAGAGTGAAAAGCGCATTAAATATCAAAATTTTCGAGGGAAGCAAAATGCATGGAATTTCTACAAATTAACGAATTTTTCCATTATATGGTTGTATTTGGCAATGAAATAAATATATTTGACTTTCGTAGATGCCATACAAAATTCCTGTACCAAGGACCTAAAAGGCGTTCCTGTCAATAAACTAAAACTCTCCATTGAAAAGCGCTTAGATCGTGCAAAGAGTATCGCCGAAGAGGAGATTTTCTAGTTTTCATAAGAATACTTGAATTTATCCGTAAAAAGTTCCGATCGTTTCTTTTTTAGCCTAGTCTATTATCTTTATTTTTTTTGTAGTTTCAAATGAAGTATATTTTGACTTTTAAAATTTCTGTTTAGCTTTTTCTAGCTATTTTAACAAGTTCAGTTATTAACAAAAAAAAAAAAAAAAAAAAAAAAAAATCTAGCCATGCTTATTGCTAGCTAAACTAGATTTGTTCAGATTAATGCCAATATATAGGAATACATACCAATTCGATAGCTAAATGCTTTCAAAGTCAAACACACTTTTCTGTAAAGAAAAAAAAAATGTATTCAATTAGACTAAAAGTGACTCAGGCAAAGCGAGAGATATCTGAAGCAAGCGATGCGATCTCATTTATAACTAAATTTATACTATATAAGGTAAAACGAATTATCATGTATTCATGCTGAATACAAAATATATATAATATAATATATATATATATATATATATATATATATATATATATATATATATATATATATATATATATATATATATATTCGACGATATGGATCTTAATACTTAATTATTCTCTGTTAGTTCAACCGCAACATTTTTATTTAAATGCGGGAAAACCCGAGCACAACTTTTGTAGTTTGACAAGCTGAAACATAAGCAAAACTATTAATCAAAGCGCACACTGTGTGGATGGAGGAGAACTGTGAAGAAATTTCTCATAAACCTTAAAAGAGCTAATTTTTTAGACAATGGCTAGGGCTAAGGGTAAGGCAAAGGTTCAGGAATCCGTCGCATTTATGATGAATTGCCAGAAAGCACGCGATGTTCTCTTGTCAAATAAGCATTAAAAACGAATGGAAACTTTTTTATTGCCTACAGTCATAAACCCCAACCGAAAATCATTGAGACAATTTCAAAATGCAAACACAAAGTTCGGCCAAGATGTGAGACAACTACAAAGCAGACAGTCAGACAGTCAGACAGTCAGACAGTCAGGGAGTCAGACTGTCAGGCAACCCAGCTAAAGATGTCCGATAAGTTGGCCATAAAACAAAACCTCAAGCCGCTTAGGTGTTGGCCTGGTCTGCTCTGCTCTGATGCTGCTGGACTGGATACCTTTTTCTCCTTCGACATTTACGATGCGCTGAGCTTTCGCATTCATAACAAATCTTGTTTATGGCTGAGTAGACAGTTTGCCCTCTGCAGCAGCGTGAGATGGGCTGGGGAAGTCATGTTTGGCAAGCTATCAATAAATGAAATGAAAATTAAGCTCTCGCTTTTAAGTTCGACCATTTCGTTGCGAGCCTTAAAGTGGCGCACTTTCCTCAAATCTACTCATCAAAATTTCATAAAAATGAATACAATTTCATTTAGGAATACGTGACGTATGCGCAATGGTTATATCGGGTATATGAAAGGGCATATACATATACATATACATATATATATATATATATATATATATATATATGTACGTATTGAGCAGGAAGCTCTGCTCGGCGAATCGTGTTACCCGGCCAACGCTTGGCAGGCAAATTCAATTAAGACTTTACCTGCCGCACGCGAGAAATTGCTACGCCACAGCCCATCCGGCGTATGAGCTATGCGTCCACAAAAATCAACACAAGGACGCGACGCCTTAGACACAGACGCACCTTCAAAAATAAAAAAGATGAAAAAAAAAACGAAAATAACAAAAAAAAAAAAAATTAAAAAACTCAAATCGTAGGTGTATATGTGTGTGGGTGTATATTCGGTTGTTTGTGTGGGTGTGTGGCTGAAGAAAATTAAAAATCACATTAACTTCTAAAGGTTAAGGTGAAAAGTGAAGCGCTTGCATCTAAAAAGATTGGCAAGAGACGAGATCAATATGAGAATGAATAAATTTACTAAAATTCATGAATATATAAATAGTTAATATACATATTGATTGAGTGATTGATTGACTCATGATTATCTCGCAACGCAATCAATAGCTTAAATCTATATTGATTGACTAATTGATTAACTGACTAAATGGCAGATAATCAACTCGAATCTCTGATATTAGTTGCCTGACTGATTGCAGCTACTATACACCTCAACATGTCGCCTTATAACATTTCCTTTTCCCCGAAATATATCCACATACAATTATTAAAATTTAATTTAAAATTTTAATTTGATGCGACGCCAAAACTGCAACTGAATATCAGGCTCATCAACACTTTGAAAGCATACCCTTAAGAGAGCTTCCCGAGATCAGGAAAAAAAAAATACTCATTTGCTCTCGTTCTGAGCAAGAACCTTCGCTTACTTTTGTATAGGTTTTCGGTTCATCTATTCGTGTGATGCTCTTTGCCCGAACATCGTCTTGGGAGCGATACGAATGATGCTTGCACAATGAGGCTGAGTAAGTGAGCAGATAAGTTAAACGAGTGCATGCAATCGGTCTTCACACTAGCGTAAGCTATTGATGTGCTTAACGGAGATACGCCTCGCATACTAATACCAATATATGTATAACAATAGACTTTTTGCTTCATAGAACGAAGGAAGGAAAAAGTGTTTCAGATCGATCGTGAACGTGCTCTCTGAATTTTTTCTCAAAATGTGTGAGTAAAAGTCATTTACGTGCAGACATTGAAAAACGGTCAGCAGATATCTGGGAGCTATGACATGACTTGGTTACCAATGAATATCTTGCTTATGTCATGTGAAATCAGCCTACGCCTTTGTAAGCCTTACTTTAAAAGTGATCAGCTATTTTGATTTTATATTTGCATAAGATTCTTTTTCTTTTTTTAACTATTTCAATGTCTAGTAGAATAAGTTCAAGTTTTTCGTGCAACAAAAGAGTCATTGAGCTTAACTTCTCACATTGCCTTATCAAAAGCTTCATTTCATATTTCGCTTGAATATCCCGAGCAAACTTGTTGCCTATTAAGTAATAGCAAAAACTATTAAAATTCTAATTGAATTGAAAGTTCTCGACACGCCACATTCAATTCAAATACAACTTGAGAAACTCTCAAAAGTTTCTTGCAAAATTGTCAAAGAGCTGTTCAATTTAAGGCATAGCATCTATTTATATCCAAGGAGATTTATGTTCTAAGCTGGTAATAAGCACATTGTAAATACAAATTTTATATAAAGTAGAAATCTATTCGATAACAAATAACTTCATTTGAATGCCTCAACTTCTGCAAATACTTCAAGTCCATGAGGTTACGCGAATGCTGGAGACTCGAGTGTTGTTGATGTTGGCAATTCTGTGATTTGAATTTGATAGACGCCTGGCCCAGGCCTGGGCGTAACCAGAGGGCACATCTTACCCTGAGTTCAAGTCGCCGGCCCATGTTCGTGGCGAGTGTCATTTGCCGATTTGGCTTTTGTTCGTCTCCCCGTGGCTGTCGTCGCCGTCGTCGTCGTCGTTGTCGTTGTCGTTGTCGGCTTCATTCTCGTGGTCGCTCTCTGCACTTAATTTAATGACCAAAGTTCGCCGCGCTGGGCGTTGACATAGCAGCCGGGAGACACGACATCGCTGGCATCGTCTTCACCAGACTTCAGCTCCCGTACTTCTGCAGTTACTGCTTCCTCTCCCCCTTCTCTCTCCCTCACTTTCTCACCCTCTCTCACCGACCATCTTTCTGTGGCAATCCCTCACTCACTGTGGCGCCCTCGCTTTGCATAAGAAGCGTCGTGTTTATTTACATTTGTGCAAATTGTTATTTAATTAAATTTTAATACGCTTCATTAAAACTTCTGTTTGGGGGCGGTTGCCCGGGCTTTTTCAGTACCGCCAGCACACCCCGGCCCGGAGCAGGCGAGCGGATTTAGACATTTTATTATGCAATGATAATCAGAAATCAATTTATTGTGTATACAGGAGCGCAGGCCAAGACGCTCGCTTCGAGCCTCAGAGCCAGTCAAATGGTCAGAAATGTCAGGCAAATAAATAAAGAACGGCAACAACAACAATGGCAGAAGCAGAAGCAAAGCGACGAAAATGCGACTGACGGGACGCGAATCAACTCAATAAAATTCAATTTGCTGCTCATCAGTGGTTGAGCAAAAGTAAAGTGGGCGCTAATACGGTGGTGCAAGGAGCCACAACAAAGGGGCGACGAGGGCATGTAACAGTCAGCAGCAGGACAATGCTATGTACGTTGCTGCCAAACGGCGTTTAAGTAAATACAAGCACATTAGGCTCACAACATCGACAACAACAACAACAACAACAACAACTTACTGCAGCCAAAGCTTTGGCATGCCAAGCAAAGTTCGTGCCCCCAAGACCAAAGCAGCTTTGGGAAAACATGAAAAATTCAAAGAGCAGACTTAAATGAACTAACATACCACAGACACACACACACACACAGACAGGCAGACAAACACGCACACACACACAAACACAGCAAAGGAAACAGGAAAAGAGATAGTGAGACAATCGAAGAGTCGATTCGCTCGAGACGATTATTAGACGAAGTCGTTTGACTTAATTCGTCGAATGCCTTCACAAATTCTCAACACTTTTCGAAATCTGTTTTCTTCACTAGCTCAACAACTCTCTCTCTCTCTCTCTCTCTCTCTCTCTCTCTCTCTCTCTCTCTCTCTCCCCCTCTCTTTCTCTATCTGTCTTTCACTCTCCCTATTTGCTATGCTCAATCTTTGCCGCTGATTGACCTAAGCTGATTAAAGCAGCCGCCAACGAGCAGCCTTGGCTCTGTTAACTGCCAAACAACATCAGCAAATTAGTTAAACGTGTTCGAAAAATGAGCTCTAATTCGTAATTGTTTAGTGTGAATGAGATTAAAATTGATCTATTAATAGGGATAAGTATTTAGAGCTATTGGGAATGAAATTCCAAATTTTTGCCGCAAATGCAGCAAAAGTGACGTCACCCGATAGTTTTAACATTCGATACTATCGCTGGTTGTATCAATCAACTAAACACATCTGCTGTTTATTCAAGTATTTAATATTATTAAATATATATATATATTTTTTTTTTAAATACTTCAAGAATTTTTAAAATACATTAAGATAAACGAAATAGAAATTTCAAATTTTCTGCGACGCCTCCTTCTGCCTGTTACATACATCTTCACAAAACCATTATACCCTGAATTCAGCTATTCAATAGATAAAATCTGGCAAAATCCATTTATATATCACACAAATAAATCTCCAACACACGACTATCGAATATGCCCTAAATAGTTTTAGCAGCTAGCAGTAGTTGGCATACACTATATATGTACATATGTATATACCTCTTCTACGATATCTTAGTCAAAATGACTTGATCTATTTCTGAATTCACCAGCTCTGGCCTCCTGCTTAGACTCGTTCGCCGTCGTTTGTAAAAGGCAAAGATCGCTGCGCTGCTGCAACATGAGACAAATTGTGTCAAATGCTAAGCAAATATTGATTCAAGCCAAAGCTTAGACAAATGGCGAAAACACTCAAGAGCTGCGACCATTACTTGACGTGGCTGAAGGCCTCAAATGAACGAATGAAGCTGAAGGGCAGCTCTTTGGCATTGGCATTGGGTTTCATTGGATCCACTTTAATTTCAATCAAATTTTAGCTAGGCATGATTTAATAGAAATTTACTTTTTGTTATGCCAAAATGGTAATAAAACATAGTCAAATGAATTTCCCATGCAGCAACACAGAAATAGCAATTATGTAGTGTTTTTTTTTTTCATGCATGCGTGCCACGCAAGGCCCAAGGCATTAGCTGTCCCAATGTACCCTATCGTTGGCAGGGCATCGCTCATGCCACTCGTCTGGCGGGGCAATTAGGATTCAGGCACTGACCTGATATCAAATAATTCTGATTATTGTAAGCAGCAGCGAAAATAAATCAAGCAAATATATCACATCACATCACAGCCGAACAGAGCAGAGCTGAGAGCAGAGAGCATCACACATACGCAACGTTGTCCAATGAAATGTGTAATAAAATATGCTTAGAGCGCCGCTGCGTCTGTCTCTCTGTCTGGCTGTGTGAGCTGGCTGATTAAAGGTTAATAAATATTTCATTGAATTTGCCATTTCACAATTCGCTTTTATTCGTATTTGGCAATATGATCGAACGGATGCGTTCGGCATGCTGATATGCTTTAATGCCCTTTTAATATCCACGCAGCGTCCCTGTGTATGTCTGTGTGCGATACGGTGCAAAGACCAAGTTTCTGTTAAACAGTTGATGATGTGCTTTGGGGAATCATTAAAGCCATTACTCAAACGCTCAACGCTCAAATGCTGAAACGCTGAAACGCTCAACGCTCGCCGCTCAAACACTGCAGTATTTGATCCTGTGCGCATTTGCCGGAATCCCTTTGACTCGGCTTTCACTTTGCACAGAGCATCCTGCCGTGTTAGTTGGTCCTGTCGTTCACTGGCACTGGACAGTCCATTTGCCAAATGGCTTTTTAACTTGAGCCCTGGTCTATGTTTGTCGCCTATTCC
Organism: Drosophila koepferae; assembly: GCA_030914345.1. NCBI lineage: Eukaryota > Metazoa > Arthropoda > Insecta > Diptera > Drosophilidae > Drosophila > Drosophila koepferae. Next base: position 1,011,129 of record JAUESR010000196.1, read on the forward strand.
CTGCGTTGATCGAACAAAGTGCGTCTGTACTCCTCCTTCGCCTCCTCCTCTTCCGGCTAACACTCTGCCAGGGATTAGCCGATAAGTCTGCATAAATGTTGCTCTATGATAGATGCGTCTGGCATATGGCAGGGGCTGTGATAGGCTGACAACTGTATGCGAGGTATTCCACAATGCACTTGGACCGCCCTGAGTGTACTAAGGTATAGTAGGGCTTATGATGCCGCGATTACTGGATGTTTCGTACTTTCCCTTGTTCATGGTCATCACTCCGGGTTGCTCTATAATAAAGCAAGTCTTTAGATTTTCCCTTTTTCATGGTCTATCCTGTGTGCATAGAACATACTAATTTATAACTTAATTATTAAGTTGATTTAAGTCTAACTCTAATCAATAATATTTTTACATTCAAAAAATTGTTTAATATATTTTTTGACTTTCTTTATCTGATGTTGAAATTTACAGATACAATTTCTTTTTCAAGAAGAATCATTTTTGTTGTTGTCTAGTTTACGTGCACGCGAATGCATGCAAAATTCATCTAAACTTTCTTTGCCAATTAACAGTCCCAGGGCAACATATCCCAATGCTGCCCAACAAGCAATTCAATTATTGTTTTTATGCTCTTATGCCCGTTAGAAATGAGAAATCAGGGTATATTGGCTTGTGACAGGCAGAAGGAGATGTGGCAGATCCAGTAAAGTATAAATATAAATATATTCCAGATCAAGATGACAAACTGAGTTGATATGCTCAAGAGCGTACCAACGTGCATCTGTTCCCTCGTCTGTCTCTCAGTCTGTCTGTCTGACATCAACAATCTCGGATACTACGAAACCTAGAGACTTGAAATTTTCAATGCTTATTCTAGCATACCATACAATGTACAGGTTTATCACTTTTCTTCGATAGCTCATTTCATTTTTTTGTTATAGATAAAAATCATTATCAGCCCATTACTGGATTCAGGGTATTTACTAGTCGCAATGCTCCAACTAGACCAACACTTACTTGTTTCGCTTTGCTTTCTTTCGGCATTTTTTCACTCTGCTTCTTTGCGCAATTAAAACGCAAACATTTTGTGTTGAAATGTTGGCATGGAGCCTGTCATTGCATCAGCTTGCAGCTGGTCAACCGTAGACATATCGAAGGTCAGCCCATGCAGCATATTCCACTTAAACATAATCCAGATATCATGACGCTTGTGTGGGCCTACTCCTCTCGAATGAACATATCTGGTTGATATGAACGGTAATTATGATAATGGAGTGCGGAGTTCTTGAGCCAGATTCCACGCCCGCCCACGATAAGACTTGCTGTGCAAAGTTTAGCTGCGCGCGGGTATTTTTTTAGACTTTGTGCATATTAAATTCATTCAAAGATTTGAAACTTTTTCGACTGCCCCGCTGCTCATTTCATAGTCCAATGCAAATAACAAAAGGTGCCACCCGCCGACGGCGCCCCGCTCTAAGTAAACGTCTGTAAATGAGTAATAACTGCGGCTGGCAAGCTCCCGGGACCCCATCGGAGGCACACAGCTGCTCAGTTCCATGAAAAGACATGCCATGAAATTTGTTTAGACTCATTCGCCTTTTCCTTTTTTGTTGTTGCGCCCCTTCAAGGAAATCAAAGCAAGACAACAGCGAATGTGTATTTAGTCTGTACTACATAAGAAATGTATGAATATATTTCTACCAAAGACCTTAGCCAAGTGCAAATGCTGCCCTATTCCTCGAGATGCTCAAATGTGTCTCAGCTCGCATCCAAACTCACTCTCTATGGTCGATGCCTAGTCAACAATCAATCAACATCCATATTGATTCAATTATAAATAACAAATAAGCACATAGATGTAGCTAGTTAGCCGAGAAAAGACAATTTCTAACCGAAGTTTATCATTTTTATATGACTCGCAGTCATTCAGCTGTCATTCCCAGCATCGAAATCGGCTATGAAATATTTATGAAACATTGAATTGTTTTCAGCTAAAGGCTATGAAGAATATTTAGTTTACCAGCTGATGACAATTAGACAAATATTTTCATGTAGAGTAAAAAGAGTTTAAAATAGACTAATAAAAGAATATTTAATTGATCAAATGAATGACTGAGACTGTGACTTAGACTGAGACTGAGACTGAGACTGAGACTGAGACTGAGACTGAGACTGAGACTGAGACTGAGACTGAGACTGAGACTGAGACTGAGACTGAGACTGATACTGAGACTGAGACTGAGACTGAGACTGAGACTGAGACTGAGACTGAGACTGAGACTGAGACTGAGACTGAGACTGAGACTGAGACTGAGACTGAGACTGAGACTGAGACTGAGACTGAGACTGAGACTGAGACTGAGACTGAGACTGAGACTGAGACTGAGACTGAGACTGAGACTGAGACTGAGACTGAGACTGAGACTGAGACTGAGACTGATTGAGGTTGATTTAGGTTTTTAAGTTACATGTAATAAGAATAAAGCCTGAGGTGCAAATTTGATACATTTGACTTTAATTGAATAGAATAAAGATTGAAGTCTAAGATGCCAGTTGAGAATGCATAAAAATCAATTCATTGCCTCGATATAACAAAGGGAAGAACCAGCACAAAGCTGATGAATATCATTTAACAGCAGTTCATAATTTGTTTGTTTTGCTTTTAATTGAAAAGAAACCATAATGGATAACACAATTTGTGGAACGCAAACGATATCAATGTTTACCTGCACATGTACACAATTAATCGACACACATACACACACACACACACACACACACGCGTTTACACGCTTGTGAGTGACTACTTACATGTGTCGACAAACAGGCGACATACATGCATACATATCTGAGACAATGCGCTGATTTATGCAGAACGGCAAACATCGATATTTGAGCAATTGCCAAAGGCCACCTGCGCGCTGCGAGGCTTTTGATGTTGATGTCAGGCTTTGTCGATGTTTGCTTTGCTTTTCTTTCGTTTCAGTTTTATTTTTGCTTTGTTTGTTTTGTGTTCTTTTTTTTCGTGTTTTTTGTTGGTTTTGTTCTTTCGTTTGCGACTGCTTTACGCTTCGACTGTCTTCACGCCGCGTCGCCTCGCAACTTGGGCGTCGTCCTTGCGTCGAGCACATGCAAACTTTCTCAGCGCCTGGCACCCGAAAAAAAAAACACTTTGAAAGCAATAAAATGAGCAATTTTTACGATTAATGGTAAAATAAAGTATCGCTTTTTCTCCATTTTTGGGCCCGTTTGACGCTTTGACGCACAAGTTTGGCTCGCATCCGTTCGAGTTTGGTTTTTTGTATCGGTTTCTGGTTCTAGTTCTGTTGCTGTTGCTGTTGCTGTTGCTGTTGCTGTAGCTGTCGGAGCTACTGTTTCTGGTTTTTGATTCGGTTCAGTTGTCGCTCTCGTTATGGAGCGCCATGTGAGCGACTTGGCCTTGGGAATGGTTATTTGATAGCCACGTGTCTGCATGGGCACAGTTATTTTTGGGCAAGTTTGGGCTCAGCTCGATGTCAAAGCAGACAGAACGGCAACGAAATTTACCGACAGCCTCGCCAACTACACGGCCTCACGGGCTGAAAGCTCACGGCTGCAGTTGCTCATAAAAAAGCCAAATAAAGCAGTGAATCAATCAACTGTGTGACGCCTAAAGCCTGAGGCCTGAAGCCTGAATCCTGCAAGCCTCAAGGATTTACGTGCCAGCCATAGCTTGTCCTGACCCCTGACCCCTGACAATGACTCCCATTGTCATCGGCCTGGTGACCTCGTCGGCTGCTTTCTAATTTTATGGCATCTGCGGCTTCGATTGAATTGCCCCGCCGACCCCAGCAGCAAGCACAGCTCCAACTCCGCTCCAATCACATGTTGTAAACTTGATAATCCTTCCACAAACGATATCTGCAAATGCTCATTCATAAACGTTCCATATACATATGTATGTATGTGCATATCTGAGTTACTTTGCCCCCCGTTTCATGGCAACTAAAACAATTTAAATGAATCAAATTTTATTGCCCATGAATTCGGCTTCATTTAAGCAGAGCCATTCAACTATATAGCAGCAATATATAGCAACATATACTTATCTATATTTATATTGACATATTTTATATTTCTTATTAGATCGGAGCTGTGGTGCCCTCTTTACCAGGGCCAGATGATGGAAAGAACCAAATTGGTTTTCCATGGATCTTATGATACAATATAGGCAACTCGGCATTTTCACAATATTTAACAAAGAAATCACAGAATGACAACTTTTTGGCCAATGCGAGCATTTGCAAATTAACAAGTGCTACGAATGTCTGAGTAGCCTATACTAGCTTAAAGTGGCGAGGTATAAGCTAGTCAGGCATTCCCAACTTTTGTTAAGTTGCAAATGCAAATATCTATTTAATATTATATATTTATTTAACTATATATCTCTAACTATCTAATCAACTATATTGTTGCTCATCTGCATAGATTTCACTTATGCATCCGAAGCGAAAGTTCAAATCATATGAAAGAATTGAATGATGCTATATACTTTAATTGCAGCGGATGGCAATTAAAGCTCAGCTTGATTCTGAAATTGGAATTACATTAATTCTGTCTATTTCTTATATTTAACAATTTAAAGATGCTTAATGATCTTTGGTTTATAGTTCAAAGTAAATGAATACATCAATTTAATTTATTTTTAATAATTCAAATAAATTATAGCGAAAAAAAAACTGATCAGCCCAATCTCTGCATGGCATTCAAATTATTATATGCATATTTAAAATTTGGAAAAAAAAGACAGTCATAGAACTTGAATCGACTTAACCCATAACTTCTTCATTACAAGGAATCGCTCAGTGAATTCAAAGAATGTATATTATCTGTACAACTATGAAATAATAATAATAGTAATTATACCAATAATATTAGTAATGTTAATAGTTAATAATAATAATAATAATAAGGATTGCAATAATAGTAATTCTAATACAATAGTATAAAATAATAATAATAATGGTTACAATTGTTGCAATAGTAACACACCAATTGCTGTGCCAAAGAAATTTATTTTTTTAGCTTTAGTTTAAATGCAAATATATTCCATTTATCTTATATTTATCTTCAAACTATTTCGTTTACTTAGCTCATGCAGGCTGAAAAGCTCAAAGCTCAAACTAAAATAAGGCTAAATGTAATAGGAACTAAAATAAATAAAATAAAATTAGTTTTATTTGTATTTAATAAAGCTAGATTTTTTATGCAATTTAGTAGATGTTATTATTAAATGTTTGTAAACCATAGACAACTTTCTGTTTAGCCTCAAAATGGATCTAAACTTTTTCAGCTAGCCCTTAATGGACCATTCTTTAAAGATCTGAGGTGTTCTTTATGCAGACTAGAGAATCGCACAGCTCTCGCAGCCTTAGCAGCTACAACATTCTTAAATTATTCAAATTCGAATTATGATCAAGCTGCGCGGCACTGAAACAAACGACATTTAATTGAAAATGTTTGCAGTAGAATTAACTAATGGAAACTTCTACAAAATCAGATTGATTTAAAAGCCAAAACTTAAAAAATTCAAATAATAATTATGTTGATAAATTACGGATCGCTGCTCTATTTAGATACAACTTAAGCCAGCAATAATTAATATAATATTAATATAATTAATAATAAAAATAATTATAATAATAATAATAGAATTCAAATAATGAATGTAAACAGTTTAGTTCCACTTCATACTTATATTAAATAAAGCTTTAGGATAAGAATAATTATTTAACTACGAATTATGTTGCATCTCATATTTTCTTTAACTTTCTAATGGAGGCTTTTAGCCAAGCTTAATACATACATATATATATATATATATATATATATATATATATGTATATATTCTTATGCATATTTATTTGGCTGGCAAACTTAGCGCCAGTCTCAAGTTGCCCTGTTGACACGGCACGCCCACTCACTGACACACAGGCCGTGAAGTGAACGTATATTGAAATGCCTCCACAGCAGAATGGGACGGGGAAATATGTAAAAAGCAACAATGTGTAGGGCCAAAAAAAAAAAAAAAGTGCCTTCCGGTGGCCGGCACGGGACATCGCAGCATGGACCAGCTTGGGAGTAGGATCTGGAGTAGCAGGAGGCGGGCGCGATGGGGAGCGGAAAACGGGACGCCAGCTCGTGGGCTGCCATTTGAAATTCCACATACAATATAATGTAAACCAATCTCAATAAATAACAAATATTGTCGACTGCCGACCGCCCCATTGTGCGAAGGGCCTGCGCTTGGCAGCTCTGTGGGCGAGGCTAGAGAAATTCTATTTTATTGACAGCGGTGAAACATTTTTTGCATACATTCCAAATCTCAGCAAAGTTTATCAAAATGAGTGGGAGTGTGAGTGTGTGGGCGTGTGAGCATGTGGGCGTGCCATGAGTCATTTTTGTAGGCATGCCAATGCTTGCAACGCTTGCCTAATTCAATACGCATCAACAATAATTTATGAATTTTTATTGAAGCTCTCTGAAGTCGAGCCAGCCACGTGGACACACGCACACACGCATGTGCGCGTGCGTGGCAATATGAGGTACTCACACAAGCTGTCATCATAAATTAGAAAACTCGAGTACCCGCAGTGCAGCCGGCACACAGTCTGAGCTGAAAGCGAACTCGCTCTTGCGTGGGCATACCACTCGCTCTAGCCTTTAATATTAATCGTTTGCATGCGTTGGCGTCGCTATTGAGTTTGCCCCAAGCCAATGGCCAATGCGACACCTCTGCACGCTGGCTGCGATTGTCGCGGGCTATTCATAGCGTGCACCTCTTGACCTTTGCGCCGTGCAATGCAATATTTTCAGATACGAGAATTCCAAGTATGGAACTCAAGCTGCAGGAGCAGATGCCAAAAATACTCGGCTAGCATGAGACGGGCTAAAGTCACTTCACTATGGACTTTAAGATCATGATGGACCGTCTAATAAAATAATCAGGGCATATGGCTGGCAATAGCAGCATCTACATTGTCCAGAGAGCCCAGTCAAAGATCTTCAGAAACAGTAGACAGTTTTAAGCATTCCGTTCAGGGTATTCCCCCCTTGGAGTAGTGAGAAAAATACTTTAACAAGCTCTCATCTCTCTCACCTTTTTCCTTCTAGGCTATATTATAAAGCTTGAGTATGTTTTATAAGGAAAAATAAATAAATAAAATAAAATATATATAAATTGTCAAATAAGACAAATCAGAAGAGCTTTGAAATTAGTTTTGTTCTCATTTCCACAATCATTTGCTCAGCCCGCTTCAGTCTAATTAAATCTTTGGCTTTCCATAAATTGATTGAAAAGCTGTTTAAGGTCAGTTGGTATAATTCAATATTAGCATACTTGATTTCAATTAGATGCGAAATAATTGTGAATTAGTGCAGAACCAGGCAAGGTTTGTACTGCCAATTAGGCGTATGAGTTATTTGTTGTTTATTTGTTGTTCTTATTGATATTATAGTTTCATATAGATATACCAAATTCAACACATATTAAAGCACGCTTATTCTCATAACACAGTTCATGAAAATAGTACCAGTAATAATAGTAGTAGAAGCCGTAATAGTAATAAAAGCAAAAATAGTAGTAGCAGTAGCAGTAGTAATATTAGTAGTAATAGCAATAGCAATAGAAATAGTAGTAGCAGTAGTAATAGTAAGTAACAGTAGTAGCAATAGTAGTAGCAGTAGTAGCAATAATAGCAATAGTAGTAGCAGTAGTAGTAGTAATATTAGTGTAATAGTAGTAGAAGTAGTAGTAAAAGTAATAATAGTAGTAATACTTGTTGCAATATTAGTAGTAGTAATAAGAATATTAGTAGAAGTAATACTAATAGTAGTAGTAGTAGTAGTAGTAGTTCTACTACTATTTTCGTGAATACAGAAGCTCATTTATATGAACACATCTGTTATGTTATGCGTGTGTGTTTGTCTCTACCTGTATTGGCCATTTTGTTTGCTTGCTGTGGTGCTGGTGGTACTGGCAGCACCAACTGGAGGGATTGAAAATATTTAAAGTTCATAAGCCGCAAAAATCCTCGGAGAAATTAATTAAAAATGCGACAAAACAAAAACCTGCCAAAGCAACATTTCAAATTATGCGACAGACATCCAGCGTGGTTGTTGTTGTTGTTGTTTTCGTTGTTGTGATTGACTTGATGAAGGACAACAAGGACGAGAATGTCAGCTAATGCCTAAGCGGCAGCTTATGCGACGCATTAATTAACTTAATTCATGGTAAAAAAAAAAAAAAAAAAAAAAAAACAACAACAAAATTGACATGAATTTCGACTCAAAAACAGACTTCACGAACTGTGTGCCAAAAACGTATATAAATATTTAAATAAAATAAATATATGCGCATTAAATACAGTTTACGGTGGGCGTGCACGATGGTTCACGTTCACGTGGCACGATGACAGATAGAATGGCCTCCCAAAATATATGAAACAAAAGAAAATGAGGGAAAAAAAAACATATATACACTTTTCCGCTTGTCAAATCCGCCTCTTTTTTTCCCAGCTGGCTGCTGCCTCTGCCCCTCTGCTGGTCCCTGGAGGCTTTTATGCTGTTTCAATAGGGCCCAGCCTAATGGCAGAGCCCTTTTGGATATATACTTAAATGAACGTTCGCATATATTAACATTAATAAATATATTTATAAATTGCTCTGCCTCTGTCTGTGTGTCCGTTCAAGGTTCTATGGAAATGTGTCGACAGATTTCGGCTTGACATTTCGCAGCCTTTTTATTTTATTTTTTTTTTATCGTTGGCCCAGCTAATCTCTGTCTGATTAGATAAGTTTGCTGCAATTGAGTCCAACTAAGAGGATGTGTTCGCAACGGATTAACCAAGTGGGCGACTGCGGAAACTTTGTTTTATCTGAGAACTTAAAGCGACATTTAAAAGCTAACGACATACGAGAGCATTCCCAACAAATTGACTGAACACGATTCGAATTAGAGGTGGCAGATGCAGGCAATACCATCTACCATCTTTATATATTATTAATGGGAATGAGGAACTCATTTGAGATCTCTCTCTAGCTCTAAGCATAGTTCGCAAATATCTGCTGACCTTTGCTCTCACACTCTGAGTGAAAAAGCAGAGAGCAATTGGCGTCGTTCTTTAATAAGTTTGTTCGCGATCGGCTCGCAACGTGTCTTCCATGGTTTTCTTCCGCTCTAGTTAAGCATGTATTGGTATGCGAGGCTTATGCTCGTGAGTGTATATGTATTCGTATGTACATATACATATGTGAAGACGTTTGCTCAGACTCTCTTTGAGTTATCTGCTCACTTACTGAACATCATTAAGCGAACGTCATTCGTATCGCTCATCGTTTAGAGAGAGTTCGGCAAAAGAGTGTTACACGAATGAGCGCTCTACCGAAGACCAAAACAAAAAGAACCGAAAACTCTTGCTCAGAGCGAGATGCGAGTGAGTATGAAATTTTCGATTAATCTCGTGAGCAGAGCAAAAATAATAATAATAATAATTATAAGGCTTTTATCAGAGTAAATTGCTTAGTTGTGGTCTACTATCAATGTAGATTTTTGTAACAGAATGAGTAATTACCAAGAAAATAAATACAAGTTTTTCCATACTTGTAGCGATATTTTTCAAAATTTTTAGTAAAATTTCCTCCTTGAAAATTTCGAAACAAATATTTGCTGCAACGATACAGAACCTCATTTGGATTTATTTAAAGAAGAATAAAACAGAGTTCATAATACAGAAAATATTCAAAATTTACGACAAACACAAAGGGTGCGCTATTTCAATGCTACATACAATATGTACATATATGTATATGTATGAACATCATGTATATATGTATTTTCTCAAACCCTATGGAAAATTCATTATTGAATCACTTTGATATTTATTGTTCGATTTGACCAGAAACGAGCAAAGGTAAATATTCCAGCAATGTGCGCATACAAACGCCCAAGCGCAACTTTCTATATATAAGTGGACTTTGCTCTTGTACATGGAAATTTTAGACACTCGACATTTATATCAATCCATCTAAGACATTTTCTAACGAGCTGTGCTACAAAAATAGCTGTTCTATATAATATCTGCTTCAAGGAAATAAAAACAGACAACAACAAAAGCGTTATCTATTAATGGAAATGACCTTAAGACGGGAGTTAACAGCTCAAGTACAAAGAGAGAGAGAGAGAGAGAGAGAGATAGAGGGAGAGCCAAAGGTTAACTGGGTATCGCTTACATATCAAGAGTCTATAAACATAATGAAGTCCACCACGCTGACTTTCGCCAGCATTTTAAGTAGAACTCCATCATACCCTGCACTAAAACTTTCGATGAAAATCCTTGGAAGAGGAAAATCAATAAATCTGAAGATGCAACAGGTTGGCTGGCTTGCCCCCTAGTAATTTGTTGTGACGCAGTGAATTGGCAAGAAATCTTTGAAAATCAAAATAAAGTAATCATGAATTTAAGATGGCATTTTGGCCTTGTCCTTGTCATCTGTGGAGACGACCCAAACGATCCAACGACCGGAACATAAAGCTGTTTTTGGGTGAAATTTCCTGTTTATAATAGTCGCTAAACTGCTGCCAACACACAGTGAGCAAGGGCGGGAGCGAGGGAGAGAAGGAAAACCCAAAGATTAGGCAAATCTGCATACATAATGGGATATTTAAACACACCCACACACACATACATACACACATACACCCACACGGACACACATACACGCAATTTTTCTTATGTAGAAGTCGTGTGTATACGATTTTTGGCCTTCAGCTTGCTGCTGGCTGACTGGCGCCCATTGGCAGACGCATAATTTATTGCTTCGTTTAATTTTGGTAGAGCCTGGGCGAGCGACCGACTAAAGGGTTAGTCGACGCCGTCGCCGCAGCAGTCAACACCCATCATCACAGACGTTGCCCCAGTCCCATGCAACAGTGCGTATACTTGATATGCGGCGCTGCCAAGCGTTAAACTTCCGCTTGTAGCCGGAGACCGGAGACTTCTAACCCAACCATCGACCAATGTACTTCAATTTGTGAATGGCAACGCGGCGCTGCGTTGCGTATCAATGGCAACACAGACGACGCTTGGGGGCCAGCTGTAAGCCGTAAACTGTTTAAACTTTTGCATTTTATACCAGTTGGCAGTCGTATAAAAAAAAAAAAAAAGAGCAGACAAGCTAAATTATTGTCGCACGACTTTGGCCCAACATCATAAAAGTTGCGCTACAACAACAGCAACAAAATAGAAGTCGAACAAAAATGTCACTTAAGTTGGCCAAATGCTGCAAATCCACAAGGGTTTCATTATCAGCTCGAAAGCCTTTTCGAGCCGCGCCGGAACTTGATTCAATTTAAATGTTCGCAGTTTACTCAAATGTCTTGCTTGCACAAAATGGCACTCTAAGGGCCTAAAAGAGAGCAACATGTTTCTACTTAACATTCATATACTCATATGGACTCGGCCATATATTAGTTGACGTGGTAGGCCGTAAATGTTGTCAGCTCACGTCGCTGCCAAGTGTAGCTGCAAATGTATGTGATACTCTATCTTTATCTCTCCCTCCCTCTCTCCCACCCTCTCTCTCTCTCTCTCACTCTCTCACAAACTCTCTTCTGTGCGAGTATTTAGCTCTTATTTCAACCCGATGATAATTCATCTGCTTCATAAAGCACATCAAAACTCACACGCACACAGTCAACAAAATGTGGAAGCAAAAGAGATAAGCACGATGAATGGATACTCTAGAGAGATTCCCAATATACATTTTCATATACTTTGACCATAAAAAGTTAGCTCAGACAATCCATAAAGACTTCAAAGATATTTGTCAAGACTTTAACAAATCGATATTTATCGAATTGAATTTTTTGTAAAAAAAAAGTTAGCAATAATATATAAAATGATTTAAAAAACAAAACAAAAAAATCTAACCAATACAATCAATTTTCTTTACTTTAAGCTATAGGTATAGAAATTATCGATCATTTGTAATACAAGTATGCGTTTTCAAATATGTTTTAAGCTGAACGCAGAAAATTAGATACAAAATAATCTAATCAATATCAAGTATATCGATATTTCTGAGACAAAGAGCAAGTCTTAAGCACTAATTGACTCTGAAATCGATTCTGTAACCATGCGTTTAGCATAGCGCTATCTCTATTCTAGGTCAGTTTTCGCGAAATCGATAAATATCGATAGAGATGTTGCCTTGACCAATCGCTCGACCATACATCATTTCATAATCGCCCGACTGCCAATTAACCTTTGCAACTGATGATCGATAACCCTTTTAAGTTGCATCAACTGTCGGACGACAGCGCCAATTCAACTTCTGTCGACTTCTGTTTACTTGTGTGTTGGGTATTTGTCACAAATTGACAGAGACATTTTTATCAAGGGACCTCGACTACCCCCATTGACTGGTCTAGAGGGGCAGGTAATGTATTATGACGACGCCTACGCCCACGCCCACGCCCACGCCCACGCCCACACACACACACACATACAGACATACATATAGAGACATAGAGCTGCTCAGTGATGTGGGCACACATATCAGTCAAACGGGATTCAAAATTGACACGTATAATACATTACCATCGGTTATTGTCTTACCGGAAGGAGGCGTGGCCGGGCGCATTGCAGACCCGATAAGAGAACGAGCCCACGCTGCCGTTGAGACAGTGTTTCCCGGTTGCTTTGTAGTCTTTATCTAGCCAAGTCAAACATTTAGTCAGCACGTTTAGCACCTCAGTGCGCACGCAACGCATCCTTGCCGCACATCCTTGCCACATTTGATTTGTTTGGTGTGCTTAGCTGCGCTCCAATGGGGCACGTCTGCATGGCTATGTGTGCTTACCTAGGGCGCGTGTCTATATACACATACATACAAATATCTCTCTGCGTAAGGGTGTGTACACACATCAACCATTCTGCTAAGCCACAGTCTGAGCCGGAGATGGAACTGGAGTCAGCGACAGCAACAGGGATAGAGGCAGAGGCAGAGGCAGAGGCAGTAGCAGAGTCAGAGTCCGCGCCAGAAGCTAACGTCACAGGCAAACCTATTTACATTAGCATGCTCTACAATCCATTTTTCGTGAAACATCTTCAACAATAGCGCTATAGGGAATGCCTGACTGTGAGATACCTTGGTCAGGACTTCTGTAGACTCTGATAAACTTATTCTTAAACTTATTCCTATTCCATCTACGATGCACTTCCAGCCAGAATTCCGAGCCGAGTTACCAGCGGCACATACACTGCTCTGCATAAGTGTGTGAACTGTCCACACAATGGCAATTGTTGAGCCCAGAGACACGCGCTTGGATACATTAGCATCTCAATGGCCAGAACGGTGATTGTTGCCGTGTGTGGGCTGATTATTAAAGCTGTCCAAAACTGACAATGGCCAAGCTTCCAGGATGAATATAAAAATGGCAACGCTGAACCGTTCTGTGATCTCTGCTGGCACTTCAAGGGAAACCATTTGAATGGTTCCAGGTGGCATGCAGGTGGCATATTAATAGGCCTTCCATGCAAACAAAAACGAAATTCTCCAAACAGGCTTAAATCATCACAACAATGGCCGTGAACCGTGAGCCGTGAGCCGTGAGCCATGAGCCGTAGCCATGGCCATGAGCCAACATCGACACATTTTATTAAATACAATTTGGGGAACTGCAGCGATAAGCTCCAAATATATAATTTGACTAAAGCCTCTACCACAAATATGAAAATTATTTTTTGGAAATTTACTTTATAGTGAACTGCTTCCGGCTTGGTATGTTTTTAAGAATTTTTTAATCATTCGTATTCTGTGTTGAGTTTTATTTGTAATATCAATGCAATTCAGGCGATTTAAAAAGAATTCAACTGTTCAATGTTACAATATAATATATTTACCACCTACATATACTCCTTAATATTTGGTTTTAAGATCCTCCGTTGGTCCCTATGAATGCAAAGCATTTTCTTTTTAAAAAAGCTTTAAATGTTCATTTTTAAATATAAATTATATTTGAAATATCTGAACAGCCTTGAAGTTTTGTGCACTCAAGTCGTGGCTATTTTCTCAGAAACACTTGGGACTTACAAATTGAGAACGTATACTCTCGTCGACACTCAAAGATTTAATAGTTATATCCAATATGTCAACATTCATAGGAGCGTTATATATTATAAACTTTTAAAGTCTAAAAACGTTAAAAAATTCAATAAATTGAATGTCAAAAAATTACGACGTCCATCGAGTACCTCATAATAATATATACACAAATAGTTTGTATGCCTCTTTGGGGCGTGGCATTTCGAAAAATATCCTATCACTTTCAAAATTTTGAAGAGTGACATTACTCCATACTTTTTTTTAGGAAATGGCCAAGAATAATATGCTTAATTGTGTAAGGGGCTCCAAAATTGGACTTCAAATTCTTTCCCGACTTCTTTACAAAAACAAACAAGATTCAACTGTGTGTTATAATACATATATGAGAACCTCGTCCGAAAATTTTCAGCACTAGACTCTCTTCCTGTTAATCTACAGGAATCGAACTGAGCTCAGATGACTTGACTATTATTCTTAATCAAGCATCAAACTTTTTATTCAATGGGTTGGGCTATATTTTCTCAGGATATAGAAAATGTATCCGAACCCATTGAGTAAATAAGTTTATGCTTGATCCACTTTTACAGTACAACATAAACAGAGTTCAAAATAAATTCTTAGTAATTCTTAGAGCTCATCGTGGACAGAGTCAAAGGCAAGCTTCAGTTGAAGAGATATAGTAATTATTATATTATAGATATAGTATAATATAGTGTAATATAATATATATATTATATATATGCTGTTACTCTTAATCAATATATAAATATATTTGAATAAATCTATGTAAAAACGGATATTTTCTATCGCTGTAATTGAGAAGCTTCAAGTACCATCGAAATACACATAAATTATCCAACCGTTGGCACTTTTAAAGCTTCTCGTGCAACATCGAAGCCTTTCAGCGATTAAGAGCGCAAAGAACAAAATGAAATTAGAACAATAAGCTGAAATGAAATGCGTAAATTGGTATTTTGTGTTTACAGCTGTTTTGGTCGGTTGCCATTTCCAGGCTTTTTGCCTGCCATGGAAATTCGCTTCAATTAATTTAACATGGCGTTGGGAAATGCATAAAATTTTCCCACATCGGAGCATGACCATTCATTCGCTTACAATAGCAAAAAGCAAATATTTAATTTGTGTGAATGACCACATCCGTAACCGTTATATCGTACAACATGTTTACCGAACAGCTTGCAGTAGAGTCGGGGCTGAGCGATGGGTGGGAGGCCATTTGTCCACAAGCCAAACGCATGAAATGAGCCACTGACATGACAAAGAGTCCATGAGGCATGTGTCCCCGCTACATCCAGTACAGCCCAGTCAGTACCTGCGACACCCCCATGACAATGGACACGCAAAACGCAACAAAAAGAGGGAGAACAAAAGTGAGAGAGAAGTGAAAGTTATGTGCGGAGCTACGAAGTTTACATACCCTAGCTGATGATCTCGTTTGTGTGTTGTTTGTTGCCATAAGTTGAGTTGAAGTTGAAAGTGATGTATAGATTACGATACTTGTTAGACTATTGCTCTTAATTAGATGTGTATAGAGTTTCTAAAACAAGATAATATATGATGAACAGAGAAGCTTGACTGCTGTTACTCTTAATCGAGTTGTTAAATCCATTAAAGTTGTTCTTAAGTAACTCAATTTCATATATAAATAAACATTTGTTAATTTACGGAAAATGCTTTGAATATATATATATATTATTAAATATTAACTGATTATTTATCGTATACGGCATAAGAGTGGATATTCAATGGCAGAGTCAGTTCTCTAAGTTTCCTAATTCGTGATTGGCTCCCACTATTGCAATAGTATTAGTATGACGCTGTGAGCTTGTGTAGAATTATTGTAAAATGATTATCCGAATGAGTTTGCGCCTTAGCAACACACGCTGTGTGAGAGCGAGGGAGAAAGAGAGACAACAAGAGTTGTTGCTGAACGCAGCTCAGAGAGTTGCTGAGTGTGAGTGAGATGGCTATTGAAACCAATTGCATATGGCCGCTTTGTTTGTCAATGAAGGAAGAGAAGGTGATTAGAATATGGTGTTCTAAAGAAGAAGAAAGATGAGCACAGTGGGAATTATTTATCGGGCGCAGTTGTAAAAATACAAAATTATAATGGAAAATGAGTGAATTGACAACTCTACATATAAATTCATAATATCTAAAAACTAACTAAATAAGCATTCACTTTAATTATCAGCTATAACAGCTGCTAGCCAGGCTTATTTTAGAATGCCTATCCTTAAAATATAAGTTCCCATTGAAAATATCCAAAATATCAACAATCGCCAATTACTTCAAACTCTGCCCCCAAATGTCTCCAACTGCCCGGCAAGTTAATTCCATTTGTACAGGGTATAAAAGAAAATAGCTGTAACGACCACTCACATGCTACATTAAATTCATTCATTCCGTCTGGTCGTCTCCTGAGCAGGTTCCACGCCTGAGCTCTGCCTTACCTGGCGACCATACCCGCCGGGCTACGTTTTGTCATTTCTACTAATGATTTCATTAATAAAATCAAATTAGCTTTTGGCCTTTTCCCTCCCTTAGCCACCCGCCAGTATGTCTGTGTGTGTGTGTGTGCGTGTGTGCGTGCGGAACTACTTAACATTTAAGCACAAGTTATGTTTCGACTAGCCAACATGAGCGAACATGCAACAGAGTACGAGTACAGAGAACAAAAGACAATGAAAAAAAAAAATAAAACTGAAAACTCAAATTTACTAAAGAAATTTTCCAACTCGTGAGCTTTACGATTGGTTCGTATATTGTGGATATATGTATGTATATATGTACTTGCACATGGAACTACTTTGTGCTGAGCAACAATTTACGAGCATGCTCGACGCAGGTGTTCCAACAAGAACCAAGCACTTGATGAAGATATCATGTTTACTGTAAATGTATGACAAGTGGAGTTTAACTAGAATTTACCATATTCAAAGTGACTCAATTTTGTGGCGAAAGGCGAGCGAGATTTGGAGAGCTTCTCTCTGTTAGCGCTGTCTTTATGTCTGCTCTGACTCTGACCACGCCCCTAACTCTCAGTGACCTAAGCGTAGCCAAGGAAACGCAGTTTGCAATCTTGAGTTCATAATTTAATGCTACGCCCATGTAACAGTACGCATGCCACATCAGCATGCCGCATGCCGCATGCTTTTTTAGATTTTAGACAGAATCAAAAGGGTATATTGGTTGTGTGCATTTCACTTTTAACTGCGAGTATATAGATATATGTATATATGAGTGAGAGCCTTTTCAATTGTATATAAGAGAGTTTTCATATTACTCAATGACATCTATAACGTCAAAGCTCTCCAAAATCAATATCAACTTATACCAAAAATTTCCATTTAATAATTTCCTTTCTTACATACTTTCATTCCACTCTATATCTCCAACATCTATGATGGAAAATGAAATGAGAATGAAATCCAAGTTAACAAAGTCATTATGATATCAGAGAGAGAAAGAGAAAGGTATACATTAGTTATCTGTAAGCCCTAAGCGAGTATCAGACAGTTGTTCATGCTCGTCTCTTGAAACTTTGTCAATTGGTTTCAGCTGCTGCTGCTGCTACTGCTGCTGCTGCTTAACCCGCTGACATATTTTCAGATTTCTTTTGTTGAATTTTTTATGCTATTCCCGTTGCTTGAGCAGCACATGCTCCTTTGTGACATTTGACTTGAAGCGCGCACACACACACTCAGACACAGACTTACGCTCACACATACATATTATGAATACAATTGACTACTGTAGCATGAACATTGCATACTCTTTGGAGGCGTAAAAGTTTTAGTACTCGAGGAGCGTACTTTACAATTTGGCAAAAGTTATAAAACTTTTGCGCCACATCATACGAAACTCGACAAAAAATAAAAATAAATAAATAAAATAAAGACTCCACTCACACACACACACACACACACAACGTTGCTAGTAAAAATCATAAATTTTAATAAGCAAGCGGGTCGCACGTTGGTGTTTAGCTTAAATTAAGCTTAATCATGTGAGATGAGATGAGGTCTTTGTCACGAATCTCGATTAGATCTGTGACTCGGCTCAGAGACCTTGCTCTGCTAGGGTCAACTTCAGCTGCTACGCGACTAAAACAACAGAAGCTAAATGAATATAATTGAAAGTGGGTTTGAGAACTAGTCTGAAATGCTGAACTGATTGGATTGCATTAAATCAAGAGAACTTAGCTGAAACGTATACACATATATGTATGTATATATTTGTCATCACTTTTTTTATTTAAATGGGAATATGTAAAAATTATCATATAATATATTTGTTTAAATATTAAATATTAAAATTAATATTATAATATTAATTAAAATAGTTTAGTGCAGGTCTTCAGCCTTAAAAGAAATATAAAAGAGAAAACCTAGTTGAATGGCGTATAAAATTTAAGGCTTAAAGTTTACGAAACTCTTTGAACTTTAAAGTGACGTAACAACTAAACTTATGACCAAATCTAATGAGTATGATTAGCTTGTATATTACGAGCTATTCACACACAGTTAGCTTTGTCATGCATTGCTAAATATATTTGTTAAATATATTTGGGCTGTGAAATTACCTAACTTTCTCATAGATCATAGAACATGCAGTCCCAATGCTTGCTCTTCTTCAAAGATACAATTCGTATACAGTCTGCTCTATCTATAACTAGAAATCAGCTGCCCAAGTTAATTATATTCACTCTCAAACTAAAGAGAGAGAGGGAGACTGAGAGAGGGAACGCAAGTTTATTTATGATAAACAGAAATTAGTTGTTCGCGTGGACTTAAAGCATTGCACAAGGCAGCCAAAAGTTGATAAATTCACAATTATCCAACTCCCTTAAGACTAGGCCAGCTACTTGCGTTGTCTGCCCAGTTGGGTTGTGGGCGTGGCAGAGCGATAGGCGTTGCTCATTTGACTGTCACCAAGTTCCTGGAACGGAAATGAATGTGCGCAATTTGGTAAGCCGAAAACGCAGAGGGCAAACTAGTTTGGCGGACAAAGTGTTTTGGCCTTGACGGGCTACAGTCGAAATCAACAAGCTAAAGCCACCACGCCTCCATTCCACTCAATTGTCACCCACACAATGATCTGAGGAGCCAAGACAAATTCGCAAAATGCCTGCGACTGAGAACTTTTCACTGTTCGCCATGAAGCAGGCAATACAATTAAGCGACTTGGCTGCTCATAACTCTGCCTCTGCGTGTGTGTGTGTGTGTGTGTGTGTGTGTGTGTGGGCGTGTCTGTTTGGCCAGAAACAGTTTTCATTTTGGCATTTAACAAATGACTAAGGGGCCGAGCACGTTGGCCGCCAGGCAGCAGACGCAAAAGTTTGCAACATTTGCACTTCAATTAGTTATTTCGGCTCCATTTTTGTAGACAAACAAAAAGAATGCTCTGTGCGCGCGTGTGTGTCTGTGTGTGGGATTAAAAGCAAAAACAGTTTAATTTCTTCATACATTATTTACGAATTCCGCGACAAAAAGAACAAGCTCACATCTTGTAATGCAGACGGAAGTAGCTCCTGGGGCACATTTTGACTCGATTAGCATGCACCAACGGCAGCAACGGCAGCAGCAGCTATTGACACAGTAAAGCCTCCCTACACAATACCCCACCTGGCAACGGCTTGTGGTTTGGCGGTGCGAGTGCGGAGAACTTCAAAGTGACTTTGCACCACATTTATGTCTCAATCACCCTCGCTCAATGTTTGTCTCGCTGTCTCTCTATCTCCCTCATTTCCCTCTCTATCTGTTTATCTGTGTGTGTGTGTGTGTTGCTTCTGAGAAATGTGGAACTTTACTTTCATCTCGACAAGCAACAGCAGTAGCAGTAGCAGCAGCAGCAGTAGTAGCAACAGCTCCAACGGCAACAACAACAAAATTAATAATTTTAAGTCAATTAACTAATTGTTAGAGAAGTGAGCGAGGCGGGGAGGAAAACTGTGAGCTAGCAAAGGACATCTCATATTTAATTTACACATACCATTGCTGGAAAATAAATATAATAGCAATCAGAACAGCAATAAGTGCTTAGACAATTGCAATAAGCATAAGCAGAAACCGAAACAGAAAAATGAACTGAACTGAAACATAATCATAAAAAAAAAATGCAAGCCATATGACAGTTCGAGGTCAATTTTTTAATATCATCTAAAACGATCAAAAATAAATGTTATATATGTAAATGTAAATGTAAAATGAACTAGTTCATCAAAGGATCAACTCTGAAATTTAGATTAATTTTTATATTTATTTTGTCTATATCTGTAGCGTTTAAAAAGAATTTTGGAAAATTTTTTAAGCTCAATCAAAAGCATATATAATATATACTGATATACTGATATATGTAATACTGATTAACAAATGAACTGTCTGATTGATTGTCTGATTGATTTATCAGGAGTATCAGAATGGTACGTTTGACTGACTGAGCGAGTAATTGAGTAAGAATTAAATGATTGACTGATTGACAAATTGATAATGCACAGAACAAGCTGTGTAAGCTGCGTATTCAATTAAGGACTGACTGATTGACTGAAGCAATATAAAGCACATATATATGAGCTAGAATGCTAGACTAATGTGCACGAAGAAGCATTACTGATTGAATAAATGAGTAAGGATTGAATGATTGATTGATAGACAAAAATAATACAAAGAACATAAATGAGCTAGAATGCGAGGCTTATATAATATGCACGTATAAGCTTTACTGATTGAATAAGTGAGTAAAAATTGACTGTTTGAATGATTGATTGATTGATTGACTTAAATAATACAAAGAACATGTATTAGCAAGACTGCGAGACTGATATAATATGCAGTAAAAATCTGGACTAATGAAGTAACTGAGTTAGAATTTGTTGATTGTTTGATTGATTGAATGACTGATTGCTTATCAACTGCACAACTATGTAAAGAATGATTAATAATTTATCTATGAAATTACTTATTGATTTCTGGAGATTCTGAAGCTGGCAAGCTTGACTACCTCACTGACTAATTGACTACGAGTTTGATTGACAATGCATAACAAAAAAAAAGCATAAGCTGGAACTGGATTTAGCCTAAGTGTGGAAGGATTGACTGATGGGCGGATTGGCTGATTGACCTTCGGAGCATTAAACAGTCTGTAGCAACTGTGATGCCACACTGATTGCTGATCTGATTGGTGTTGACTGTATAGTACAAGACTTAAGTGCAATCAAGACTACTTTGTTATCAAAGTTAATTGTCTTATGATATCATCAGGGATGACTTTCCAAGTTCAACTCTGAGCTTAGCAACTCAACTGAAGGAAACTTTTTTATTGTTCAATCGATTAAATGCTGGCCATTCTTGAATTCTAATTTGTATAAAAAGTATTTTTAAACGAATGCAATTCCAGTGCACAAAATCTTTCAGAACAATTCTCTAACCACAATTGAAGAGAAAACTGTGTTTAAGACAAAAATTTTCTGACTACAATGCGCTTGGCTATGGAAATGACTGAATGAATATTTTCATGTGCCGCTGGAAAATGAATGTCCATGCAATTTCATAAACGACGTGATAAAATTGTTTTAATTGTCAATTATTATAATCGCATTTGGGGCCAAGTCTCGCCAAGGCAACAAAACCAATTGGGAGTTATTGTTTTTGGGAACACACGCTGTGTGTGTGTGTGTGTGTGGAAACAATTTAAATGTCATTTGTTTACTTGCAAATTTTTTTATCTTTACGCTTAAATAATGTCAATCAATTATATTAACACACACGCACACACCCGAACACACAGCAGCAGTAGCAGCAGCAGCAGCACAGCAGGAGGCATGGAAACCGCCCGCTGGCAGAATTTTATAAATTTTTCATGATATGCATAAGCTTGGCCCAGGTGTGTGTGTTGGCGCCTGCGAGAAAGCGAGAGAGAAAGGGAGATAGAGATAGAGAGTAACGCATAAAATTTTTTAACGTATTTACGTTTTGTTATTGTTCTTTTTTCGTCCCTATGGATACCCTGTTGGCAAGTGGAATGGGTATACACGTTAGCTAAATGAATAGCTTCTAGTTGATTGAGAGTTACATTTCTGATGAGAGTATCTAGCAGTCGGTTATGCAATTTCTGGCTAGGCTGCAGTAGATATTTTATCTGAGCAATCAGCAAAGTAAATGAAAAATTTCGATGCAAGAAATATAAAAGTAACAATAAAAGCTCATTTTATAGGGCATTGTTTGCAGGGTTTATAGATGTGCGCATTACTAGTCTTTCTATACATCACTATGTACTCTATGGACTGACTGATTGATGATAAACAAACAAACAAAGACCGCAGCGCGTAACACCTAACCTTGTGAGAGTGAAATTCACTCTCAACAAAGATCCTTTTCCAGTAGATATATTTTTAAGATTTGCTATATATGTATATGTTTATGTGTCGCATTTGTCTTAATTTGGACTCCTTCCATTATATTTATATATATATATTTTTTATATTTTTTTTTTTTCAACAGCTCTGACTCGATGCTGTTACTCACAATTTGCTTTTGTAGAATCTCCAATGGCTTCTCTTCGCTCACTGATAGTCATGGCGGCCCCCTATGTTGCCTGCTCGCTCTCACTAAACAATAGCTGGGAGTGCGTTCAGCAAATGCTGTCGTTGTCTCTCTCGCTCTCACACAGTGCATCAATTGAAGTATGAAGCTAAGACGCAAACTCACTCGCATAATCATTTACAGCTATTCTACACAAGCTCGCAACGTCACACTAATACTATTGCAATAGTAAGAGCCAATCACGAGCTAGTTAGAGAACGACTCAGCCACTAATTTGATTGATATACATTGATATTGACATTACGACTATTTTATACACAACAAAATAAAATTTTTTAAATATTTATATATATACTATGTATATATATACTTCAACTTAGACATCGTGCAAAACGTACAAATTGCATCAGACCCAACTAAATCGTCTGAATCCAACGAGCTTGGCTTTCGCAGTTCTACCAATTTAAATCGTTAACACAGCTGGTTTTTTTTCTGGCAGCTATCTATATATTAATATTGCCAAAAAAAAAAAAAAAAAAATAGTTCTGCTTATTTTTAAAAAGCTTGTAAAAAAAATGCCAACAAATTAACACAAAAAGTCAGTATTAGTGTGATTGCATTAGATTTAGCTGGCCAACGGGAGGTCAGTCAACTCAATGTGAAATAAAGTTTTTGTTTATTGCAGCAAAACTGTTTATAGTGAACTCTTTAAGGTGTGTAACATCACAAATCATGATGATGCTGGTCAGCAAAAGACTGCAACGATACCTGAGATAGTTAAACAAGTAAAGAATCGACTTGAGTAGAAAACTGAAAATATTCGAAAACTTAGCTCAAAGGCAAGCTTTACCAGTTACAAATGCCAGAGTTTGACTTGAGAAAGCGAAAGAGTTTTAGCGCGTGGCCAGCAGTGCGATCAGCTTTCGAATGTCGTCTTTTGTGACTAGTCAAAAGTTAGTCAGATCGAACCTAAGGGAATTGATTCGGAACTTTCCTTTATGTTGCCACACTCTTTACATTGAAATAAATCAAATTAATTTTTAAAAAAGAAATTTATGGCCTTTTGATTAGATTACAGTTCGAGTGCTCCCTCTCCACTGTATGCCCAATGGAGGTATCTCAGTTAGGCCAACACATATAGCCGCTGATGGTCTCAAAGGACTTTGGATTTTTCAAATGTGGGTCAACACTGAAGACGCTTTAGAAATGCATGACTAAGGCCAAGCTAATTTGACCAAATAAAGCAGTTAATTTATTATGCGTAATGTGAAAATATTTTGAAATGGAAAAGGCAAAAAGAAAATGAGAGGGAGAAGAAGGGAAAGAGATGCTTGACCGAGGCACATGTCAGTGCAAATGCTCGGGTACTTCAGTGCTCGCACATTTCAGATACATAACGTAGATATAAATTTGCTTTAACTGGCGCCACAAAGTATGCAGCAGCAGCAACAGCAACAGCAGCAGCTTCTTGGCTGCTTGGCTGAGAGCAGAAATCCCCACATAGGGCCAAAGCCAAAGGGGTCGCAGTGCGTGGCAGGGGAGTAGGAATGGGAGCGATGGGAGTGGGTGTGGGTGTGGGCGGCCATGCTTATCTAACTGCAATTGCTGGGGCACCACTTGCCATCAGCCGGCAGAAGGACAATAAGCAAAACATTGTGAATGCCTGGGCGTACGGCTATGGGGAAAGGCCCTAGCGGAAGAGCTAGACAAAGAGCTGGAACGGGTTGCTGGGCGGATGAGGCAAGTGTGTTTTTTTTTTTTTTGGTCAGGCGCATGCCACGCCCACCTGTGCCCATGCTCCAGCTGTAGCTGTAGCCGTATCTGTGCGCTGTGGTATTTTTACGGTTCCGTTCCCATTTCAAAAGTGATGCAAGACTCAAGAGAAGTCAACGCTGTGCGTGGGGCTTGTTCACATGCCATACCCTGTAGCCAGGCAGGTGTATTAGCTGCGGGCCTGTCAGTGTCAGTGTCTGATGGACCCGACCTGCATATCAATTGCAGAGCATTAACAAGTCGTGTCGTGTCGTGTCGCTCGCAAAGCCTCTATCTATCGTATTCATTTTTAATGCCTTATCTCTGGTCTGTTTGCCTTGGTCTAGTAGCTTGGGTATTCATATTCTTTTCTTCTTCTTTTTTTCTATTCTATTTTTGGGTGTGAGGCAATGTGCTGTCTTTGCCTTGCCCGAGGCGTTAAATTCTTGTGAAAACATTATAGAAAAGTTTGTAAGAATTTCACTTCGTTTTCATTCATCTGCATCTGGTTGAACCTAAAGCGCGGCGGCCAGCTCAATCTGTAGCCAGTGTAAACTGTGTAGACTGTGTAGACTGTGTAACAGGCCACCCTGTATGGGGGTGGGAAGGAGTAGAGGGGGAGGGCGGTGGCAGCTTCCTTTGTTGTCGCGTTTGTAAGACATTATTTAACCCATTCAAATTTGACATTTGGCTCATTAATTCTATGCACAATTCTCATATCTCGCATTTGTTTCGCTTCACTTCACGTCATTTCACTGCTGGAGTCTTCGCGCTTAATCACTTAATGCGCGAAATGTTCACATTACATTTACGGCCATGTCGCACCTAATTAGGCCAATTAAATTTAGACGAAAAGTACGCTCATTAAATGCAAATTAAGTGGAACTTCAAATTAAATGCATGTCGCATATTTCACACTCACCTGCCCAGCGCCAGCTTGCGTGTGGCGCGAAAAGAAAGCAAAAATTGTATGAAATATGCTTAAAGTGTTCAAGGTCGATTCACCCCCGCTCTGCCCCAATAACAGGACCTGCCCAATCACAAATTTAATTGTATAAATGCGGCATAAAGTTTAATAAGTGAAAATAATGAAGTGCTAAAAAATACGTTTATAAAATACACCAAGAAATTCCTTTAGAAACCAATGAAGGCGAAGTTATTCAAAAGTTGAGTTACATGTACTCAAAGAGAGTCTATATACCAAATACGATATGCCATATATAATAAGATAATTATGAATATATTTTATTATAGTATCTTAATATTCAAATGCTCTGCTTGCATTTTGTATATTCAATTTGTGGACATAAAAGCTTAAATAAAGTGAAGTACTCGCAATAATTTTAAAATAAATGTCAGAAATAATCATGTAATTATTATGATAATTAAATATTTAAAAAATAAATGCAATAATAATTAATAAAAAGCTAAGAATATAAAATATAACTATAATAAAAAAAATTGAATATAAAATAAATAATTAATAATTAAATGTGAAATAAGAAATGAAAATTAAATAAATATACATCAAATTATAAATAAATAAAATAAATTTAAATATGCAATTAAAAAGCAAATACAATACGAAATTGAAATATTAATAATTAAATATTAAAAACATTTATATATTACAAAAAAATTCGAACTAAACAAGTAAGAAAGCTCTAGTCGAGACTGCTCGACTACGAGATACCCTGAACATCGACCAAATTTTGAACCTGTATCCAAATTCTAACAAAAACCGAAATTGACTTAACAAAAAAATAAATAAAAAAATTAAGTAAATTTAATTAAAATCTAAAAGTTTAATAATATATATACATATATAATGAATAATAAATAGCAAAAGTTTTTATTTTAAGTAAATAACTAAATAAAAAATTATAAAAACATAATCAAACTTTAAATATGTCTTATGAATAATTACAATATTATATAATAATAATAATTAATACAGTTATAAAGTTATCTAATTAATATACTTATATAATATATTAAAATCATTATTTACAAATTAATGTGAAATAACTTTTGTAATTATGAACAATTATTTAATATTATATATAATATGACATTTTAATTTTTATTAATTATTAGTTAAATAATAAATAAAATAAAAACTAATAATTAATATACAAAATATTTTAAGTTAATAATAAAATATAAATAATATAAAAATATAAGAATATAATAAAATTTTATGCCATATTGTATTTTAACATCTACTTGAAATTTTAAAGAGCGCAATCCAAATGGGCAGCAAAACAAAAAGGATAATTAACGATGATTGGGCATTGGACTGAAATCAACCGCAATTTGAAAGGCTTTGAATGCGCTCGAAATCCCTGAACTTCAAATCTTAGTGTAACAATTTTCATTTTCAGTAGAAAATGAAGAGTTGAAATTGATGAGCTTAAATAAAAAGGGGAATATAATAAGATTTTTATATTTGCTTGAATCTAACTCAAGAACTCATATAAATCTTAATAATTAATAAGACTATATGAAAGGGCAAACCAAATGTTAATATTGCCAAAAATGAAACAAGCCTAGACAAGGAAAACATTTTTATATATTTATATGAATAACATATAGATGTATATCATTTAAGCGACTGCTGATTGCCCCCAAAGCTGTGAGTGAACTCATCTATTTGATAAATGCATTTCATTTCGGCTGGCAGGTACAATTTTGAGATGCGTCGCTTTATTTTCATTTTTTTATTTTTTTTATTTTTGCTCTGTAACTGTAACTGGACTCATCAATCAAGTGGAAAAATTAGAGCTGGGAAATGGGAACTGGAAACAGGGAACAGGGAACTGGGAACAGGGACCAGCTGTCCCGTCAACCTGATGACCGTTCTGGCGACAATATGCTAATGAGCTTTATGCCGTCTGTGTATTTAAATAGCGTTGCCTCCGTCTTTGATACTGTTTTTGATAGACGAACACACACACACACACAGGAAACCCTATTTCCTTTGCATAATGCTGGACGCCTAATTGAATTAGGTTTCACAAAATAACAAAAAAAAAAAAAAAAGAAAGGCGTTCGTTTCAACCTTTTGAGTTGGCTACAAATCGCCTTTGATTGGGGTAACCGCATAATTTCATTTGAATCGAACTAAAGACCGTCGAACACAATGCGAATTCTCAAAGAACACTCGCTTCTCTTTCTCTTGATCAATATAAGCAATAGAGAATTACAAAGTTCTCTTAATTTTCTAATGCACAATTAAGCTTAATTCGCTCAATGAAAAAATTGAAAATTCATTAATGAAAATATAGGAAAGGAAAGTTCTGTATGCAATTTGTTTGACTTGTTTGTGTTTTCGCTTTTGAGGTGAAAGCGCGTAACGAAATAATATAATTAACGGTAGTGAAAGTTTTCGCCGCACCTTATAATTCAATTTCCGGTAATTATGCGGTGCACTCACCTGTTTAGAAGCGATAAGCAGGCGCAGGTGGCATAAAGCACGAGCAATTTTAGTGAGCGATTATTTAATTTAAAATATTATATTTTTTTTGCCATAATTCATAAATATTTTAAAGAATTATTTTGCACTTTAGAATTGTTTTTTTTTTTTTTTTAATTTATTTTTTAGTTTGCAACACGTAAAAAAATAATCAAGAAAAATAAGCACAGATTCAGATACAAGTAGTATATATAATATTAAATAGAGTTAGAACTCTTACAGTACTCGTGGCACAGTTTGTGTTCACACTTTCACAATTTCAAAAACCATTTTCGAAGCGTTTGGTGAATACGGGATACGGTTGCTCGGATGCTGCGCCGGCCACACAACCGTCGGTCAGGACATTCGCATGCGAACTGCAAACGCTTTCAGCAATTCAAATCAGAAATCCAAGTGAACGTTGCCGCTGCCAAAGAATCAACGAGCCGACACCCGAACACGCACCAAGCCACCACGACAGCCGACATGGCGTATGAGCTACTTTTTTACTTCTACTCGGAGCGCTTTGCCAGCGCACGCCCACTCAATGCCCTGAGTGAGTTTGTCTTGCCTTCAAAACAGGATGCGAATAGAAATATGTGCATGCATTAAGACGACCCATTCTGCGAAACGTAAATTAAACACAAATTATTTTCAGAACTTAAAAATTACAAAGTAAGCATATTTCCAGGAAATACAACAGACGAAGATTAACCATTCGTACCCCTGAGCGTAAGACGTGCCAGCTGAGTGTTTCCATATGTACCTTTTTTTTTAATATATACATATATATTTAACATTATGCTCTACTAAAATCACTTTTATTTTATATGCAAGAGAAAAGATATGTTCTTCTAAGACATTAAATCATAATATATGCAGAGTTGGGTCGTTTTTAAGGTTCTTTATTATTATTTATTATCAAATATTTATCATCTATTTAATAAAAATAAAATAATAATTTACATGTAAGTATATAATCGGTTTTATATTGAAACCTGAAAAGTAAATATAACTAATTTTTTTATATGCATGATAAGTTTAAAAACCACATGAAACTAAACAAATTTAAGTTCCAAAAACTTGTTTAGTTTATTAATTTTATTGTGAATATGTAGACATATTTATTTTATTTTGTTATTTATTTATTTATTTATTTTTATTTTTTATTTTCATAGTTAAAAATCACATAAGTAACTTAAAACCAATATGTATAAATAAAATAAAATTATTAATAAACAAAATTTGATGTATGTTAATTTTTAGTATGATTCAATTAAATTCATAAAAACTAAGAAAAAAGAAACAACGCCAAAAAAAAAAAAAAAAAAAAATTGACAACAAAATTTAAAAGAAAAAAAAGAATAATGTGTATATATACACTTTGTTTTCAATATAATATTAACATTATAAAAAAATTTTAAATTACTGTTTTAAGATTTAAAAAAAAAATAGAAATAAAAAAATTTAGAAAAAAAATAAAATAAAAGTCAATCTGTCAGTGTCAGGCTGTTTATCAGTCAGTGTAGCCCATATGAAATTCATATATAAAAATATATCAAATAAAATGTATATCACATAATGTGAGAGACTACGCTTATTTGAATGTTAGGCAATTGTTCTTAATTAATCAGATTTGTTGTCCCAGATTGCTTAGTTAATTGTTTTGCTGTGATTTTTATTGGGGTATTTCTTGATAAATCTTTGTTATATCATTTTGTAATGGGCTCACGGAGGGATGGGAAAGCAAGCATGGTCTGACTGTGCAGTTGATTAAGAGGAAATTAAATGGCAATGGCATAGCTGATAATCAGCTCGGGAAGACCGCTTAATTTGATTATCACAAATAGAAACAGCAGCCGGGCCAGCCAGCCAGCCAAATGGCCAAGGCAATCGAGGCCGCAGCAGAATCCATTAAGCCAACATCCAACGGTCGCACGCAACAGGCGCGCATGGAATTCTCTAAGGACTACGGTACGGGCGGATGGCACAGCGGAATATTTGTAAACAAAACCGAGTCAGACTACGCATCAGAGTCTTTGCGTTAGAGGGGGCACACAACATGAAACAGTAGCTCATCCCTTCGAGGCGCCACTGGCTGCGCAGAAGTTAAGTTTGCGCTCAAGTTGAGCGAAAACTCAAGTCACTCGCTGTTATGAATGAAGCCGAGCGAATTCGCTCAATGAACAAGTGCCCCCGCCAACTGGGCCATTGTATTATTTAAGAATAATAGACAGCAGCTTGGCTTTGTCATAAAAATAATAATTAGCTCAAATGTACATATGTGTCGCCATTGTTGGACCGGTTACGCTCTGTTTAGCTTGCCGATGCGGTGCAAAGCACTTTTACTATTAAAACTACAATGACTAAGTGGGTTGCTATTCAAATGTTAATGTTATCTCCATCAGTACTTGCATCTACTAAAAAACTAATAAAAATATCTGCAATAGAAGAAAATTATTTTAAATTATTTTAAATTCAAAATTCATTTCGCGCCATTTAGTTACGATACATTGGATATCGATACGGCTGGGTTTGCATATGAAACCTATCGATACGATGTTTACCATGTTGCGTTCATCAGCTGTGCGCAAAATGACCTCACGAATCAGCTGATGACCAACTGTTTTTATTTTCAACACCAAAATGAGTTTAATATCGATATGATTTAAAGATGATTATCGAACGCGACAGTTAATAAGTCATCTCCAGAACAAAATATTCAAAAGCCGCAATTCCACAAAAGGAGAACATGTTTAAAATTTGGTAACAATAATTTCTTATCGTTATATAAAGTAAAAATATTAAAACATAATCGCACTTTCGACTTAATCGAGATACGCTAAGAACCAGTCATGTGAAATTCGAACCTTGAGAAATCGTACTTATGCACGTTGAATATTTCATTGTATATAAATATATGTAAATTATTATATATATAAAATGTGTCAACAATTGATAAGTGAAGGAAAAAAACAACATACATCATTTATGCATATGTATTCAATTCTATGAAAATGGCTTGATTGAATGATGAATTATTCTGAGAAAGCGTTGTTTATTGCAGTATCCAGTAACATGTAAACAAATGATTGACTTGAAAACGTAATCATTTTAGTGTCGCATAAGGAAACCCAGTAAAATTTGTACATCTATTCTAACAAGTGCTAAGACTTCAATAAGGCGTACTCAAAAATCAGTGAGATTTTCATTTAAGTTAATTTATTTATTTATTTTTTTTTTTTTAATGTGCAATCGATAGTCGGAAACGGTCAATCTGAAAGCTTAACCGATAGTCGACAAAATTTAGATGTTCACCTCAAGGAATTATTTATTTGGCATTATTAAATGAGACCATATAAGTTGATTCATCCAAAAAAATCAAGTTCATGCATAGCACTACAAACATACATACATATAAGTACTGTCTCGCCAATCGTTTCCTTAACTACAGTAAGATCATTTATTTATGAGCTCAATCGATATATTGTTGTATCGGAAGTTGACATGAGCCGTGTGCGATATATCAACAACCCTAGCTTTCAATACACAACGAATTGGCATGCATTAAACATCTACGACGTAACAAATTGTTAAAAAAAAGACGCGCGATAGTTAAGGGCACAAAGTCAAGACAAAGTGCAAGTGGGCGAATGTCGCCGCCTACATATCGATATGTATGTATGATTTCGTATCTTGTCTGTGTGTGGACTGCATATGTGTGCAAGATTGTGTGGTCTCTGTTGTGTATGTGTGTGTGTGAGGTGTGCGAGTGTGTGTTTGTGCAACGCTGTGTAGAAATTAACGTAGTGTGAAGAAGTTGCAAAAACGACGACGAAAATTGAAAATTGAACTGAAATCAAAGACGCAGCAGCAGCGCTTCTTTAAAGCAGCTGCAACAACGATAAACGCGACATCATCGGATTTGTAAGTTTTGCTTATGCATCTGAAGCGACCGCAACGCCAGCGTATTTCTATTCCTGTAAACAAAAACCATAATCAGCAGCAACAAAACAAAAGGCCACTCATTGAACGCCAACCGCAGCAGCAGAAGCAGCAGCAGCAACAACAGCAGCGGAAACGTCGTTGAATCATCATGCGGAACTTGTTTTTGTTGTAAGCTGTGGTCGTAGCATAATATGAAACACCGACGATAACAACAACAACAGCAGCGACAACAACAAAATCCACGACATCAGCGTTGACGGCGACATTGGCGTTCAAATCGAGATTCGAGCAAAGTTGCTTATTTATACTCTTGCTTTGATTTTCATTCGAGCTGTGTATGCATTTGTAATCAGCTTTCGGCGATACCAGCGACGTCGGCAATGTAAACAAAGATTTGCGCCAGTTGCCGCTGTCGCCACCGAATCGACTTTTGGGACGGTGGCCTGTGCCATCGCCATCCGTGTGTCTTTGCCCGTCCGTTCGTTTTATCTTATCGCAACAGCAACAGCTAAAAGCTCCCTCTTTATTTTTTGGCATTTCTTTGCAGTTGAGACGAACACACGACCGATTCCAGCCATAAGATATGGAGGAGAAACGCATAGCGGATTACTTTGTGATTGCCGGAATGCCCGAGCAGCCACAGCTGCTCCAGGACAATATATTCAATGACTCGGGCCGTCTGCGTGCGGCCAATACAATTGAGCCCATCACAGACATTGGAGTCTTCTTTCCGCTCCTGGGCGAACAGATACCCGACGGCTATGAGCTGTTGGAGCACACGCCCACTGGCCTGCCAGCAAATCTCAATCATGGCTCCGTCCGCACGACTGAATGCTATATATACTTTCGACGCGGCAAGGATCGACCGCCGCTAGTTGATATCGGTAAGTGAATCGTAGCCAAGCTCCAAAAATTATAATCAAGTGGATTTGTTTCTTCTGTTGATACAGGCGTGCTCTACGATGGGCACGAGCGCATCATGTCCGATGCGGAAATTGTAGCCGAAACGCCCGGCGGTCGTGTGGCCAATGTGAACAACTCGTCGGCGAAAACGTTTCTCACATATCGACGAGCCCGTCCAGACATGCCCTGCAACGAGCTGGTGGTCACCGAACTCTGTGTGATCGTCCAGAGCAAAGGGGAACGACCTCCACACGCCTTCTGTCTCATTTACAAGACGCTGAACAAGGGCTATGTGGGCAGCGATGTATATTTGTGCTACAAGAAGTCTATGTACCGTCCCAAGCACATTAGCTACAAGCCGGAAATATTGCTGCGCTATCCCACCGTCGATCACACGGACTTTCCGCTCAACCTGTGCCCGAGCGTGCCGCTCTTCTGCCTGCCCATGGGGGCCAGCCTGGAGGCCTGGCCCCATGTCAACGGCACCGAGAAACGGAAACCCATCAGCCCTGTATTCAGCACATTCGTACTGACTGTGAGCGATGGCACCTACAAAGTGTACGGCTCGGCACTCACATTCTACGAGGATTACGAGTAAGACGAGTGAAATGGATTCCGTGAGTCGATTATTTATATTTTCCCTTCCAGTGAATCGTTTACTGTCCGCGGAGCAACGCGAGCTGCTTGGCTGGGATGAGGAGTTTGCGGCCCAGCACTCGCTCCACATGATCAAGGCCATTTGCCTGCTCTCGCACCATCCATTTGGCGACACATTCGACAAGTGGCTGAAATATTTACACGTAAGCGACTGCAGCAATTAACAGCCGAACGCTAACCAGCCTCGTGTTTCCTCTCTCTCTCTCTCTGTTTTCATAGCGCATGGTCGTCTATGGCGTCAATATACCAATACCCGTGGAGCGTTACATTATCCAGCTGCTGGACGAGGTGCCCTTCCCAGCGCCCAGCATACATCTGCAGCTTTCAAGCGAGTCGAACGACCGCATTCTGCTCACGCAGCCAGAGGATTCGCCATTGCCGCGCAGTGGCGCCGGCTTCCACATGCTACTCCAGAATCTGGGCACCGAAAACTGCCTGCATGTGCTGCTCCTGGCGCTCACCGAACAAAAGATACTCATACACTCGCTCAGGTATGAAACTTGAACTTTTCCTCTGCCTCTGTCTCTGTCTAACTTAACACTCATTTGTAGGCCTGCAACTCTGACTGCCGTCGCTGAGGCGATTGTCTCCCTACTCTTTCCGTTCAAGTGGCAATGCCCCTATATACCGCTGTGCCCGCTGGGCCTGGCCGAGGTATTGCATGCGCCTTTGCCCTACTTGATTGGCGTCGACTCGCGCTTCTTTGATCTGTACGAGCCGCCCACAGATGTGACATGCATTGATCTGGACACGAACAACATCAGCGTATGCTTATTATGCTCTTGATCAATTAACATTGGCTCATTCTCTCTAATCTCTCGCCCACAGCTGTGTGACTCCCAGCGCCATTTGACGCCTAAGCTGCTGCCCAAGCGCGCGGCTCGACTGCTGCGACAGACGCTCACAGAGCTGGAGAACGCCAAGCCCATTAGCTACGACTCCACTAACAGCTTGGATCGGGACATCCGCAAGCGCAAGCGTGAGGCAAGTGTCTCCATGATAACTCTGCCACTTTTCAATTGGTTCTCTGCAACTTTATATATCTGATTTTTTGTTTGTTTGTTTTTTCTTTGTTTCTGCAGCTGGTGCTGGAGCAGCGCATCCAAGAGGCATTTCTGCTGTTCATGGCATGCATATTGCGTGGCTATCGTGACTATCTGGTGCCCATATCAAAGGCGCCCTCCGTGGGCGCCACAGATCCGAGTGCGCTATTTCAGCTGAAAGCTTTTCTGCGCTCGCGCGATAAGGTAAGCAAAGGGGGCGGGCCAGTGCCCAGACAATGGGGCCAAACAATTGGGTGTGTGGACAGTTTCAGTAGATTCAGTCGCTCTGGCCTTGAAGCTCATTGCTGTGTTGTTTGTTGCCTTTCGCCTTTCCCTCACAGCAATCTAGCAAATGTTCAATCTATTTTTATCTCCGAATAATATTCGCATTCCCCAAATGACGTCAGCGGCAAGAAGTAACCCGCTGGGACAAGCGGCCAGCGGATTAAACCACTGGCCACTTAACGGCCTCGCCGCTGCTATCAATTTAATGCATTCGATAATCTCTGGCGATATTCAAATATTCAAAGTAGCTCAATTACGCAGCGTCAGCTCCTGGTAATTAAACTAATTATAATTGCTGTTTGGTTCAATAAACCTCAACGCAACACTAATCGAGCGGCTATATAGTATAGCTATAGCTATAGCTCTAGCACTGATTGTCTCTTTTGTAATTTAGTTTTTCCAGTCGCCTTTTTTATTTGCGAGAATTGTTTTATGAAATCGTTCAATAAAGAGCGAATGATGCTGCTGTATCGCATGAGTCACGTCTTGTGATCTCATGTTAATTTATTGATATGCCATTGGCATTGATGTATAGCCCAATCTGATGTTCATTTGCGGAATATAAATATTATATTTTACTTTAATTTAACATATTTTATCTTTAGCTTTATCTCACTCTCCCTCCCTCTCTCTCTCTTTCTCATCTCGATAGTCGCATCAAAAGTTCTTCGAGTTGCTGATGAAAACTCAGATGTTCATTCGGTTTATTGAGGAACGCAGCTTTGTCTCCGACGGCGACCACGGCCTGAGCTTCTTTGATGAGTGCGCCGAGAAGGTGACGGGCTATGATGAGACGCCCACCCAGTTGCATCTGGTTGACTGGGACACGGGCCAGAGCAGCGAGCGCACCAAGTACATCTTTCCGCCGGATAATGTGGCTGTGGCATCCGGCGGCGCCTCGAGCTATGTGTACAAGAATTTCACATTGCAGCCGGAGCTGCTGCAGAGCACGAAGAAGACGGCGCTGTCGCAGTTTCTTCAGCTGCAGCTGAACGCATCGCTGTCGCCCGGCTCGCCAATCGCGCGTCGCACCAAGCACGAGGTGAAGTTGTCGCAGAAGATGGCCAGCCGCTGTCAGCAGCATCCGGAGGCATGGTCCAAGTATCTGCTTGCCACCTGCTACTCGCTGTACTTTCTGATTCTGCCGTCCATGGTAATGGATACGCGGCACGCGGGCAAGGAGCACGACATCCTGCGCGCCGCCTATGATGTCCTGGTACGCGCCAGCAAGCTGAAGATCACCTGCGACGAGTTCTGCTACCGCATCATGATGCAGCTCTGCGGCATCCACAATCTGCCGGTGCTGGCGGTGCGTCTGCATTATCTAATGAAGCGCTCGGGCGTCCAGCCGAACGCGTTGACCTACGGCTTCTACAATCGCTGCGTCCTCGAGTCGCAGTGGCCGAGCGACAGCACTACACTCAGCCAGATCCGCTGGAATCGCATCAAAAACGTCGTGATGGGCGCGGCGCACTTTCGACGCGCCGGCAAACGACGTGCTGCCGCCAAGGTGTGCAAGTCCCTGAGCTCCTCGCATGACCACAATCTGAGCACCCTAGAGATGGTGGACGGCCAGTCGCGCAGCAGTCTGGCCAGCTCCGGCGAAGGCGCCGGCGGTGGCGGTGGCCTGCTCGACTTTGCCGCTTTCGACAGGCTGCGCAACAAGCTAGGCAGCATTGTGCGTCAGACCGTCGCAGGCGGCACTGCGGATGCGCTGCCCACCGAGGATGTGGTGAACAGCGCTGGGCTGCTCATCAGCGGCGAGTCGGCCACCAATAGCGCCAATGGCAGCACGCCTCTTACGCCCACCTACGGCGGTGATGCGCAGCTGCTGAACAAGCCGCGCAAGCAGATCATGAGCATTGGCGATGGCGAGGACGATGACGACGACGAGGAGGAGCGACAGGGTGAGCATGCGGAGCAATCGGCGCCGCAGACACCGCAGAAAGGCAAACCGGATATGGAGTTCGCTGGCGGCGACTACGACCTGGACGTGGACGTGGATGTGGATGTGGATGTGGACGAAGAGCAGGAGCCGGATGAGCTCGACGAGCATGTGGGTGCGCATCAGACCAGACAGCGCGTACAGAGCCCCACCAAGTATGACAATCACAGCCTTCAACGTTCCATTATCCATTATGGATTCCAAGCTAACAAGATTCTCTTCTTTAAACAGAATTTCGCCGCGTACGCCCGTCACCCAGAACGATCCGCTGGGCGCCTTGAACGAAGAGGACGCCACGCCCACACAACAGCCGGAGGTGCAGCCAATGATGTCAACGGCAACAGCATTCAATAGCAACGTGTTTAGTGACAAACCGATTCTGTTCCGAGGCCAACGCAGCGCCACCTTCGACGAGTCCACACAGATCGGCAAGAGTATGCACCGGTCCGAGACGATGCCAGTGGCCAGCAGCGGCGTCACACACAGCCTGGCCAACATTGGCTCCTCGCTGAAGTTCACATTCGGGTAACTAAGTCGCAGCCAAGGCACCAAGCCAGACGCGAAACAAAAAAATGAAACAAGCAGCGGGCGGCCTGGTTTATTAATTGATTGATTGATTGATTCTTATATAAACTACATATATATATTGTGTGCCATTCCATCTATCGTATCACTTGCATATAACCCACACACACACACATCCCGCTCACACACACACACATACACTATGCTATTTTCCTTTACCCTCCTTGAGACTCTTAACATATTGATTTATTTTGTATTCATTTGTTTAGATTTAGTGATTTTTTGGCCCTTTTGGTATTTTGACATATGAAAACTCTCTGAATCGCTCCAATTCGTTTCTGTGCAACGTTTTGTATTTTATTTATTTATTTTTTTTACTGTAGACGTTATTCACCCGCACGATTGTCCTTTAAGAAAGACTTGAAATTGCCCGCCAATATAATAGAAAATATATCAAGCATAAGGTAAGTCAGTCAGCAAAGCTCTTAAAACTTCTACACACACACTCTCTCTCCCAAACACACACACACACACACACACTTGTTGCAAATGCTGCTGCGGCATTAATAATTCGGTTTTCACATTGCCTCAAAATTGGCTTAGCAACTGCTTTAAGCCTTTAAGCTTACCTGATCATACCTGTTAAATATTTGTCAAATTTGTAAATGGAATTTCTTTAAATAACTTCATTATACAACTGTAAAGCATACATAATCTCTGATCCCATATATATTTATATATTTTGTGCTCCTTCTGAGCTTGCTTCATATCATGTCCTTCTATCAATATCTCTGCAAAGTAAACTATCGCTATTGAAATCTATGATACAAAATAGTAAATGGATTTATTAGTCAAATATATTAAAGAGCTATAGCTGCCGTTTGATCAGTGGGAATGTCTATTTTCTAGTATAAAATTATACAATTATTAACTAACTTGTATTTAATTAGTTTCTAGGTAATTATTAACTTCTGATTCTTAATTAATTTATAATTATTTATTAACTTCCCATTCTTTATTTCTTATTTAATTTATATTTAGTAATTAATTCATTTCTAATTATTAGTTATTATTATATATTTATAATTTTCAATTTGTTTTATAATTCTTAATTAATTTTTACTTTATTTTATTATTCAATGTTTTTTAAATCAATTAACAAATTTAAAATTTTAATTTAATTTGTACTTTTTAATTAAGCTCAAATTAATTACTAGTATATTGTTTTAAATTTATTTATTCCTCTTAATTATTGATTACTAGTTTTTTTTTTAATTAATTTGTAATTATTCTGATTCTTAATTAATATCTAATCATTAATCATTTGTAATAGTATTTAGTTTAATCAAAGGGTACAATTAATTATACATTTTAATTTATTTCTTCTTTTCATTAATTATTAATTTATAAGTTTTAATTAACTTCTAATTATTAACAAGTAAGAAGGCTCTAGTCGACACTGCTCGACTACGAGATACCCTGAACCCTGAAAAAAAAAAACTAATCCTCTTCTTTACGCACGTATAAGTGCGCTCTCTGTTATCCACGCAGTTCCTGGCTTGGCTTGGGGTGGGTTGGGCTATACTTTAAACTCTCCATTTCTAGATGGACGATGTTCATGAATTTAATCTTCATAATAAATATCATCCAAATGTGTTTATTTGCCAAATTGCAAGTCTCTAGTATTTCAAATGCCTTTTTTTTTTTTAAATTGTTGGCGAAGGGAGCGTGGCATGCAATATCTGAAAATTACAGAATTTTCGTATACATAATAATATAGCGGTGTAGAAGTTATGCTAAAAAAAAAGCTAACGAATTTTGGAAACGGAAACGGAGTTATCAAAAAAACAAAATTAACCCGTACTGCGTAACTAACATACGAGTATTCATGTGCAATTTCTTTAGCTTTAGTAGTTTCCGAAATCTCAACGTTCATACGAACAGGGCTATATCAACTTAGTTTTTTGTGCTGATCAAGAATATATATGCTTTATGGGGTCTGCTACGTCTCCTTCTGCCTGTTACAGACATTCTCGCTTTCCCATTTTCAATGGTTCAGGGTATAATTAACTTGTGACTCTTAACTAATATATAATAATTTATTTCTTTTCATTAATTGTTGATTTATAAGCTTTAATTAACTTTTAATTATTAATTTACTTGTGAATCTTAATTAGTATCTAATAATTTATTATTTTAAAATTATTTCCAATTGTTAGTTAATTTCTTTTAATAATAATTCATTTATAATTTTTAATTAAAATGAATTAACTTTTCATTCGTAATTAATTTCTTTTAGTTCTTTTTAAATTATTTATGTTCTATTTGTATTCTCTATTTTATTCTAGTAAATCCTATCAGCCAATTTTAAAGCACTTAATATTTTGTGTGGAATAGTTTTTGATATTCAAATAATCTTAACGAATTTCAGCAACATTTTCCTACATTTGAAGCTCATTGCCTAAGTAATTTTGCAAATGTAAATGTAGTTGATATTGATTTTTTCAAGTATGTCACGCAGCATTTGCTTTTACACACACACACGGAAACAAAAAAATTGAAGACTCTTTATATATTCCACTTAAGTTTCACCTGGGATCTGGGATTACTGCAATACGAAACGTTTCGGGTTTTGGGTTGTCCTTTAACGCAATTTGATCGTCGGTTGATGATGATGTTGTTGTTGTTGTTGTTGTTGTTGTCACTCTCGTTGGTGGTGGCGGGCAATTGAAGGTTTTGACACAAGCCACACAACCACACACAGATACGTACTCACTCACAGTCACTCACCCACTCACTCTTGACTATTTACAATTATTCATCTAACGTACATTGCCGCAACATCCACAGTAAATCTCGTTCTCTTCATAACCCAGCACAGCAGCACCCGAAACTCGCTAACTCGCTCTCTATCTCTTTCTCTCCCTCTTGGTCTCTCTGCCTTTCACTTAAGTACTCACTTTCTATCACTATCTCACTCAGCTCATCCCAATTTCTGTAGATCTTGCTCACTCTCTTTCGCACTCCCTCTATGTCTCTCACTCTCTCGCTCTCTCTCTCTATGTTCTCTTCATAACAGCAGCAGCTAATAATTGTATTTGATTTCAATTCTTCGAAAAGTGTTTTCATATTATTCTTATAAACAGTCAAAGGAATTTGTATATAATTAAAGTAAAGTGAGAATAGCTCTGAGTGGGGAAATATTTACAGAAATAAGATACTCTGAATATTTTATATAGCCATAGGAAAAGAGAAATTAGAATATATATTTATTTATATGCGACAGACAGTAGGAGGCGTGGCAGACCCTATAAAGTGTATATGTATAGTCTTAAGTAGGGCTACGAGCTGAGTCGATCGAGCCCTCTGCATCCATGAATATTACGATCTCAGAATTCATATGATCTAGAAAGTACCTCTATAGCATGTGCAGATCAATTTTGTTTCAAATAATGGATAACTATTCCCTTTTTATTGTTACCGATTCTAAATAATTCTAAAAAAAAATTAAATTATATTTCGTATATCTTTACAGCTAGGAACTAAAATTGTTACCTTTACTTTCATATATATTTTATACAATTTAGAATTTTTGTATATATAATATACTAATTCCACATATTATCCATTTCTGCAAATTGTAGTTCAGTTGCAAATATGCCCAATATGTAGAAGAGTTTATAATTTTACACTTTCATGTAGATCGTATAGTACAAATTTCACAGAAATAGAAGTTATTAAACAAACTGCTATGAAATGAAACATATATTTTTAAATCTAGAATAATCAAAGCAGAATATGAAATTCAATTAGGTTAGGCCTTTCCTTCATTATTAATATGATATGAAGATGAGAAACGATATAGCTACGCCTCAGCTCTTTAGTCCACTTTAGCTGCTGCTGCTGTCCTAGCAATGCTTGTTGTTGTCGTTGTTGTTGTTATTCTTAACCCATTGCATATATATTGCTCGTGTGTACTGTGAACGTCTTTATAATTTGTAAATGAAACTGATGCAAATCTTATACTCTAACAGCCCCAGCCTGACGAGCAAGAAGTCCAACGAGCTCATCCAGGGCAGCCTGAGCAGCATTAAGTATGCGGCCAATTCACTGACGCGAAAATTCGATGAGATCAAGGGCGCCATATCGGCCAATTCAACGCCGGTGAAGACGAACAATGGGCATCAGCATGCACCTCATCATCATCATCATCATCACCACCATCATCATCATCTGCAGCATCATCACCATCATCATCATCAGCAGGAGGCATTTGCGGGCGGCGAAGATCATGAGGGCGGCGGCGGCGGTGCCGATGAGGGTAAATTAAGGCGTGTCGCAAGTGATCTTGATCCTTGGGGCAGGCTCAGCGAGTCGCGCAAATCGAGCTACAACAATCTGGTTCCCCTGGGCGAGAATAGCTCAAATGCAGCTTTGCATTTGCACGCACTGCCCGTGCTGCCCGACAATCTTTACAGCACCCCAGCGGAGGTAAGCAGAGATGAGAGAGATGCAAATTGAAATTAATGGAACATTGAATCTATTGCAGAGCAACACCGATCCGGAATGCGATGTGCTGATACAGCTGACGACCTGCTCGCAGTGCCACAACTGCTCGGTGCTGGTCTATGACGAGGAGATCATGAGCGGCTGGTCAGCGGAAGACTCTAACTTGAACACCACGTGCCATGCGTGCAACAAACTGACCGTGCCCTTCCTCAGTGTTCAGATCACGCGGCTGGCGGGCGCCGAGGCCGAGAGCAACGGCGAGTGCCTGGCCGCTGACAAGTCCAGCCTGACGGTGCCATATCTGAATCCACTGGTGCTGCGCAAGGAGCTGGAGAACATACTCACCCAGGAGGGCGATCTGTCGCTCATCAAGCCCACTTTCGTCGAGGAGCATCCGATCATCTACTGGAACCTGTTGTGGCTCATGGAGCGCATCGAGGCCAAGACGCACCTGCCCGAGCTGTGTCTGCCGCCAACGGTGAGTGCTGAGAGAGTCGTTCCATTTGGATCTGTAATAACTAATGAGATATTCTCTGCCCCAGAGCGATGAGGAGCAACTGGATCCACTGACCAAGGTCAAGACCGTGCACATACAGTGCCTGTGGGATAACTTAAACTTGCACAGCGAGACCAGTGGATCGCCCATGTACATTCTCTATCGACAGACGCAACCGACAAGTCCGTTGATAAAGGCGCTGCTGACCGATCAGGCGCAGCTTAGCATGAAGTGAGTTCTATCCATCCAATGCATTCCAAGTGTCCACTTTAACTAAATTACCGTCTCGATGTCGTCCTTGTAGTGTCATTCAGCAAATCCTTTCGGCGATTCGTTGCAACGACATGGCCACGCCGCTGAAACGCTTAGCCAACGAACGCCACAAGCTGAAGAGCAGCGGCGTGGAGCGTTCGCATTCATTCTACCGGGATATACTCTTTCTGGCACTGACGGCCATTGGGCGGGCCAACGTCGACTTGGCCACATTCCACCGCGAATATGCGTCCGTGTTCGACAAGTTGACGGAGCGCGAGTGCAATATGTATTATCGCAACCAGGATCTGCCGCCATCGGCGTCCACGATCTTCTGTCGGGCCTACTTCAAGCCGTTGCTGCTACCCTGACGTGCGGCCGACGAGGCGGAGCAGCAGCACACTGGACAGGCGGCAGCAGCAGCGGATGAGGAACAGATTAACAATAGCGACGACACGAATGTGACACCCTAAAAGACATGACGACCAAAAAGAAGAGAAGCAACCAGAAAACGCTTAACACAACCCCACAACAATTGGACAACTGCAAGAATACAAAATCGAAAACGAAATTTGACTTGTAAATGACTTGAACGTAAATCATAAGTACTTAATGTTTATTAATTTTGTGTATTTTAATTTGGAATTGACATTTATTAGTTTTTCTTAGCACACACGCACTCGCTCTTGCGCTCTCTCTCTCTCACTCCCTCTCTCTCTCTCTCTCTCTCTCTCTTTCAATTTCGCTCTCAGTGTAGAGCTTACTCTTACGCACTGACACACACACACACATATGCATACATAACTGACTGGTTTCTAAGACAATACATACACACATATACACAGAAACATACATATATTTAATATATATATATATATAATATTTTTTTTTTTTTTTGCATTGCATTCAATTTGACCCTCGACGTATTTGCCTTATTATATTTAATATAACGGTACATCTACGCATATATATATATGTATATACATATACATATGTATATCTGAAATATGCGTTCCATCTATAACTAGTTTTTGTATAACGATACCATCTGCATAACTGTACAATGCCTTGCATGTGGTTCATCATTTCAAATTAGCATCGCCTTCAAATTGTGATTTTTATTTCAAAAATATGAATTTCATCGATCGAATGTAGATAGCACATGAAATGGGATGTCTCGAAAAAGCCTATTAGGGGGGGGAAATATATACATTAATTGGATTAGGGTTACCGGATAGCATGGGCAGGGCTGGACTTAGGATAACTTGATTTAAATTGGGATGCGAAACTGACGACAGCGACGACGTTAACTACGACAACGATGAATAATGCAATAATAATGGAAATCAGCATGTTTAACTGAAATTTATAGTAAAGATCAAATCTATTAAGAATCAGACACATACACAGGCAAACACACCCATACAGACACTCACACCCACACCCACACCCACTCACTCACACAGCGCAACGACAAAGTTTGGAAAAATAAAATCGAAAAACAATAAAAAAAAAAAAAAACTCAAGTATCTGTATTTCAGTAATCTTTTTGTCGGTCATCTTAAGAAAATGTATATTTAATAATGTTTAAAATAATTTAAAAATAAATGCAAGTAAAAAAAAAATAAAACAATTTAAAACCCAAACAAATTAAGTATTTCAATAAGCGATGCTCGATTAGCAGTTACCTGAAATCTGATCGATCGAAATAATTTCTATATTACTGAACGGAATTCAATGAAATTTTCTGCATATAATCTATATATTCTGTTGAATAGCTGTAAATGATTATTAATATGCTAACCCTTTTACATATTAGCTACATTCGCAGAACTTTAATTTCAAGACTTCATTTGATTTATAGAGAAAATATTTAGAATATATCAAAAATCAAAATTGTATAAAATATTAATGAAACAAAAATTGAACACAATAGCCATAGCGAGATATAATCTAATAAATGGATATCGATAAAGTATTCAATATGCATTAAAAGGGATATACCTATTCATTATATGAAAGCATATAATATTACGAGTTCTGTAATCATTCATGTAGACGAATGCGCGAATAGACGGACAGACCTAGATCGACTCAAA
Organism: Drosophila koepferae; assembly: GCA_030914345.1. Classification (NCBI taxonomy): domain Eukaryota; kingdom Metazoa; phylum Arthropoda; class Insecta; order Diptera; family Drosophilidae; genus Drosophila; species Drosophila koepferae. The sequence continues at coordinate 1,055,697 of JAUESR010000196.1, forward strand.
TCATAGCTCTGATCTGGAATATATATACTTTTAAGGTCTTGCCACGCCTCTTTTCTGTTACATACACTTAAACAAAATCATAATATCCTGCTTTTCCATATTCAATAGGTTCAGGGCATTAAATAAAAGTTATGGAGGGAACTATGACAATTGTCAATTGTCGATCTATTCTGTTAAATATCTTCTGCTAGGTTTTTTCATGCCCAATTCAAGTCATGTTCTTTATAGATAAGAGAAAATTCCATTTCTATACTATCTATATAATATATAGTAATCCCAAAGGATTTGCGTATATAAGTATAAAGTTGGATCTTTTTCAAAATCTGATACTTTGCATCAGAGACTTGAGGTTCTCAGGAAACATACATAGCAGGATCTATCATAACTGTCCATAATGCGATATAGATTATATATATATATATGATGATACTATATAGCATATATACATATATATATGATGATACTATGTAGCATATATAAAATATATGTTATGATATTATGTATCTTATGTTATAACAATGACAATTTTTTTTGATTGCATACGAATATAAATTAGCAACATTTATTTGAAATAATAAACATACATATGTATTAGAATTGCGAGAAAAAAAAGTTTAATTATAAATAGTCCATGCACCTAGCGGAGTGTGTTGAGCCATTGATAATACAGAGGGGAAGGCAAGTGGATTATACAGGGCTGGATACATGTCTTGCCAGCAGATCATCAGAGTGCAGTACGACACACTCGGCTAGTACAGTGAACACTACGGCTAGGGAAACTTAGGTGCTAGGCGCAAAAGGCGCGACAAAGTTCTACATCTATGTATAGCCGACTAGTTGGGATTAGCGGATTAGTCGGAGAGCAGCACAACATCATCGCTGATCGGCTGCGGAGCAGGCGCTGGCTTCCGGCTGGTGGGCGTGTCGTCGTTCTTGCGCAGATATTGGCTAATGAGCGCGTTCTTGGTGGCCGCATGGAACTGCTGATCCCGCGGCACAGACATCAGCAACGAGACGCGTTTCTTGGCGTTCGTGCCCGTTGCCGTTGTTGCTGCGCCTGCAGATGCCGTGGGCGTGCTGCCAGCCGAGTCCTTGGCCTTACTCACTTTGTCGACATCTGCTTTGGGTGTGCCGCTCGCATCAGCCGCCTCGGTCAGAAGTGACGCCTCTCCCAGCGATGTGTCCGCCTTGCTGACTTTCGGGGTCAGCGTGTAGTTCCACTGATTCTGGAGCGTCAGCTCTTCTAGGTGGTACTTGTGCAGCGTTTCCGTCGTGACCACCCAACAAAGACGCTTCTTGGGCTTCTTAGACTTCTTTGCCTCGACGCCGACGGCCTTCTCGACGGGCTTCCAGGTGGCCAGCTCGTCGAACTTTTCTCGCAGCATCGCCTTGGACGGCAGCATTGTCTGTGACTCCGGCGTAATCTGCGACTTCAGATACTCCAGATACTCGGCGATGAGAAACATTTTGGCATTGCTGTTGCCGTGTACGAGGCGCACCAGCTGCTGCAGCAGCTGCTCGTCCAGCTGCATTGTAGTTGGCTTAGCCTTGGCCTCCTCCTGCAGCTCCTCCTCCTCGCCAGACTCCTGCGGCGGCTCGAGCGTCAGCGGCTGCAGTTGCCAACAGCCGTACATGTCGATGGTCTGAATGAAGACAGCCGGGCAGAGCTGTGACTTGTTGCCGTTCTCGTCCAGCCAGACGGGGCCCAGGAGGCGAGGCTTGATCTTCTTGGTCTGTTTCTTCATCTCCTGCGCGAACTCTTGCTGCAGAACCTGCAGCTTGGCTTTCTGCGCCTCGCGTGTATTGCCATCCTCCAGCTCGCCATCGTTCTGCAGCTCCTCGTCGCTGAGATGGCCATGGGGCACAAACCATTCATTGTACTCCTCCTCCGATTCTTCCTCGGACTCGCGCTCCTTCTCATCCTCGCTGGCGCTTAGCGACTCCCCCGGCTCCTCTTCCTCCCACTCACAGTCTGAGTCAACCTCATAGTCAAAGTGAGTCTGATGGGAGGGAGAGATAGAAATGCTGAAGTTAAGGGAATGCATCCGGTAATATATTCCATAGATACATACCTTATCTTGTCCCAGTGGACGGCGCGCGCTGATCACTTTGCTGCGCTTGCGCCAGGTTCCGTAGTAGGGCGGACGACGATTGTCCGCAAAGTGCAAGTACTTGGCCCGCATCCAGGGCACCTGCTTCGGGCGCTCCACCACAATGGGCGTACCCACTGCATTGACCAAGTCATCTGGAGGCGAAGGAAGAAATTAGAATGGGAAATGAGTGGAACAAGAGACGGAGACTGTCTGACGAATCACTTACCGACCACCTGGACATCGTCGTCATCTTCCTCATCCTTAAGGCATCGCTGCAGTCGGGCATCTCGCTTGCTGGCCAGCGGCTTGTGCTTGCCCAGACGCAGCTCGCTCAAATAGAGCTGTGCGCGTGTGGGACGCTTGATGCGTCCAATGCTCTCGTTCAGATCCTCCCCATCCTCTTCATCGTCGTCCGGGACATGAAAGAGCCTGTCCAGCTGCTGGCGCGTGTCGGCGGCGATTGTGGCTCGTGTGACGGGCGCCACGATCATGTCGTCCTTCACCTGGAAGGGACGAAAGGCGAGCTGCTGGTTGCCCATGTGGCTGGGATCGCTATCGCTGCTGTTCTGTTCGTGCTCTAGTGAGCCGCTGATGGACTGCCTCGGCTGCTTGGGCACAAAGAATTTGCTAAATGTTGCCGCGGCGCGCTTCTTCTTCAGCTCCGCCTCCTCCTTCTCCTGCTCCTTGCGGCGTCGCTCCTCGTCCTTCTTGCGCTGTATCTCCTCCTTGGCCTCGTTGCGCTTGCGCTTCTCCTCGTTCTCGGCCTGCCGTTTGCGCTCCTTCTCCTCGTTATCAGCCTGCCGTTTGCGTTCCTTCTCCTCGCGCTCTTTGCGTCGCAGCTCCTCCTTGTCCTCGCGCTCCTTGCGTCGCTGCTCCTCCTTGATGTCGCGTTCGGCCTTCTTCTGTTTCTCGCGCTGCTCCTTCTCCAGTTGCTTGAGGCGTCGCTCCTCCTGCAACTTGCGCTCCTTTTCCTCGCGCGCCTTGCGCCGCTGCTCCATGAGCCGCTGCTGCTTGGGCGTCAGATTGGGCACCTTATCCGCTATGACGGCATTTGAGCCAGCGAGCTTGCTCTCCTCCTCTGTCTCCTTCTCAGTCTCCGACGATTCCTCCTGCTTCGCGTCCTTCTCTTTCTCCGGCGATGTAATCAGCGTGTCAGTGTCCACGTCCACGTCCATGTCGGCACAGGGCTGCTCCACGACGGTAGCTGCAGTTGCCGCTTTAGCTTCATCAGTCTTGAGTTCGTCACTGCTGTCCAGCAGCACCACATCCCCATCGTCATCCTCATCTACTTTCACTTCCGCTTCCTGCTTGGGTTTGCCTTCTTTCTTGGACTTGGGAGTCGCCGTTGGAGTCTGCTCTTTCACAGCAGCGCTTTCCTTGGCCTTAGCCTTTGCCTTCACTCCATTCAGCTGGGGTGTCTTCACCTTGGGCGATGCTTTCGCCTTTGTTTCAATCACCTTGGCCCGCTTTTGAGGATTGAGACTCTCGGCTATGGCCTCAATGTCATCGCTGGAGTCACTGCGCTCAGCGCTTGACCCCGCATTCGGCTGTGGCGATTGCTGCGTTTCACTTGTCTCCGATTTCTTTAAGGATTTGCGGCGCTTGGCGCGCTTGTTGTTCATCGGCAGCTTGATTTGAATGGGCGTATGAGTGGCGCCATCTGTTGGCTTCTCCTTCAACTTCTTCTCCTTAGCATTGCGCTTTACCTGCTTTTCTTCCTCTTTGTTAGCGTTGTCCTTTTCCTTCTCCTTTTTATTTACCTCATTCTGGTCTCTATCGTTGTCCTCCTCCTCATCGTCGTCATCAAGCTCGATGACATCGTTGTCCTCCATTGTCCTGGGCTTCTTGCTGGCCGTAACAGCCGTTGTGCCCAGCTGCAGATTCTCTTTGCTGTTGGAGCGACGCAGCTGCTCCGTCTCCGGTAGCGCGTCGCTGCCATAGGACAACTTGCGCTTTCGCGGCTCGACACGCGTCTCCGGCTGCGCCTCCACCACGTCCAGGTCCAGTTCGACAGCCGTCGAAGTGGACGCAGGTGTCTTGTCTGCTGCTGTGCTGACCTTTGCCACCGGCGCTATTAACTTAAACGGCAGACGTGTCTGCACGAATTTCTTGCCGCCACTCCCGGTGTTTCCATTGCGATCCGCCGACTTGGTGGCATTTCCGTCTTTCGCGCGAGTCGTGTTTGGTGTTTTCACAATGCCGGCTGGCATCCTGGCACACTTGTTGTCGGTCGGTGTTTATATTTGTATATGTTAATTGCAGTTGCAGTCGCTGCTCACAACTCTCGCCTCTTCGTTTACGCGCCACACACACAACGCACGCACAACAGTGCAGGAAAAGCGCGCCAAAAACAAAACACGCACATATGTTTACTGCAGCGTTGCACTGAGCTGTCTACTCGATACTATTTCAACGCATGCAATAGTTGGCAATGGTTGGCAATGCGTTGACTAAGAATAACACAACTCACATGTAGATGGCGCTCTTAGACGAGTTTGAAATTTGGGATTTTTTATACACCCATTAAAATGAAAGGTGTGAAAATTGAATAAAAAGGTAATTTTCTAATATCTTTTACGAGTTGTATATGAGGCATAAAAACATTTACAAGTTTGAAATATACATATATTACCGGAAAAGTTTAAAACTATTTTTCGAATATATTTTGTTAAGGAATTTCATTTTTATTATTTTATATTAATATTATTTAATTTTGTTACAATTGAAAATAAAATTTCTTAATGATTCACTATTCTTATTATTATTTCTATGTAATTTTTTTTTTTTTATATATCTATTATTTTTTTATTTTAAATACTTGTAATGATAGATTTACGATTGCAAATTTTCTCCCTCCCTCTCTCTCTCTCTCTCTCTCACTCTCTCTCACTCACTCACTCACTCTTTTTTATGATCTGTCTCTTTCTCTCGTCATCTATAAATATTTACTCATTAATTAACATGTTTTTGTTTTTCATTTAATGATTTAGTTCACGAGGATAATGCATACCCTGTATCCAATCCGAATGCTTAAAAGGGGTATCTCAGATATATAACCGAGTGTAGCCCATCGGCAATAAGGTATACACGTATGTATAGATGCATGTATTTATTATGTATATGTTGGTATGTATATTTATTTCATGTTCCCTCATTTACTCATCCTCATCTTTGTCGTTGTTGATCCGCAGCTCTGCTTCTACATTTCTTCAATTTCTCTCGTTCTTCTTCTTCTGCTTAAAATCTTTTGATCATCGCACTATCGCCAACTATCGACAGCCTCATGGCCATTAATATGGTTAAGTATCGATAGATATTTGTTGATTTGTATGTAAATATATGTATGTGTCTATGGACTAGTCAGTGTGTGCGTGTGTGGAGTTAGAGACCCGAATTAATAGCTCTTTTCAGATTACAGGGTATTCGACTTGTCGTGCTCTCGCTCGCTCTAGTGCGATTTTCAGCCACTTAAAGTTAATTGAATGAAATGTTTATGCACTTTTTTTTACCCCATTCCCCACTTCCCGACTCAGCACCCCTTCCCTCCCCTCCCACTCTTCATTGTTCGCATTTAATTTTGTTAACTGGGTCAGCGAAACGTAAAAAGTAACGGTTTCTTTGAGCCTAGTTTGCCATTAATTTAATTAATAATTTGCACTGCAATTGCATTTGTTTGCGTTTTTAATAACTTTTGCGAGATTAATCAAAGTTCGATTCATTTATATTTTGACTGTTATTATTCATGTAGCTATGCCGACGACCACGCCCACTGCCCACTGCCACTGCTTTGGAGTTGACATGGCGACCGAGCTGAGCTGAGCTGAGCTGAGTCGGGCGAGGCTTTGTTTCATTATAAATAATTTGTTTAAGCGAAATATGCTGTGAATTGCAACCGCTGCACAAGTGTCCTGAACGCCCCGTCCCGCTTCCTGCTCATCCTTCATCATTTAGCTCATCGCTGTCAGCATCAGCCGCCCCCAACGGCTGGCTTGGCTTTAACCCATTTAACTTTCGCCCGAAAATCTTAAATCTAATATTGACATGTGTAAAAGAAACGCCGCCCGCTGCGTTTGCGGTCGACCGCTCGTCCGCCCAGCGCCCCAGCGGCGCATCGGCCTTTAGCGAGCGGCATTAGATTTGGCTGGGCTGGCTCTGATTTGGCAACCTCTAATAATGATGATGCTGCTGATGCTACTGCTGATGATGATAATAGTAATAATAATAATAATCTGTTTGCCTTGATGCTGACTCCGCTGGGAGTTGTTAAATGAAAATTCGGTCATGCATGTGAACGAGGGCAGCGAAGGGCGGCAGAGAGCCGGAGAGTGGCAGAGCGAGTGGAGTAGGAGGGGGGTTGGAGTGGGAGGGTTGCTCGATGTAGGTAATAGAAAATCTATTAGCGCGCACAAAGCGCTAAACTCTCTGGAGAGTAGGCAAGTCGGCCAGGGAAGCCGGGCATGCTAAACAGACACACTTACATTCATTCATTTATTCATTTCAGCCTTTTGATAACACGCACAGCACATGCAGTGCATAAGTGTGAGCGAGAGGCAGATGGAGCAGGCGTGGAGGTGAGCGTGTGTGTGTGTGAGTGAGTGTGTTCGCCTGTGTTGTTACTTGAAATTAGAGACCTGTTGGCGTGAAGCGTGCATGACGAACGACTGACTGACTGACAGCCAGAGAAACAACCAGAGAGACAGCCTGACTGACAGCCAGCCACACACACATACACAAACAATCTTGCAAGAAAAGTGCACGAGCGCGTGTGTATGTGTACGTGCAATTGCTATGTGACTTGCACAGTGTGCGATTCATTTTGCGCCTATCGATAGTTCACCCACTCCTTATGCTCATTTGCATTTCTAGAGTATCGATAGTTTTGCGATGCGATCACTTGAAGAATAAGTAAAATTTATAAATTGAAATTTAATTAAATTTTTTGCGTTTCACATGTAAAAGTATTTGATGATCGTACTACTCTAAGAAATAAAACTCCAGCAAAGCATATAAACACCTGATAAGAGCAGGACAGCAACAGTTGTGACTTACCTTAAAATCCAGTCTGAACTGCAGTCAACAAATTGGTATTAAGAAGTTTTTAAGTTTGCTTTAATCTATGCGTAATTTTAATTATGAAAGCTAATTGCGTCTTAATTATCTTCAAAGATTTATGTTATAAAAATCCAATGCGACACTGTGGCTGTGGCTAAGTGTCTTGGCCCTTTTGGCCCTCTGGTTGCCCGTTCGATTACCGCAGCAAGCCGTCGCCCCGCCCACGCAGCGCGCCCGCTCGTAAGCTCTAGGATGACAGGCGCAACGAGTATTGTATTTAAGTAATTGGAGGGTAAAATGTGTTTCCAATTTGTTGTGCATGTGTGGGCTAGTATATACATATGTATGTTTGTGTGTGTGTGAGAGCTAGCAACAATTTTCGCTACGTTGTTGTTGTTCTCTCTGCTATGGACTTACTGCCAAACAACAAGAACAACAACGATAACAAGAACAGTTTCAGTAACAACAGCAACTGGAAGATTGAAAAAAGTATTGAATTACATTTATACAACATTTGGTTGAATAGCTCTTGAGCGGGAGCCCCCTTAATGCTGGCCGTGCGCTGCGGTTTGTGTTTCCTTTTGTTGAGCGCTTGCCGTCGCGTTTTGTGGGTGGTTGGGTGGTTAGGCGGGTGGCCGGGTGGCCGGGTGGCCGGGTGGCCGGGTGGCCGGGTGGTCGGATGGCCACACTTGCCCGTCTGTCTGTCAGTCAGTCTGCCCGTCTGTCTGTCCTTCTGTATATTTGTGGCTTCCATGGTGTGTCTACGGGCCACTACGTCAGCGGGCAGCGAGACAATGTTGAAAGGTATTGGCATTTCCCGCAGGAATCGCCATGAAAATTCATTAGTTGCCTGAACTTTTTTGTTTGATGGGCGCTATTAGACACACACACACACACACACACACACACACACACATATATATATATATATATATATTTATAGATACAAACATATATATATATATATTTATATATATAATATTGCTATACACGCACGCACGCATGCATTCAGTGCGTTCCATTCAGAGTTCTCTTTCTGTTTTTTTTTTTTTTTTTTTTTTTTTTTTTTTGGGATATGGACTTGCTTTATTATGCCGTTTGAGTCACAGAGCCACTGCCAGCGATAGGCATTAAAATTGTAGCAGGGAAATGCGTATGATAAAAGGCATGTCAAAGGCAACACGGCTCTGCAGGTACAAACGAGACCAAGAGACAGAGAGAGAGAGAGAGAGGGAGAGGGAGAGGGAGAGGGAGGGAGATAGGTTGACACACTTGCCGCAAACGCAACGTCCTTAGCACAATGCAACCTTTGTCTGGCTTACCGGATATTTCGTAGAAAACGCATTTCCCACACTTTTCACTCGTCGTGCACGTTGCCCACGCTTTGATCTGTCGACCTGTCGATCGACAGTCATAAATAGCTGTCAAATTCAATTCCCTTCGTCTACGCCAGTGGCAGCCTCAACATTAGCCTCACAATCAGCATCAGCATCATCGTCTGCGCCAGCTTCAGCTCTGTCCAGTGCTTCGTTCTGTAAGCTCCATTGCAGCAAATTAGCTTGATTCCACATTTGATGCCATGATCAAGCAGTTTCCACAGCTTCCGATCTTCTGGTGCGCAGTTCACCAAGTCATGCTCACAAATTGCTTCAGAGTTGTTTGTCACAACGTTTGTTCCGTCAGCGCCAAGTTCGATCGCTGCGTAAGCCCCCCTTTCGAGTTGATTGGAATTCGTAGCACAGTTTTGGGGGCGAGCATTGTAGAACTCGTTCATTGAGGGAATTCCTTAAACAAATGATCTATTAAAATAAGTGAGAATGTTGCAGTCGAGGGCTATTGACTACATAATACTCATTCAATATTTGTTAAGCAATTAAGTCTTTATTTTAATTTTAATTTTTTTATTTTATTGGAATTAGGTACGCAGTGGCTTAACTCGTCCATTTTGAAGTTACACCTACAAAATAGTTAGAGAAACGACGTGCAATGATTTTTGGTAAATCTTTATAGCTATACGTAAATATACGCTCATTCAAATATGTTCATTGAAGTAATAGGAGTAGGATATATTTACTCGTATATATCTTTCATGTAAAACGATTTCTCAAATCATTACCAATTCTTTAAATTTCTTTTCTAATATCAATTTGCATTGTAATATCTAGTATATTATATATGTATGTATCTAGTATATAGTTTTTAGCACAGCAGAGAGTCCATAAAGTATTCTTTGATTATTAAAGATCATATACTCTGATCTATGTACTCACTCCAGCTCTATCGTCACCACAATTCGCATATAGAAACTTGAACTGCATTAGAGTCCAATTAGTTAGGCATAATTTGTTATTTTCATTTTATTTTTTTTTTCATTTAGCCGACTTCCTAGGTCTTTGAATTGTTGCGTTTTGGTCGGCAACTATCAAAACAAATTGCATTATGGAATGTGCTCTATATAGAGACAATGCCAGAGATGCGTAACGAAATGTGTTTTGATTTCGAATTGTGAATTGTTTTACCCAAATAGCAGGAGAATTGAAGGAGAGCAATTGCTATGCATGAAATTAATATACTACACAGAAGCAGACGAAGAACAATGGAGTGAGCGAGAGGGAAAGAGAGGGAGGGAGAGACTGAAAGAGAGAGAGAGAGGGAGAGACAATCAGTGTCTCAGTGTCCTGTAAGGGGATGGGAAAGGCCACAGGAAGTCAAAGTGTCAGCCGATGTCGACGTCGATCTCGATCGGTGCGAGGCGGAAATGCGGCTAATTTGCGCCCCTCCTCCATCGCCTCCTTCTCATGCTCCTCCTGCTGCTGCCATGGTTCCTGTGCCGCAGCTACTGTTCACGGTGTGTGTTTGTGTGCCTTTTTTGGTTGCTCAGCTTGCTGTCTCTGTTGCCTGTTTCAATAATAGTTGTTTGTTATTGTTGTTGTTGTTGTTGTTGTTATTGTTGTTGCTGTTGTTGTTCGGCTCTGTGCAAAATTATTAATTTACGAGCTGTCAACAGTTATTGTTTGACGGGCCCGTGTTTACATCCAGCGGGCCGAAGGTTTCTATCGTTAATACCTTTGACAAATTTAGTTTCCATTCATTTTGTACCCCCCGCCAAATACCTTTGTACCGTCTTCCTCTGCCTCTGCCTCTGCCTCTGCCTTTGCCTCTGTCTCTGGCTCTGGCTCTGTTCCGACCTCTGACGAGCATCATCAGGCAATTATTCTCGATTAGCCAATATCATGATGTCGACAGTTTCTCTCCATGTTACGATCGTTGACCAGCTCTCTATCTATCGCTCGCTTTCAGGTTCTACGCAATTAACGCGATGACTTGGTTAAAATATTTTTTTTTTCTATTTTTTCTCATTTTTTGTTGTTGTCCGAAGCGCGACTTAAATTAGCGGCTCGATCGATAACGATGACGATCACCTGCGATCGGTCTGATCATTAGCGCGCTAATTAAATCAAGTGTTGAAAGTTTTTGAACGTCGTCATTGTTTGGACAATGGCTGAGCAATTAGCCTGGGCCAATGCTCCGGCAAAGAGAACTTGCGCTCAGATCAGTTACAAAATACATATATTCTGATTGTCAAGGAATGTACATATGTACATATGTTTTGGCAAAGAATTTCACTACATTGTAGTAAGGAAAAACCTTATAGATATTCATAATAAATATAGACTAATATGAAATAGGCTTGAGTTTTGGTCTGAGTTTGTTTCTTGATTATCGATGACAACTCTTCAGGCTTCCGATCGAAAAGATCTGCTTGAATAAGTCCTGAAGCTCATTTAGACATAAAAAAAAGGGAAATAAACGATGATGTAATTTATTTTACATATACATAATTCATGATTACAAATAAATAATCAATATTTTTTGATAAAATATTTTTTATTAACGCTCAAGTTGTACTATAGCTTATAGTATATATAGTTATTCCGATATCCTATGGAAAACTAAACACTTTATAAAATGAGTGTGGCATCAATGAGATTTCTCTATAAATATATATATATATATATATATATATATATATATACATAAAAATGCAATACGCTTCAAGATAGAATCTACATTCGAAGAGGAAGAGGCTTAGCTCTCTTGTGATCTATCAGCCTCACTCCTCAACTTTCTACATAACATAATATGTATATTGTATAATAGAAATAAACTATAATATATACAGATGCTGCACAGGGGTGTATTATTATATTCCTTGTAGAAAGTTAAAGTCTATGGCTATACCAGCTGTCCCTTAATGAATTTATTATTAATTGAGTAATTTATATTGAGTAATTTTAATTTAAATTTAATAATATGGGCATAATTTGTAAAAATAAATTGATTATTACATATTATTATTTATTATTTACTTATTTATTTATTTCTATTTCACAAATTATTGATATTTAATTATATAATATAATATAAAATTATTTAATAATAATTAAATATTTTGTAAAATAGAAATAAATAAATAAATAATAAATTCTAATAATAATAAATGAATGATTAAAATAATAAATAAATAAAAACTAAATGCATAATCTTATCAGCTAAGTTAAATTTCACCAGATTAGAAATATGAAATATTATTTAGTTGATTATTAGAAATAATTTCAGAGTAAATCATTATCTGGGGATAATGCTCAAATGCCTTTAACTTTGAGTTTGATATTTTACTTGAACCCAACCATGGATAGAGATTCCTGATTATGTATAAGAAATACATTTTCTAGATATTTCTGTCTTGCTTATCGCGCTGCCAATTCTTTAGACGTAAACATAATTCTAATAATAAAATTTAGGAATTAACAATCAGATGTAAGAGGAAAAGATTAATTTTAGATTAATTAATTTGGAGAGATGAATGTGGAAGAGAAAAATGGTTGCATCGGCGTGTGCGTGTAGGGAGCACAGGAGTTCAGGTAATAGTTCCTAGAAAGTATAACAGGATAAGGCTGGATATCACCTGAGTTCAGATAACACCAATTCAGCATATAAAGACTTTTTGGAAGAGTCTACTTATCTTGTAAACAAAGTTCGCTTCGACTAATTTTATAGACTAATGAATAATGAATATGAAATTCATCAGCACAAGTCAACAAATTTTAAATTGTAAATAGTGCTAAAAATAATTCTATGATCAATAAATGAAGATTGGATTTATTTATGTATATTTTTTTATAAAGCTTCGGCCGTTCCTTCAACCTGATCTACCTAGAAAAAGACTGAAGTGCAGTGGAGTGAATCTTTGGTTTATATTAGAATTAATGAATTCAGATTGAGTTAGTTTTAAAATCGATTTACAGTCCAGATCAATCAGCAATGGCTAGTGCTAGCTGAGTCTAGTTGATAGATCATTTGGCAACGCTGCTAATGCTAATCTAATGGATATAAGCTGTTTGGCGTTAGCGCTAAGGCTGCGATGATCGGTGCTTAGCGCTTATCGCATTAAGCCTCAGACTAATCCCGGCCTGATTTGGCAGCGATCTTAACATGTTTGGACCTGCCATCGCTGTCTGGCTGCTGATAAGGAGAACGAGAACGAGAATGGGAATGAGAATGGGAATAGGAATGGGATTGGGAATGGGAAAGATGACAACAGGCCGGAGGATATGCATTTGATGACTATGCGGCTGAAGATGATGGCCCCTTAAGCCGCTGGCCAAACAACTGAACGAGCAAATGCCAAAGACAAATATGCGCCGAGATGGCTGTACTCTGGAGCCGTTGCAGAGGATGCTGCCTGAGACTGAGACTGTGACTGCGAGTGTGGCTGCGACTACGACTGAGGCCGAGGCTGTGGCACAGGTGCCACTTGCTCCATTGGCAGGAGCATGAATCAGGGGACAGATCCACTTCTGGCGTAGTCAACGTTTGTTGTCAATTGTTTGGCATTGTTTTTTAGCGACTCGACTCGAATCGACTCGGCGACTTGTTGGCCACTCGACGCGACGCAATTGTCCTTGTTTTTCGACATGCACACACACACTCACACACATACATACACACATACAGTGTGTGCATACACACAGCGCCACTCCACGGTGCTCGAGTGGTTCTCTAAATCTAAATGAGCAATTCATGTTGTTGGCAACCCTACTTGAGAGCCTGCTCGCCTCCTGCTACCTCCAACCCACTCTGGCCCTCTCTGTCTCTCTCTCTCTCTCTCTCGGTCTCTACATCTATCTGGGTGTGCTTTCGCGGTCTCTTTCACTGTGTGTAGCACTCGGCGTGCTCTCGTTTCTATAACACATCCTTTATGCCCTCTGCTCCTGCCTCTTCGCCTCTGCACTGAATGGGCGTGTTATTGTCGCAGTCGCTGCCTTTGTGCTCGCAACGCACTGCCAGAGAGTCAGCCTGCCTGCCAGCCAGCTCGTCATTATGATGCTTATTATTATTATTATTATGATTATTATATATTTTTATTGTACTTGTATTTTTTAATAATAAACTGACTTGACTTTTTCTTCTTGCACTCGCACTCACACACATGCGTAAAAAAAAGGCAGTCATTATTATTTACACTCTAGCACAAACCGCCGCACCACCCAACCAAACACAGAAACTACATAATGCCGCCCACATTTATGATAGGTCATTGCAAAAATGACTGTGGGGCAATTGGCACAATTACAAACCAAAAATTTTAGCTGATTAATTTTAATAGTTTGCAAAACAGACAAGAAAAAGTTTTGATTTCAATTGGTTTGAATTAGTTTAAAATTGGAAAGAAAGAAAAAAAAAATAAATAAATAAAATAAGATATAAAATAAATAAAACTCAAATGAAATAAATATTTAAAAAAAAAAAAACTAAATAAAAAATAAATACAAACATACATGTAACAATTTTTTACGCAATTAATCTTTAATAGATAAAAGAAAACTTTTTTCTATATTCGCTAAGTTTCAACATTGAATTGTAATTTGAATAATTAATGAATAATGATAAATTATTGTATAAATTGTTTTTAAATTCGTTAATTTACAAAATTTTCAATACTTCTATTTTAAAAATTTACTTTAAAATTTGTAATCTTTACTTAATATATTTTCGAATTTCTATTATAATTTGAAAATTTATTATTTTTATTGAACTTAATTGTACGATGGATATGTACATTTATTTATGTGCAAAATTATAATATCGCCCTCGAAATGTTTTTAAATTATTTGAAAAATAAAATTTATTTAAAACATTGATCATTAAATAAATTTTTAAGAATATATAAACTACTAAAAATACTACTTCTAATTGATAGGATGCTTTGGAACACATTGCATTATTAAAATAAATAAAATAAATAAAATATTATAATTAAATTTTTGTTTATCTGAGCAATTTTTACTTACATCTCTTTTAAATTAATACTTTTAAAAATAAATAATATAAATTATTACATACTAATAAAATTGAAGTGCATATTATATTATATTATATTATTTTATTGAAAAAGTTTCATTAGGAATATTTCAAATTCGGAAATAAATAAATAGAATAATAGTAATGTAAAATATTATAAACTGATATAATTTATAAAAATTAAAAGAAATAGTATATAAATTAATATTTATTATAATATTTAAATGCAGTAAATTTAATTTTTATTTGCTTCCTTCTGTTTGATTTATATTTATTGATATTTTATTTCATACATTGAATTTTATTTTGTGAATTGTCATTGCAAGTATTAATTTTTTAAGTATTTGTTATAGATAACTGTCAATCAATATATAATTATTTTAAAATATGGAATATGACATACGTCTAAAAGAAATATGTTTAAATGCTTCAAGTTTGAATATTCATTTGTTTTAAATATTTAAATAATATACATATGTATGAATATCCTTTCACTTCCTTTTTTTGCCAAGTTGATGGGCCACTTTTTGGTTTATTTGTGTCCATTGTGCGCTGTGCATGTGCATGTGTGTGTGCGAGACATGAATGTCCTTATTTTCGTCCTCACTCACACACACACACACACATACAGGAAGGTAGAGTGCAACCGGGTGCGGTTTTTACACTCCAAATATTCAATTACGCCGCGGGCGGTCGCTGTTTACGGGTTTGAGTACGGCTCTTGGTGCTCTTTATTGCCTGCCGTTAGACCCGTAACTCCCTGCCTGATACAGGCGAACTACACACACACACACACACACTCGCTGGTACCGCTCGCTGGCTCTGTTGACACTTGAGCTCAGGCAGTGGTATTTAATATGCGGCTCAACATTCTTTTCATTTCGTTGCGTTTCAAAAAAACTTTTTTTCTTTCTTTATTTTAATTTTTTTTTTTTTATTCTTTGCGAGGCAACTACAAATGAATTCACAACAAAAAAAGGAAAGAAAAAAAATGAGTAAATGGAAAAGGCTGCGAAAATGAAAATCGCCCGCCCGCCAACAACGTCAAGTGTCAAGTGAGGCGAGGCGACTGTTCCATCGCTTAGAGTCGGCTTTTGATGATGTGATTTGGTGTCCGACCGGGTAAGGGGCCAGGCTAAGGGTCTTAGCCAGGGGCGGGCGGGCAGGGGCTCAACGTTCGGTGTGATAAGGCAAAGTGCGCGGCAAACTTCCTGCTGATTGCTTAATTGACAAAGAGCATATGCGATGCATGAATGAATAAACGAATATGAATACGAATACGAATACAAACACACGCACACATATACTCATATGCATGCTGTCATTGTTGGTGGCCATAAGCTGTTGCTGCTGCTGCGGAACTGGAGCTGTTTGGGGCCTGGGCTTGGGCCTGAGTCTGGGTCTGGGTCTGGAGCACGCATGGGCGTCCAAAACGCTGAAAATGCATTAAGCAGGCGACACGAGAAGTCAAATTCGAGCAGCTCCACCTTTGGCTTGACCGGCAGTCGCTGCTGCTGTTGCTGTTGCTGCTGCTGTGACTGTGGCTGCTGTTGCTGTTGCTGTTGCCGTTGCGCCAAAGATTAAAATCTAAAAACTGTCAATTAGAGCACACATTTTTCCTCATCAAAACTCAAATAACATGGAGCGAGAGCTGGAGTGGAGGCTGGAGCTGAGGCCGGGATGCCAGCCAGCTTAAGCTGCGCTCGTCAATGTGACGCTGACGGCAAATGGCGTCCCACGTTGTTGCATGCTGCCTATGCCTCTCTCTCACGCACTCTCTCTCTCTCTCTCTCACTCTCTCTATCTTTCTGTCTCTCCTGCTGGAGCACACTAAATCGCTGGACATTTGGAATATACATTGACATATTTCTTTTATTTCATTTTGTGTCTTTTTCTTGTGATATTTGGTTTTGTTGCTGGCTGCCTATTTGACTCGCATTCGTATCTCTCTTTCGTTTCGGCTTTTTTTTCTGTCTTTCTTTATTTTTTGCTTTTTAATTCACTTCCAGTTGACTATTGCGGCGCAGGTTTTGAATTACATTGCACCCACCCGGGTCCAAAGAGCACATACAAAATACAAGTAAATACACATTTATTTAGTTCGATCTGGCAACCAGACCAACCAACCAGACCAGACCAGACCCAGCCAAGCCAAGCTAAGGCAAGCCAAGTCGAGCCAAAACAAACCAAACCAACCAAAGCAACGTCAACGTCAACGTCAACGCCAACATCTTCGTCGTGGTCTTCTATTTCCTCGTCTTCGTCTGGGCGGGTAGACAATGAGAGGAAGAGCTTAAAAATAATACCTTGGCCGCTTATGTTGGCGTTTTGCTTGGCCATAGCTACACAAACATTATTACAAGGCCTCCCCAGCCCCAGCTAGAGCTACAGCTACAGCCCTAGTTTCAGCTCTTCCCCCTCCTCCTCCTTCACATCTTCCTCCCCTTGACCATTCCAACTCCAAGTATCTGTATCTATAGCGCTGTATCTATAGTTGGCCCTGCCAGGTTGTCACCAG
This sequence comes from Drosophila koepferae, assembly GCA_030914345.1. NCBI lineage: Eukaryota > Metazoa > Arthropoda > Insecta > Diptera > Drosophilidae > Drosophila > Drosophila koepferae. The sequence goes on from JAUESR010000196.1 coordinate 1,072,725, forward strand.
ATACCCGCGTGCATCGTCTGGCTGGATGCCAACTGTTAAAGCTGCAAGTGCCCTGAAGTTTCTTGCAGCAGAAAATAAAAAAACGAAGAAGAAGCAGAGAGACAAAAAAAAAAATGTATAAAAATAAAACAACATTAAGATTGCGTTCGCAAAGACACAGAAAGCAATCAGGCGGCCAGGTGGGCAGGGCTTGCCAAGGCAAGCTAATTGGACGCTTAGCTTTGCCGTGGATCGTCAACAGCATCAGGCAATCGACTAGAAAATGGCGGCCCACCAGGACTTTGCCGAAAGGAAGATTATGAGCATGATTCGGCCACAGCTCGAGAAACAAGCCAAATGAAACTTAAGATGGAAAATATCAAAATAAGCCGTTTATAAATAGCTCTCTCCTGGAATGCAACAGACTCTCCCACTGCCCTCTCTCTGTGCGTCTCTCTCTCTCTCTCTCTCTCTCTCTATATATATATATATATATATATATATATATATATTTCTCTCTCTTTTATTGGTTAGCATATATATATGAAGTTCTTGAGGATCTTACTTGCTTCTTATTGTTATCAGACTTGTTATCTCGAAGGACTCTGCTCTCTTTGAGTGCATCAATTTATCAAGTATTTAGTTTTTCTAATATTGCAAATAGATATTAATGATGTGCCAAAAATATTACTGAAATACATGCCATAGAACCACTACAGAATATATTTATATAAGTATATGCTATCTAATACTTCTCGAACTACAATAAAGTCTGCTTGCATTATTTCGCATTTTCTTATGTGATTTGCTAATTCTTGGTGAGCTAAGAATATCGTATATAATATATCATATACACTATAGCTTTTATCGTACATCGTACATAATGTACCTTATATTTCATATAGTATAATATTTTTCTCATATTATATTTCGAAGTCTTGTATTAAAAATCATTTTCAGTTTTTTAAGATAGTACAAATTATATAAATAATATTGTATACAGGAAAACTTATTTTATTATTATAGATATAGATATATTATATAGCCTAAAATATATCTAATATTATTTATGGCATATCGTGTATTGTATATGGTAAATCTAAATCATATGTAATGTATCAAATTTGATATATTTCTGTTTCTCTTGATTATTATTTTAATTAAAGAAATTTATTATTAAGTTTATTCATTAATGCATTGCATTAGAAAGGATATAATAATCTAATAATCCTTGATAATGCTTAAACAAATAATCTTGATAATAATAATCATAAATAATAATTAAATAATCGTTTTATTTCACAAATTCAAGTGGGTATATAGGTTTAATATATTTCCTCTCTGCTGCTTGCCTGCATATTACACAAATTTAGATGCTGACATCCGCGTAGATTATTAAAGATATTAACTAAATATACAGAGTAGTATTAATATGATCTATTTATTACAAAGCTAATAGAGTATTACTCTGTCTGTAAAACCAGACTAAAAGTTGATTCCAACCAAAGTTGAATTTCGATAAAAAGATTTCAGAAGCTTCTGTGCGGCATTTGCGATCGTGTTTCCCTTTTAGCAATAAAAGTCCAATGGATCAAACGAAATCAAATGGCAAACAGCTACTTAATTAGGCTTCTCTCTCTCTCTCCCTCTCTCTCTCTCTCCCTCTCTCTCTCTCTCTCTCTCTCTCTCTATTTGGGTATTTTTGCTCTGTTCGCTTTGAATTCCAAGTCTCTAACAATCAACACCTCGATCACAAAGTTTTGCTGGGCTGGATTAACCGATCTCTTTCTTATTATTTCATATGCCTGCTGATAGTTCCAATTTCTTTTGCGCCTCCGTTGACTGCTTGACTGACGGACGGACGGACGGACTGACTGATTGGCTGGCTTGGACGGGGCCTGCAAGCTGTCAATCATGCGATCGGCTTTCAGAAATGCACTCAACTCATCTGCCCAGCGCCCATTGTTTAGATGTTTTGTGTGTTGCTTTGTTTTGTCTGTTGCCTATTGCCTGATGCCTCCTGATGCCGACACGATCGCCATGGTTGATAGGCCCAGCCGAATGGGCGACTGTTTAATAGGTGTTTCGGTTCCATTTGGCCATTGCCATTGTTTTCGATACGAAGGTGAACCCAAACCTTGCATTGACATTTCTCACTTGGGCGCGATAAGCAATCTCACTCACTCTCTCCGGCTCGGTCTCTCTGGAAAGAGTCGAATACGAAACGCGTCATCCAAAAGGCCATCAAAATGGGCCAAACATTTCAATTAGGCAATATCTGGTAATTCAATATGCCAGCCTCTCCTTACGCGTTTCATCAGATTGTTAAATGATGTAAAATGGCGTCTTGGCTATGTGCTGATAATGCATATGCTATGGGTAGAGTTATCGATGAATTGCCATGAGCTATCGAGGGGGTTTTTTAAGAAAGAAACATTTATTATTTTTGTTATTTATATTAACATTGAAGTTATGCCTTATGTGATAATATTTATCGATAACTGCTTATAGTAAACACTTTTACATTAATCGATAAATGATATTAAGCAATTCAGCTTTTATCATATGTTTAAACGTTAAACATGTGATAAATGATAAAAGGAATTTAGATTAGCTACTAAGTTCGACGAGACAAATATATAACAGCTACCGATAACATCAAAGTTACCGATTGAGATGAATAAGAATGTGTTATCGATACCAAATAGTGGTATCATATGTGCAATTTTATGTCCTCAGATATCGGAAAATCGATCTTTACAATATGAGTAAGTAAGAAGAATAGATTTGAATAAAGAAATCGCTTATAAGTGCTACGCGTTGAAAACAAAGAAAAGAAAGGGGGAAAAATAAAAGAATGAAAAAGAAAGAAAATAGACAACTTTTTGCTATCGATATCAGATTGTAAACATGAACAATTTAAGCCGCTGGATGCTTAAGTAAGTTTTATATATGAAATGTCGGTAGTCTGGATTCTACACTGTATATATGATCGATAGCTAATATTTATATACATATATATATATATATATATATATATATATATAGATATCATTTCCCAGCCAACTTATCGATAACAAAAAGCAAATAATAATATATACGATTTTTGGTTCTCAGCTATATTTCATTATAAGTCGGAAGTCAACTCTATTCCATAAACGCTGCTTCAAATCTAGTCAATTTCGCCTCGCAATTCATATAAAACGGATTCCATGCCAATATAGGTAGATATGGAAAATTAAAGCTTAGCATGGATTTTGTTTCAATAGTGATTTGAGCTCGTGTCTGTGTGGAGGTTTCAGGAAGTGCTGAGGTAGCTCTTATCCGATATAGCCATTGGCAATCGGTGAGGCTTGGCGCTCGCTTCAATTAGTGCAAATGAACTGTTTCATCTTGATCTTCAAAGAAATCATCTTCGAGCAAATGTTGACATGTGCAACAATATGAATAAAAGGTGCTGGCTCGGCATTAGACGCCCCCACCCTAAGCCAAGTCGTACCCCTTGGCTAATACAATTTAAGTTCGTACATTTTTTTTTTCTTTCAACGTTCCTTTTTTACTGCTGTTGGCTAATGCCAGCGCCTAGCAACCGAAAATGCAAAATCCAAGTTTATGCAACGCCTCACCTCTTGAATTATGTAGTTACCCCGATCTAATCAGCCGACAAACCAGGAATTGTGTGTGTGGACCGCTTGTTGCCCCGGGTTGCGTCAGCGCCTAATTGAGCATATGCCAATTAGCATAACGCACAGACCATGTGCCATGGCACAAGCTGCACGAGAGATGGCCAACAAGAGCAAGAGAGATAGCGACAGAGAAATATATAAAGATAGAGAGAGAGACAGAGAGAGTTGGCATTGGGGTGAGCCAAGTGCAGAGGCAGAACTAACAAACGGCAAACGGCAAACGGCGCATACGGATTGGACGCATGGGGCATGTGGCATGTGGCATGGGGCATGGTCATTACCCATCAGGATGTGCGTATTATAAACGTCATTATGAACGTGCAACACAACAAAAGAAGAACAAAACAAAAATAAAAAGCGAAAAGAAAAAAAAGTAATGCTCATTTGTCTGGTTGTCTGGTTGTTCGGTTGTTCGGTTGTTCGGTTGCTTGCCTGCTCTCAACTACCCCCGCGGGCGGGCTGATCTCTCAGCGCTCAACTCATCGTTGGCTAACGTCGATGTCGCCGCCTGATTATAGCTGCGTTTCTGACTCTGCTTGACTACCTCACTACTACGAACGACGACTACGTTCTCGCTTCTGTATGAGTACTTAATAAATACTCTGCTGCCATGTTGTTGTTGTTGCAGTTGTTGCTGTTGCTGTTGCTGCTGTTGCTGGTATTGCCGCTGGCTGCCCTCTCCTGCATTTAATTAATTTAAAAGCGTGTGGATAATACCCTGGCATTCGCAATGAAAAGTCAAATGAATTGAAAACTCAAAATGTTAATGCTTAAAAGCAAACATAACAATAACACCAGCAGCAGCAGCAACAACAACAACAACAACAACAACAACAACAACAACAACACAACAACAGCAACAACAACAACAGCAACAACAGCAACAGCAGCAACAACAACAACTGCAGCAAATGAAAACTACTTATAATGACAGGTAGCCATCGAGGACAGTGACTGCCAGCTGCCCCGTGCTGTCCAGCTGCCACGCCCTGTTTGTTATTTTAATCAGCAAATTACAAAAAATTAAATCAACAACAACATTGGGTATTAAAACAATAAACAACAGTTTAGCTGCGTTTCATGTAAACAAGCAAAAGCCAAGAAAACAACTGAAATATATATGAATATATATAAATAAATATATAAATTGAATGCAGAGAGTAGAAGACTCAATTCTCTTGAGAGTTCTTGGCATAGTGTAAATCTTAATATTCGAAAATGTTCAAGTGCGAGAACTTTAAATTAAAACTTTATTTGATATTTCTTTCTGTTTTCTTTTCAATTTATTCGCTGTGAACAAATTGGTAAATAATGAAAAATATGTTACATGAAAACAAAAATAATTTATTTAGCTTAAACATATTAATAACAAATAAAATAATACATAGAAAACTGTTTATATTTATTTTTTTATCTTTAAGTTTCCCGATCTGAAAATATTGAATAAATCTTAAGACATCTGAAATAATAAATTTGGTGTATTTTTATTATATACTAAATTTATATTTTCATATTTAATATACTATTATTATTATTATTACAATATTCAATTATTCATATATATTTGAATTTGAAATGTTTTTAAAAATATAATTTAAATGAATTATGCTATTTGATATCGCTTTAAAATACAAAAAATTTAAGTAAAAAGAAATTTTGAAAAAATAATTATTTAATATTTCTTATATCGTACACGTTCTAAAGATTTATTTGGATGAAACATTTTGTGATTTTGATTGAATTAAATAATATAAATAAGTTATATTTAAAACCGAATTATTTATTTACCTAAAAAATAATAAAAATAATGATAATAATAATAATAAATAATATTGAAATATTATATTTGTTTTATTTCATTTATTTGTTTTATTTTATTTATTTATTTAAAAAAATATGTTTCCTATTTTTTCTCTTTTTTTTCGAAAAATAAAAAAATGTATTCTTGTTATCTAATTAGTCAAACATATCCCAGATTGTATTTTGTTTTCATTTTTTATTTCTACATAATTTGATTTTTAATTAATATAATAATGAAGAGGAATAATTATAGATAAACAACAAATAATTATCTTCATATAGTTTAAATCACATTGTGATACAACATCAACAATGCATATAGGAAAATGTATAATGTAGAGATTCTCAATTTTGTAGAATGTTTTATAAAGAATTATGCAATTAATATCTGTGGCCAAGAGTATTAAGACTCGTATCTTGTTTGTTTCAGTTTCATTTTTAATTTCATTTTCAGTTTCAGTTTCTGTTTTTGCTTTTGTTGATTTGGTGTCGTCTTTATATAATCAAGTGATTATAATGATTTCGCGGATACAATTTGCGTTTAGCTGAGGCATGAGGCAACTTTTAATTGGTGCAGTCGTCGTAAGTAGCTTAGACAGAGATTTCGATCTGGAGCTTAGCCCAACAGAATAATCGAACCGGTTCACATTTGACATTTTCGCTCAGATTTTGACATGCAAACATGTTCATCTATGGCCGTTAGCCGGGCCTAAACAGGTGACATTTTATTTGTAATTTGAAGTAGCCTAGAATTGTGAATTGAGCTGTTGAGTGAGGTAATATATAATAAAAACCTTGATTACGTTTCCCTTGAAAATTATCTAGTTTTATACAACTCATATAATATGATATGATATATCATATATAAGAAGAGAATCAGTTTCTCGTTGCTAGCAAATTGGCTGCCTGTGAGACATTACTAAGAGCTTATGAAGTATTCCCTCTATAAGGCTTAAGGATCCGCCACTGATTGCCCACGTTTTCAAATTCCCCATTGCCATTGCGGGCCATTCACAATAAGCGTGCCTGGGATTCTGCGCTTTTGTCTGATTCATCATCAGTGCAAGCGCAATGGCATTATGCATAACGCCGCGTTTAATGAGAGTGGCCAAGAAATGGAACACCAAACTGGCCCTGATAACTGCACTGAAATGCAGATGCAGCTACAGCTGCGGTCACACACACACGCACACAGATGCAAATGCAGATGGAGATGCAGATAGGGAGCGATGCATGTATGTAGAGCTAGAGGTAGTGCTCTATGTGTTGGTTTAGAAAGTAGTCGCTGATAGTGGAAGTGGCAGTGTGATGGGAAGTGTGCGTGGACGTGGGCGAGCTGCGATTGCGATAGCGCATTGATATCAGCGTTTGTTCGTTAGTTAGTTCGTTATCTGTTGGCTGGCCATGGAACACAAGCCGCCAAAAGCCGCTCGTCGTCTGTCGCCCTGCCGCGTTTCTTTGTCAACTCCAACGCCAAACCCAAACCTCAGCCCCAGTCCAACTCCAATCCCAACGCCCACCCAAACCCCAACCTCAACATCCAGCAGCAGCCCCAAACCTGCCCTCCTTTGGTAGCAACCACCGCGCCCTCTGGCGGCCGACGTGTGCTGCGAGTTTTATATATTTTATTTTGGGCTATGATGTGGGGCTAGGGGTTGACGGGGCGCCGGCAGGGTTGAGGGTGGGTTAACGGAAGCTTATGTACGTGCAAAGGCGAGCAAGTTTTGGGCTCGTTCGCAGATTCGGGATTGGGCTCGGGTTTGGGTTCGGGTTCGGGCCCGAATTCGGGTTTGAGCTTGGGTCTGGGTTTTGGGTTAGGTGCCTCTGGTGCTTGATTGGCGTTGCTTGGGTAAATGAAAAGAAAAATTGCCAGCAAATGAAGAAAAAAGAAAGGAAAAATTGCGAACACATGCCAAAGAAAAATTCTTGGAAAGACGAAAAAGAAACAAAAAAAAAAAAAAAAAAAAGGAAAAAAGCGAACAGAAAGGGAAAAATAAAATAAATAATGTGAGTACGAAAAGAAAAAGTAAAACGAAATATCCTTGGGTTGGGCGGGTAGCACGCTGCAGCAGCAACAACAACAAGGGTAGCCAAGTTGAAGAAGAAAATTGTGACTTTGAAGTGCGAGGTGAAATGCTTGTTGTTGTTGTTAAGGTTGTTGTTGCTGTTGTTGGGTGTTCGTTGGCTCCTCTGGTTAGCTGTGTGCTCGCCCACCATTGGGGGTGGCTCGGCTAAGGGAGAGTGGGTAGCTGAGGAGGCATGCCCTGCTTGTCGATAAGCGGGCAAGGCATGGATACAGACAGCACATTAATGTAAGCAACGCAAAGGCTATATGTATGTGTGAACGCACGGCAGCTGCTATGGTCGTCCCGCTCGCACGCATGCCGAGTAAAGCGCCACAACAACTGCAATGGCGACAATTTAACGGTTGCGTCGACGTCGACGCTGTCGCCGCGCAGCTGGCAACGCCCAACGTCTGTGCGAGCGAGATGGCTGACGGCTTGGCCAAAAAATAACAGCTAGCGGTGAGCGGCGTTCATGTGTGGAACTTGTGGAACTCATGTGGATTGCAATACAGCTGGGAACAGTTTGCTCTCAGTCGTACGTTTGGCTTTTGTTATTGTTGTTATTGTTTTTCCCTCTTCCTCTTCTTCTGTTTTTTTTTTTTATTATTATTATTATTATTATTTTTTTGACGCCTGTCTGCTTGTCCGGCTGCTGGCTGCTGGCTGTCAGCTCATTTTCTTTGTCGTGCGTGTTTTAAAAACTGAAATTTATGCAATGCCAGCGCAGCGCAGTGACAATGCATTGCATTGGCCAGATTCAAATCAAAGCGAAAAACGAGGAAAAATTCATGAAAAAAAGACGACATTATTTAACGTATTTATCGACGAGTCATTTAAATATGTATTTAAAAAACAATAATGCCATCGCTGCCGTCGTCGTCGTTGTTGTTGTTATTCTTGTTGTTGTTATTATTCTTATTGTTGTTGCTATTGTAAATATAGCAGAGCAGTTGACATCAAATAAATATTTCAATCTTAAGTCTCACGCTTTATATGCATACTTATCTGAATATATATACATACGCATATGATATTTGATTATTTACGCGAATTTCGATTCGAGCGATTCGCCTTTGTCGTGGCCATTTTTCAACACAAGTAGCACATTCCAGCATACTTAAAGCCGCACACACACACACACACACACACACACACACATGCATACACACATACATGCATACATTGTGTGTATATAGATTATTTTGGGCATTTCTCAAAGCATTTTTAATACTAATTAATCAAATTAAGCTGCGCCTTTTGTTGCGCCTCTTTGTAGACTGAAATCATTTACAAAAAAAAAAAAAAAAACCAAAAAAAAACTTAAAAAAAAAAAAAAAAAAAATAAAAAAAGTTGTTTGTTCGCCTTCATCAGATGCAAACAGAAGCAAGCTTATCATACCTAAAAGATCTTATTGGCATTTACATAGATAATGTCTCACTTATATTTTATTATAAGTATATTATATATACATGCATAAATATATATATGCGTATATATATATATATATATATATCTGTCTGTATGACAGTGCTTGAAGCTTGGTTCAATAGATTCTTAGCTCTTTTTATATTGTTAAATGATAAACGGGATTTTATGGTTAGCAGAACTTTTTTCCTTTTATAATATATATAATAATTATTATTTATATGAAGATATTTAACACAAGTATCTTAGCTTCTTACTTACAATCAAAACACAGTTATTAATTTGACCAAGTCTGAATATAATTATTATATACAATATATTTAAATTTAAAAAAAAATATATATATATATATAGCCTTATATAATTAAAAAATTATTTATGTATTCAAATATATATACATATATGTATTTAGCCAAAATATTTATATAAATATATAATAATAAAAATTAAAAATAAATACGAATAAAATGACGTTCTTAAATTAAATAAATAATAAATAAAAATATAAATTAAACTAATTTTCTTAAAATAGTAAAAAAAACATTATAATAAAATTAAAAAATTATAATAATTTCCATTTATTTATAAAAAATATTAGATGGAATTCTTGGCTTGAGTTCAATATTAATTTAAATAAAAAAATAGAGTCTTTTTATAATATAAATGTACAAAAAATTAAATATTTAAATACACAAAAATTAATAGTTTAAAATGATATTTCTTACTCTCATTGTTTGCTTTCTTTTATTAATGAAAAAGTATTTATTTATCACACTTTACATTATCTTATAAGTTATAACTCATAAAATATTTTCAGCTTTAGCTATCCCTTTGGACTCACTGCATCAAGCAAAGCCAAATACTATCCATAACAGATAATATATATTATTCTGAGTAGGAGACTTTTTTTTATTTTTTCCCTCCTAGTCCGTTGATTTAATTATACTGAGAAATCAGACTCTTATGGTTTTGTTAAATACTATAAGTAACAGGCAGAATGACCCTATGAAGTATATATATTCTTGATCAGGGCGACGAGCAGAGTCGATATATGTGTGTAAGAGGCAGAAGGAGGCGTGGATGACTCTATAGAGTATATATATTCTTGATCAGCACAAAAAAATAGGTTGATATAGCTCTGTCTGTCTGTCCGTCCGTCTGTCACTCTGTCCCACCTTGTGGCTGTCTGTCTCTCTGTCTGCCTCTATAACTGTATGTCTCTCTGTATGCCTGTGTGTATGTGTGAATGTACATTTTACATCAATGTGTGTGTGTGAGAGAGTGCGTGTAGTTGCAAGTAGTTTTTGTTTTGCAAATAGAAACGTGGCGAAGGAATCTTGTAATAACAAATAAGCAAAGGGTGAGGGGGATTGCATGATCGAGAAGTCTAGAGTTTTCTTAATTGTTTTTATTACATTTAAATTTGTATCATGGATTAACAGGTCATATTTGTATTTTTGTTAAATATTTTGTTTTATATCAATACTTAATTAAACATTTAGTTTAATTAATAATAACGAGTTTGTCTTTTCGCAGTTTAAGGAACTTATTTCTTGACCGATGTAGCCAAAAAACATCCTGTGCAACGCAGTCAAATAGAGCAATTTTAGCTGCACATTGTTATCAAATAGTATTGTTGACAAACGCCCACAGTGAATTATGAAACGCAATCGACCTGCTCCGCGAAAACAACCCTCGCATACACAACAACGCAGCAGCAGCACATATAGAAAAAAAAAATTTTTTTTTTTTTGTGCAAAACAAAAACATACGTGACTGACGATCGCGGAAAAAACCCAAACACAGATCGTACCTCACTGAGTCGGAGGAGTTCCCGTTAAGCACCTTTAGAAAGTGTTATTTTCTGTGTGTTTCCTAAAAGCGTCCATGAGAGTGACTTATTTGAGTACTTTGAGAAATCCTCAACGGTTATGTGGGAACTCTTATATATGAGAGTCTATCTAAAACGTTTTATAAGCAATTCCCATACATTTTCTGCACAGGTAACACTCAGCTTGGGTAAGTTTTCCTCTTGGATCGTATGCCTTGAGCTGCATTCTGAGGATCAATCAGCCACTGAAGTTTTTCGACTTATGAGAACTTTAAATGGGATTTAAATATATTTAAAAACTAAAAAATTTCAAACAAGTGAAACTAATTAATAGACCTGCTTTTTTTTTTTAGCTTTTTATTATTATGTATTTGTTGTTGTTTGCGAATGCGTTTTCTTAGAAATGTTCGTGGCTCGCATAAGCCATTAGATTGGGCTCGTGTTGCTCCTTGATGGCAACGCATGTCAAATTAATCAGGCTGAATGACAAGCGGAACAAACAGCTGAACGATTGCGAATGGGGAATTGACAATGGCCTAGCCGCAGCTCTGGCCCCGCCAATAATTTATATTATTTTCATCATTCGCTAAAAAATTTCCCAATGCTCGTCGAACAAAAAGCCATCAAAATGACAATTAATCAGCGGAACCAACTTGTTAGAGACGGGCCGAGGCTGCTTAGCATAACGTGGCGCAGCCCTTTCAGATTCCCAATCGGGCGGCGGGCCACATCAAACGAGAGCAGCAAGTGAGCGGGGGATGGCGTTGAGAGGGTGGGCGGGCGGCTGTAGAGTTACGTGCTAGAAATCATAATAAACACACACGCCGCACACATTATCAGCAAAGTGCAGCGCGTTGTCCATTAGCCGAAGCCAAAAATTAAGTTGATAAATAAAATGGCTAAAAGGGCGCTCAGCGTGAGAGATGAAAACTGAGCTGATCCAGCCGGCAGCAGGCAGCACAGCACAGGACACCGAAGCTGCAACGGCGCACGTGTCGTCAGTCAATGCGGCAGGCGCCAGCGGCAACGGCAGCAGCAGCAGCAGCGGCAGCGGCGGGGCCAACCACCAGCAGCCAACCACCAGCAGCAACAACAACCGCAGCAAAGGCAAACAAATTTTTGAATTTTAAATTATATAGTCGAAATGTGAATGCTCTGACCTTCTTCAGATTCTTCTTCTTATTCTGCATGTCACAAAATTGTAAAAAAAATTGTTTAAAAAATTGAACAAATTAATTTAAAAAATTTATAATTTTTATGTTTATTATTCTAATGCTTTGTATTTTTTTTTAATTTTTTGTTTGTAATTTATGTTGTTGTTCATAAATTGTTTAATAAATTAATAAAAATTAAAATAAGTTCAAAATTATTAATTCATTAAAATAATAATTTAAGGGAAACACTTTATTATTAAATTAAATATTTTTATTTATATTTTTCCATAATTTACAAACAATCTTTATAAACTGTTTTCATACACATCTTATAGAATTCGAATAATGTAATATATATAAATAATATATAGAAATATAAACTTTGGCTCAACGAAAAACTTTGAAATATATATTAAAAATAATTTTAAAAAATATATTTATTACATATTAATCCTTAATCCTTAATATATATATATATATATATATAATATATTATAATGTACTATATACATCATGTCAAGTCTCTGCATTTAATCGACATGGACTCCATAAAGATACTTAGCTTATGATTCATTGTTGTCCCAGATTGAATAGATACCCTTACAGCGACTCCCACAAATAGCTAAAAATCAAAATAATGAGAAGGGCGTTTTGCGTTTGAGACTCGGAATGATTCTGCTTTGGTGGCTGCTGTTGCTTTCTATATATATTTTTTTTCATCTTTCAACAATATTTTTTTTCTTCGGTTTTCCTGTTGGGGTTACGTGCCGGTAAAAGGCGCAACGAAGTCGTCGCCCGCTGAAGATTAAAAACAATTTCTAGCCGTCGAGCATCTCAATTTGCAGGCTTCCTATTCCAATTGGTAGCCAGCCGTGTGGTGCGGTAAGGCCCACGCCCACGCCCACGCCGACGCCCATGCCCATGCCCATGCCAATTGCTGGGCCGCAATGCACTCGACGAAGACGAAGCCTCATAAATACCGAATTAGTTGGTAATTCTATAAGCAACACGCGCCCATTGATGGATTGGCTGGCCAGCCAGGGCCGCTCGCTCGACTCACTCAAGTCGCTCAAGTCGCTCAAGTCGTGGGCGCGTGCTAGATAGATAATATGAAAGGGCACGAGCGGCAAATTGTATCTGCGAGATACACGCAAGTCGATGCGCATCCATCGGCTGCGATTGCGGCCGTCGATTTGTGGCACGTGCCGCTGGCTCCGCATGCGACAATTAGCCGCAAATGGCAAATGAATTTTCGCATTTAATTATCATAATTAATAGAGAAAACGATGAATAGCTGAGATGGAATTTCTCCAACAGCATAGGCAACTCGAGCAACTCCCCAAGCAAGGATTAAGCGAGCATATTTTTGTATTTATATAATTATATTGCAGTCACAGTTGAGGTTCATTAAAAGAAAGGCGTGGCAACTGTGACTGCGACTGCGACTGTTTATGATCTGAATTAATGGTTTATGATGATGATGGCCGCCGGTTTCACTGGCGTTGCAAAAAGTGGGCAAATAAAATAAAAAAATATATATACATATATGTATGTATATGAGCAAAGGCGGCTCGCCCTGCTGTCCAGTTGTCGGTTGGAGTAGTCGCCGATCGAGTCACATAATCGCAACAGAAGCAACGGATCGAATAGCGTTCCACACAGTTCATGCCAAGGGTCGCGTGCCCAGGAATTCTTTTCCTCTTCTTCTTATTGTTCATCTTTTGAACATAGCTTAAGAGCACAGCAGATACACTATCCTCTAAGGGAGCACTTTGCTTACGAGGGAAAGAATAACTCTGAAACGGCCAAAATTTAATTAAGTGATGGGAGGGGCGCTTGTAATAGATATATGGATTATGTTCTTCTATCTGTATTTCTATATATTTATATCTATCTATCTATCTATCTATCTATCTATCTATCCATCTATCTATTTATATCCATCTATCTATCCATATATCTGTCTATCTATATGTCAATCTACCTATCTACTTATCTATCTATTTATCTATATTTCTATCTATTAAATTGATATATTAAACGAAAACCTAGTTTAAGTCTTAATAGCTTTATAATTTTTTTTTTTATATTTATAATTTAAAAATAAAATTAAAAAAATCAGAAAAAACTGACATAATGTTTGTTCTTTGTTCGTTTATAAGATATAAGATAACTAAACAAAATATTCTTGGCTTAATGATAAAATTCAATTTTTGCAATTCCTTCAATGAAATGTATATCAGCCTTATTATACAAATTATAAAGTAGTTCCAAATTGAGCTGGAAATTCATTTCTGAAAAGTTTTTCTACGATTCCGGTAAACACAGACTAAGAGAGAAACGAAACAAAAATAATGCTTCTACTAGAATAAGAGCAAAGAATGATCTCTCATTCCAGTGAGTCGCAAAACTGTTTTTTGCGACCTATGAATTTTACATAAAGGCAGCTTGAGTAAGATACATGATGATAACTAGATTCCATTTATACTCAAATCTATAAACTTTTGACTTTGTCAATTATCTGTAAGCACAGTTAGGTTAGGTATACATATACATATAGGTACATATATCCTTTTCGCTTCTATTAAAAACAAATCGATTTTTCTTTCAATTTCAACCAAGCTAGTCTGATATATAGCATAGATCTCTATTGAAAATTAAATGAAGTTCAGATATCATTCGATTTGAATATATATTCCTATGCAACTGTAATACTAACAACTCTCGTTCCATACCTCTCCCATTCGATCTGTAGGCTTAGCGCAACCAACCGATTGCTCTCCATTAAGCTACGAACTTTATATCCATTTGTAAAATACAAAATGAAATGAAAAATAAGAAAAACAGAATTACAATTTTGTTTTTGTTTTTTTTTATATATATATTATTCATCTGATCATAGTTTTTTGAACTTTTTACAATTATTTTAGTTAATAATTAAAAAAAAAGAATTAACCAGTTTACTTAAATGTTAGCACATATATATACACACATATATATAAATATGTATATATTTTTGCTTCAATATATGTAGAATCAACTTACATAGATATATCCATATATATATACATATATGATTGTGTCTATATATATGTATATATACACCAACATATACATATACATATATGCATATATGTATGTATAGCTATATATATATGTATATATAATTATATTCACTTAAATATTATCAACTAATTTTTTATGATCATCGATTTGTTTTTTTTATGTTTGTCGATTTTGCTTAAAATTTAATTGCAAAAAAAATTCCCTTATATTTAATTAGTTTCTAGATGTTTTTTGTTTGTTTCTATTTATAGCGTAATATTGTATAAGTGTGTGTGTGTGTGTGTTGTGTGTATGCGTATATGTGTGTATGTGTGTTTTTCAAACAAAATGGATACGCTTAGTTTTACAATTAAATTGAACTTAGAACTAAACAAAAAATTAAATTAATAAAAAAAAAAAAAAAAAAAGTTATATCTCATCTTCAAGCACATTGAACTAAATATATATTAGATGTGTATGTTTGTGTGTGTGTGTTTATATGTATATATATATGTATATAATATATATATTTATATACATATATATGTATATATATATATATATATATATATGTGTGTGTGTGTCTTGGAAAATGTTTTTAATATTTATTATTTTATAACTTTATAAACGATATAGTTTTTTTTTTTGTTAGCATATTGTATTATGAACATATACACACATTCATATATATGTATATAAATATATATATATATATGTATATATATACACACATATGTTTATATATATACATATGTATATACATATATATCTATATATTTTTTCTTTTTTTTATATTTTCAAGAGATGTTTGACTTTAAGTTGTATATTTTTAAATTTATTTGTTTATAGTTTTGTACATTTTTAAAATTATTTTTATTTTATTTTTTTTAATTTAATTTTTTTATAAATATTCTTGCTTGCTTCAATTTGGATTGTGGCATGTTTTTGATGTTGTTCTTCAAATATATATATACAAATATACATACATATACATATATATATTTGCAATAATATTCACTATATATATATACATATATATATAGACATTATGAAGTCATTGTTATTCCGATTTAGTTGCTTAAGTTCTAATACTTTTTTACTTTGCTTTGAAAGTCTGAAATGTTAATTCATTTTGAAGGTGTTCGATTTAAGTTTTTTTTTTTTTTTCGTTTATAATAATATTCACTCTATATGTATGTATATATAAATATGTGTTATATAAAGACGACAAAATGATGCTTTGAACTTTTAAACTTGATGTCACAATGAAATGCATTTCAATATATATTTACATATATTTTATTTTATATATATTTCTGATTTTTTTTTATGTTTTACTTTTGTTAATTTTTTCTTATTATTTTGTTTTTGTGTTAGCTATGAAATGTGATGTTATATATATATATATTTTTTTTTAAAGAACTGTGTACTATATATATATATATATATAATTTGTTTTTTTTTTTTTTTTTTTTTTTCATTAAAACTTCTATTTATGATATGAGAAGCTGGCCAAGCGGGGCCCTCGGAAAACTCTTCGACTACGCAAACAAAAAAACCAAAGAATATTGAAAACTTTTGTACAAATCGAATTTAAATCTAAGTGAAATTTATTTGGCAGAACTCTGCGCCCCGCTTGTTGAGCCAGCAAAATATTTCACACGCTTCTCTCTATATATATTGCATCGCTTATCTCAATCTCAATCTCAATCTGGATTTATATTTTACTTCATATTTTAATTTTAATTTTTACTCGCTTAAAAATCAACGCGAGTTTCAACAAATGTTTTTTTTTGGGTGTTTAGTTTTTATAGTTTTTTTTTGTTATTTTTTTTTTAAGTTTTTTTTTAAAGGTTTTTTTTCTTAGTTTATCACTCATTTACTTCGTTGATCCTGGCGGCTTAAGCTATTATGTATATGTACACAAATATATATATATATATATCTATATATATATAATTCTATATATATATATATATGCGTATAGATCATACATATATATGTATTGCGTGCGCTAATTGTAATACACACACAGAGCAATATTTAAATGTAAAAAAAAAATGTATTAACTAGCAAAAAAAAAAAAAAAGAAAAAAATATTTATATATAAATTTTAGTTAAATTTGTATCCCTCGGATATTTCGTTCTATAAGAGATTGCAGCGTGCGTCCGAGGGAGTGGGCATGGATGTGGGAGAAGAGGAAGAGATATGTATGTGAGGAGTCAACTAGCCATAGCCGGCATGCTCATGTCCATGCTCCTGTGCCATATCCTGGTGTTGATCCTGCTGCTGCAGCTGCTGCTGATGTTGCTGCTGCTGCTGGTGTTGCTGCTGCTGCTGGTGTTGCTGTTGTTGCTGTTGCTGTTGTTGTTGCTGTTGCTGATATGCCTGCAGCTGCAACTGCGGCTGCGGCTGGGGCTGGGGCGAGCGTCCGCTGCTGGCGCTGCTCCCGCCACTGCCGCCGGAGCTGCTGCAGTACTGGAACAGCAGATTCTACACCATGTTCGCATACTTATCCTGCGGCGACATGTAGTCGAGGCTGTTCTGTGAGAAGGCCTGCGCCGAGACGGTGCCAGTGAATGACGGCGACGGCGACAGGCCGAAGTTGGAGGCCGTGTAGCCGGAGTGGCCCATGTTGTAGTTGACCTGGTTCTGATTGCTGAAGTACTCCATCTGCGAGTAGTAGCTGGGCGCCTGGGCGTAGTTGTTCGGGTACTGCTGGTACTGGTTGTGCCAGAAGTTGTACGAGTCGTGGTTGGACATGTACGCCGAGTGGGCCGAGTGGTGGGCCGATGCCGACTGCGCGGACTGCGCTGCGTGTGCCGCTGCCGCCGCCGACTGTGGCGACATGGGCGTTATGGGCGGAGAGGGCGTTGTGATGCTGCTGCTGCTGTCCATGGGCGTGATGTTGCCGCCCGGCTGCAGCAGTCGCGGATTGCTGGCCGCCGCCGTGCCATAGATGCTATGATGATGATGTGCACCCGCGCCAATATCGCCACCCGCATCCTTTAGCGTGTCGTACGGCGAGCGCAGTGCATCGCCCGACACGCCCACACCCACGCCCACACCGACACCGACACCGACGCCGCCAACACCGACACCGGAGCCATTGCCGCCCACACCGCCGCTGCCGTAGCCGACGCCTAGATGCTCCTTCTTGCACACAATGCTCACCGGGCTGACCGACGTGGCCGGCGTGGGCAGCAGCGGCGAGGAGTTCTGATGCGCAGCAGTTACGTTCAGTGCCGCCGCTGCGGCCGCTGCTGAGATATGCGCATGTGAGTTGCCAGCACCGCCGCCGCCGCCGCCACCGCCACCTCCGCCGCCGTGACTGCCGCTGCTGCTGCTGGGCGTTGATCCGCCGCCGTTGTTATTGTTGTTGTTGTTATTATTGGCACCGCCGGCGCCCGCATTGAGGAAGGAACTGTGATGTGACTTGATGGACTGCGCCGCCGCAACAGCTGCAGCGCTGACCGCGGCCGCCGCTGAGCTGCTCGCATTGCCGCTGGCATTGCTCGAGCTGCTCTGGCCGGAGCCGCTCTGTTTCTGGTTCGATTTGTTGCCGCTGTTGTTGCCGCTGTTGTTGTTGTTGTTGCTGCTGTTGGAGCTGTTGTTGTTGCTGCTGCTGTTGTTACTGTTGTTGTTGCGGCCACCATTGCCAGAGCTGCTGCAGCTGCCGCTGCCGCTGCCATTCTTGGAGCTGCTCAAACTGTTGGACTGCTGCTGCTGTTGCAGCTGCTGGCGGCACTTGGCCCGTCGGTTCTTGAACCAAACCTGAAAAATATCAACAAGAAGAAGAAGAAGGCGTTAATAAGCATTGCATTGAACAATTGTACAAATTTGAAGAAATTGAGCGAGAGTTTGAAAGGATTTTTTGTCTGAATCAGAACTGATAATTTCCTGCAATTTTTATGTATTAAATATATGTAGCAAATGAAGAGGAAGACTTATTAAATTGTTGCTTAACTAGTAGTACAGATTTGAAACACTTGAGCAAGAGCTAGAAACTTTGGGAAGGCATTGAATAGACTATCTTTGAAGATCAGCTGAATTTATGTGAATCCTTGCAGCTGCATATAAAAATATATATTCTATATATAAAAAATATATTTATATGTATACAAATAAAACATGTATTATATATACATATATTAATTTGTTTGAAGTGCATTTAAGAACTGCCTTAAGTGCTCTCAGCCTGAGACAGTTCTCACATGATTTTATAATTAATTCACTAAACATTTTAATTTAGAATTGTATCTATATACACATGTACTATGTATAACTTTAAGCATAATGGCATTCAAAATCAATAGCTCAAGTATCAAATTGTCACGTGTTGGACGACAAGTATTTGTTTAGCCAAGTGTGGGCGTCTGTCTCCCTCTCCCTCTCCCTCCCTCTCTCTCTCTCTCTCACTGTCTCTCTTTGTGTTTGCCAGCGGCTGCAATTTTCCCACATCAATTAGTTTGCTGGGCTGACAATGAATAAATTATGTGAGCCGACTGGCAGCATGGGGCGTGGCAGGCAAACCCACAACTCAAAACAACAAGTGCAAAAAGTCACGCGCTGCCGCCGGGCTCAACAAAATAAAAAAAAATTAAATAGGAAGAAGTTACATCAACAGCCGACGGCTGTTCGGTTCGAGAGCTGAGTCCGAAAATTGACTCGATTAAGTTTGTATATGTCGGTCGCTCGACCACATGCCTCAGCCCGAAGACAACAACAATAAACAGCCCATAAAGCGGCACAGTCGAGCGCAAGGAATTCACTTAGCCTTGTTTGTTATGCTTAAGGGGCTGCAAACAATCCGCTAAGTGCAGGCGGCGTACAGCAGCGAAGTACCACCCGGAAAGGCCAGGGTTGGGCCAAATCACCCAACTCCCATCCTCCCCCAGCTCTCAGCTCTCAGCTCTCAGCTCTCAGTTCTCAACTCTCAACTTGAGCCCAATCCAGCTATCCGTCCGTCCATCCGTCTATCCGTCCATCCGCCCGTCCGTCCGCCCGCGCACTTCGTCGAGCCAAAATGTTGTTTCAGTGATTTGTTATTTGGGGTTGGTGTTGCTTGCTAATGGCTTGTGCTTTGGTAAACAGCAGAATTTATTACCGTACCGACATAACCACGCGACTCCTCGCCCCCCCTATCACTCTCTCTCTCTCTGTCTCTGTCTCTGTCTCTGTCTCTATATCCCTGGCAAAAGAGCTTGATGGCATATTTCCCAAAGTTAACACTTGCCACGCGGCGGCTGTGGCCACTCGAGCGTTTCATTGCAGTCGTCGTAACGCAACGTGGCAGCCGTGAGGGGGTTGGGGGGCGACCCTTACGAGCGCATTGCGCTGATTCCGCCCAAGGCCTGGAGATGGGCGTGCGGAGCTACGCACTTGACGAAAAAAGAGCATTAAACAAGGCGTATCAAATTTCATTATTTGTCAGCACCACACAGCGCACTCCACCTCTCCCCACCCCGTCTCTCTCTCTCTCTCTATCTCTTGGCAGGACTCTCCCCGTCTTGCCGTTGCTTCAAATTCAATTTCAA
Source organism: Drosophila koepferae (assembly GCA_030914345.1). Lineage (NCBI taxonomy): Eukaryota > Metazoa > Arthropoda > Insecta > Diptera > Drosophilidae > Drosophila > Drosophila koepferae. The sequence goes on from JAUESR010000196.1 coordinate 1,093,250, forward strand.
TTTCCAATTGAATTTTGCATTTTGGAAAATCTACTTTGTGATTTGACTTTGACGTACATTTCGCTTTTTTTTCCTCTCTCTCTCTCTCTTTCTCTCTCGCTTCCTTTTCCACTTTATTATTTATGTTTTCTCTTTTGAAATCGTTTAATGAGCTGCACAAATTTCGTAATATGTTCGATGGGGCCTGGGAATTTTTGCTAGTTTTAGCATAAAATTTTTGCTGAACGGCGAGTAAAATGTGAAAAATCACAGAAATCTTTAAACTCGAAAGATTCGATTGTGTCCCTAATGAACTCTGGCCAAAACTTCAAAGCGATTCTCTCTCTCTCTCTCCCTCTCTATCTCGCTCTCTTTCGTTTTTTTGTATAGCTCAGTCTATAATTATAATGTTAATGAAGTTGATTTTAATAGCTTGATTTTCATTGATGTCAAACTGAACGAATCTCATGACAAACGGCTGCCCCTTGAATAGCATCAATTGAGACTTGTTCGAGTGGATAATGCGACAGTTGATATACGAAAGATGTGATTCGAATAGCGGAGAAAGCATCAGAGAAATGCGTTATATAGACAATTCTGGTTATTTAATAGCGAGCTCGATATAGATATATGTGGATACGGAATAGAGATGGGATAGAGATGGGATATATATATATAGATGTGGGTATGCATATGGATAGATAGATAGATAGATGTAGATGTGTATAGATAGATATAGATATGGATATGGATGTGAAAATGGATATATCCATGGATAAGAATATGGCTATGGATATGGATATGGATATGGATATGGATATGGATATAGTTATGGATATGAATATGGATATGGATATGGATATGGGTGCATACATGGATATCCATATGGAAATATATATAGATTTAGATATGGGATATATGATTTAAATGTGGATATGAATATGGATATGGATATATATTAAATTGATAAGGATATGCATATAGATATGGATAAGGATATACATATAGATATCGCTACACATATTGGTAAGAATATGGGCATAACGGATGAATATGGAATTCCGGATAATGATTCGGATTAAGATATGGGTATGTACATATCTAGTCATATAAATGACTCGATTTCATGGCGCCACATAATGAGGCTCAGCTCAAATTGGCAAAGTGAAGCACTTTTTTTTTGCTCTTGGCATTATTCAATGCGAAATTATGCGCGACTTTGCATAATAAACAAATCAATGCGCATTCGTTAAATTCAATGCAGATGAAGTTTTTTTTATCATTTTTTTTTTTATTTAAAAATGTTTTTTTTTTTTTTCATCTCGTTTTATTTATTTTTTTCGTTTTTGTAGCCTTTAGATGGGAATCTAAAAAGGAATTCGAGTGTGTATTATGTGGCACTGGGCGCATTGAAAAGCGACTGGAAATGTTAATCCGCAATGGGAAAATTAATTTTATAAAACAGCTGTGTGTTACACACACACACACACACACACACACACACAGAGGCACACACAAATATATATACATGGGAGTGAAACTTTTCAGTCGTCCTGTGCCACATCCTGTGCCCGTTGCATTGCGCTATCATGCGGCAGCGGCAACGGCAGTGACAACGAGACAAATCCTTTTATAACAGCGAACAGCAGCAGCAGCAACAACAACAACAACAACAATATGACATGAAAATGTGAGAGGGGGAAATGGGAAAATGCCAAGCAAAGAGTTGCTAGTTGAGCGAGCTCTGAGTTATGCTTGGGATCGGCCACAATTTTGACTATTGCTGCTGCTGCGTAATCCCACTCTCCCTCTCGCTCTCTTGCTCTCTCTTTCACTTGCCTAGGTGCCCGGATCAACTAAAATGGCTGCCTTTTGTTGTTGTTGTTGTTGTTGTTGCTGCTGTTGCCGACGAGCAACCGCGAAACTTGGTCGGCTGCTGCTGCTGCTGCTGCTGCTTCAACCCCCGACGGCGAAAAATCGAACAGCTGAATCGGAGGTGACAATGGCTTGGCCAGTCCACTGGGTGGAGGGCAGAGTGACAATGATAGTGAGAAAGAGAAAGAGAGAGAGGGGAGAGAGGGGAGAGAGAGGAGTTTGGCAAGGCAAGCGCTCCTGCTTGTGATTTATGACTGCGATGGCAGCCCTCATTGCCAGCCTCGCACTCCGTACCCCGCACTGCGCTCCCCTCTCCACCCTTGGGCGCGGCGAATGAAAACATTAGGGCGTAAATGTTTGCTCTGTTCTGGTGCAGATAAGCTGCGTAAAATTATTACGTTATTTGTATTGGTTGCAATCAGCAGCAGTCGCCCACTGAACACCGCCCAACCCCTAGACAACACACACACCACCGACCACCCCTACTGTGCGCTGCCATAAAGATGCCTATCATTCAATTAATATTTGGCCGGGCAAACGACTGCGCCGTTAATTTTTGCCATTTGTGAAAAATGATTATTTATGTGCGAGGGCCGCCGCTGCTGTTGCTGCTGCTGCTGCCCGACTGTGGTAGGTGGAGCCACATGTGGGGCAGAGCCGCGGCCAACTAGTTTTGCCACCGCGCCCAGCCTGCTAATTGAGTTGCTTGGCTTCCTTTTGGCTGGCGGGCCAGACAGTTGCATGCAACACTCGATTTTCATGTTGCTGCCGGCACTGGCGTCGCTTTTTTTTTTTTTTTTTTTTTTGGTGGCTTTTACGGCTTTTCTAGCTGGCGCTGTAATTCAATATGCGCCAACATTTGTAGGTGTTGCCTCAACCGCACGGCCACTTCGCACAGTGGGGCAAAGCATATACTAAAATTCGAATGATGCTGATCTAGTCCAAAATATATAGAGTCTTATATGTTCATACTGACTTACAGGTATTTGACTTGAATATGTTTATGCATATATATATTTGATAGTATAGTGTATTATATCTATATAGATTCATCGTAGGTTGCATATATCTATTTGAATTAGCGAAACTAAGTATAAATTTAGCTTGAATCTGATATATGTTCGATATTATATATCTATATTGATGCATTCATCTCAAAATTCTGCTTTGACTTGGAATTGCCGAGTTATTCCCTAATATATATATGTATATATCCAAGCATTAGTCTTAAGTTCTGCTTGCTGGATTCAACTCAAAAAAGAAATCGAAATAATTTAATTTTAAATTAATTTCAAATAGACAACGTGGCACAGTGCAAACTAGATATAGAACTGACAACAGTAACAGGATGACTTACAAAGCGCAGTGCATGAAGAAAATGAGAAGAAAGAAATAAAGAAAAAAAGAAAAAAAAAAAAAACAAAAACAAGACAACAATAGAAAATCTATATATGCAATTGTCAATGCACTTTTCCAATGCCGCCCACACGCTATGCACCCAACCACCCACCCACCACATTCTGCGCTCGCCGTGTGCATTTCAAAAATCAATTGTGTATGAAACGTAACAGCAACTGCTGTTCACATGAGCTGTGCAAAATCAAATGGAATATCCATTCCATTTGGCGCGACCGTCCTCGAAAGGACGGACGTAGGGACGGCTAGTGTCCTGGCCGTGCCTTGTTACGTGTCGTTTTTCACTTGCCCGGCCACTGCAGGGGCTTCATGGCCATGGGCCAACGACCGTGACAGAGCCGAGCCAAGCCGAGCCAAGCCGAGCCGAGCCGTGCCTTGCCTTGTCGTGCGGGCAGTCAATGTACCCTCTTCCCGGTCACGTCCTCAAGTTGCAGGCAGAATGCAAACAAATCAATGAACATGTCAATAGTGCGAACCGAACATGCGGCTGTGTTTACTCTGGGCATTAGGTGACAATTCTATGCCAAATGATCCTCAATAAAGGAACCGAAATGCCGATCAGCGTATGAATGCGGAAGCCAGCCTCGATTTTGGCCATTTGGCAGTTGGGCCGACGGCGCTAGCAAACATGTTTGCTTAGGCCACAGTTGGCTGTCAACACAGGCCAGCAAAGAGAGAGAGAGAAAGAGAGAGCGAATGAGAGGGAGTGAGAGAGAGAGGCAGCGAGCACCTAAGCAAACAGTCAAGGATCTTGGCGCAAATTGAGTTGTACGGGAATGAGGCAAAAAATTAGCGCAAATTATGCGCTGCTAATGCGCAAAGTAAACTCAAATAACGCAGCGCCGTGTGTCCTGCGTCCTGCCTCTTGCCTCCTGCTCCTGTTCGGCCAACCCTCCGAATGATGCGCAGCAAATGCCTTGTGCAAATATAAAGAAAAAAGTCGACACTCATCGTTCATCGTTCCGCCGCTTTTTTCGGGCACATTTGACATTAAAAATATGCCATGTCTCTAGAGTCTATCTCACTCTCTCTCTGACTCTCTGTCTCTTAGTATTTTCCTCTGGCCCACTCACATTACAAATTTCTATTTGCATAGCGATTTTCTTTAGGAAAATCTATGCATTTGCAACGCTCACGCTTTCCCATATGCCATACCAGTTAGACACCAACACACACGCACACCAACACCAATACACCAACACACAACATCACACACATGGCAAATGGGGCAAATCTGTTGGCTGTTTGTAATTTGTTTGTTTTATGGATTTGGCAACTTTGATTTTCGAGGGCGTCTTTCGACTCGACATATGCTTAATTAAACAATTGCCACTGAGTCTACGCAGTGCAAACACCGACTTAAACCAGATAAATACACACACACACACACACACACACACACACACATGGGCAGGGAGATCTTTAACTTGTTCCTCAGAGACTCGCATAAACACACACACGTTTTAAGGCGTTGAGCCATACGCAATCAAAGTCAATTCTAACTGGCAGGTATCAATCTGAGCAGAGTCTGAGCGGGTCAAGAAATTGACTTGATTTTTTATGTGAAATTTAGTTTTGAAGTTAATTGAATCACATAAACTCTAAGAACTTGTTGGAGTAGAACTGACTCTACATGAGACTTTTAGAAGCTCTTTTGGAATTGATTTTAATCTACTTAATACAAAAAACACATTTCACTTTCATGCTGAGATTTATATGATATATTATATATTTCAAGTATCTAAAGAATTCCCTTATAGAAAATATATATTCGAGAAATATGTAAATGATATTTACTAAAATTCAATTCAATTCAATTTAATTTGATGGGCAAAACAAGTTGGGCAAAGGCTTGAAGATTTCTATGATCCAAAGTCTATTAATTATATGCGATATTGTTAGGATATTCAATTTGAATAGCCTGGACTAAACACTTAATAATAATAATAAGAAAATAGAGTATAGACTATAGAGCTTTGACTCTTATGACTTAAGACTTAAATAAAAATAAAGCAATGAATATATAAAATAGACTTTACACTAGAGATTAAAGATGCTACATTTTCTATAGACTACAGGCTATAGACTATCATCTCTGCTCTAGCCAGAAACTATAGCCATTAGACTATAAAACTCAAGCTTCGAGTTTCTAAAGAGTCCAAAAACTGTTTTACTTCGAGAGCAGCACAAAAACCTTGAGCTTAAGACAAAAATCAGGCATAGGCATGGGCAAAAGGCAAAGCTATAAGATTGAGTTTTATTATTCGAATTTTTTTATTGATATCTAATGCAAGAGACAAAGCTAATTTTGTGTTTTATTGTACGATTTATATTGATATCTATAAAGCGAGTAATAAAAACTCAAAGTTTTGCCTTAGAACTTATGCAAAAAATATTTTTTGAAAAATATATGACAGTTGAGCTTAGATATCCATCCAGCTAATGATGATACATGGCAAAAGTATTTAATTTCAATTTTTATTTCTAGTTCGATCTATCCTTGAAGAAGCAGACAAAATAAGTTGTGTAATTGTTGGACGGCTGGAATAGAGGAAACTGTCTTCTTTTTGCCTTGAAACTCTCTTTCTCTCTCTCTATCTCAATCTTCATCTCTGTCTTCAATTATAAACAAAATTAAGCGAGATCATATTAACTAAAGAAACGAAATCTTTCAGTTCGCTGAGAAATTGAGGTGAAAGAAAGTTTTGAGCTTAATCAGAGCAAAGCAAAAAAGCAGCTCAACTTATTTTAGATCAAGCTTCAATCCCTATGAAATGCTAATTCAAGAACTCAACTCGTACATATTCCGATTGATTATAGGTGGTTTTACATCAAGCTTCAATCTCATAGAACTCAACTCTGCAAACTTTGAATTGATTTGCGAATATATATTATATGGATCAGACTTTAAACATTTACTATCTTAAGTGACTTTAGCTCTTACCTGTACTCTGGATTCGGGCAAATTGATCTTGAGTGCGACCTCCTCGCGCATGAATATATCCGGGTAGCGTGTCTTGCCAAAGAGTGCCTCTAAAACATCAAGCTGGGCCCGTGTGAATGTTGTGCGCTCGCGACGCTGTTTTCTCGTGTTGACGCCTGCCAAAAAAAAAAAAAAAAGAGAAAAGACAAAAAAAAAAAACAAAATGAAATTAGCCAAAAGTTTGCATAGCTAACAAATGCCTAATCAAATGTGCTGAAAGTTCTCGTTTTTTTGGGGTGGAGTTTGGCTTGGAGCTCGTGGCTCGGGCACATTGCGCATACGCCGCGTGGTCCGAAACTTTAATTAACATACACACACACACATACGCAAGCAAGATGCTTTTCCCAGTATTTTGCCCCCATTTTGGTTTTTTTTTTTCCTTTTGCTGGCAAACCGTTATTCTTAGCAACCCCCGTCGAAATGCCAACCCTAAAAAGCATTTGCTGCGCTCAACCAACCCCGCACAGCAGCGTCCAAAACTTCTTTTGTGTGTGAGTGTGCATGTGTGTGTGTGTGTGTATATATATAATGTATTTCATACATATGTAGTGCGTATATAAAGGCAACGCTCTGTGTGTGTGTGCTAAGCCGCGGCATTGTTTGTTTTTGCGCCGGGGCAGCCGTTGTCAGTGCGTGTCTGCTGCTGCCACTGCCTCTGCCTCTGCCTCTGCCTCTGCCTTTGTTCCTGCCTCTGCTGTTGCTGTTGCTGCTGCTGTTGTCCCAAATATTCATCGTGAGCACCCCTTTTTATGCCGCAATGCCTTTCGTATGCGTACCCCAGCAGCAGCCACTCTGCCTCCTGTGCCACTACCCTCAGCGCTCCCTCTCAACCTCTCTCCCTCTCTCTTGCTGCTGGGCTCACCTACTCTATGCCCATCTCTGTTTGGCTCTATCAAAAATTAATGAGTTAGTCATTTTGGTCATGAATTTTTAAATTGAATAAAAAACTTCAACTCAGTTGGCTCGCGCGTTGTCGTTGTCGTTGTTGGCTTTGCAGCTGCCGCTTTTCGTTGTTGCCTTTGCTGCTTCTTTTTTTATCTTTCTTTTTTTTTTTTGTCTGCTTTCAAAATGGTCGCCAGAGCAGTTGTTGTTGTTGTTGTTGTTGTTATTGTTGCCTTAAAGCAAAATTAATTGCAATTTGTAGTTTACCTTTTGCGTAGCACTCGGCAACAACTCTTTATTTATATTATTTTTTATTTATTTTAAATATATATATTTTTTTTTCGCATTGCCCAAAAGCCTTGGAAGCAATCGCATAAGACTTGTTTCATTAACTGCACCTACATATATTTTTAGCAGTTTTTATTTGTATTTATGATTTTCAATTTTTGTCAATATATATATATATATATACTTTTTTTTTGGTTTGAATGGCTTGTATAATTAAGCTGTCATTATTTTGTTCAATTATTTTTTCAATTAATTTTTTAGCTAATTTAACACATTTATCTATGACTTTTGCTGAAGTTTTTCACTTGAACTCAAATATTGTCTATATCGCTCGCTTCATTATAATTTTGTTCGCAGCCAAATGATTCAAGTTCCGGCTTGCTATATATATACAGAATAATATATGTATATATATGGAATGAAATATTCATAATATTAATATTCGGAAAGTTTATGTTTTTTTTTTTTTCATAAAATTTCCATTATTATTCGCATTAAATTTGTAATATTCTAGTGAATTATGCAATCACCTCAATTATATAGATAATTATCGCACTTCATGCCGCGCCATTCTCAGCTGCAACAAAATGTGGCTTATATAATAAGCAACAGACTGACAATATCTTCAATCGACAGATTCTGCTATAGCTTGGCTTATTACAAGCTCGACAAAGTAAAAAGTAAATAAATAAGAAATGAAAATTGATTACATGCGATTGTTTGTATTATTATGTATTTCTCTCTCTCTCTTTCTACTCTTTACTCTTGTTACTTATTTATTTTTTCGTTGGCTTTTTTTTGCTTTTTGGCATTTTGTCGCATTTTTGTCAGTTTTTTGTCATTTGCAGCGTCACCGAAATGAGACAAATAACTGGAACCTGACAAGAAAAAAATAAATAAATAAAATATGAAATACGAAATAAGAAAAATAAGAAAAAAGCTCGACTCATGCGTTCCCAAGCACTGCGACGGCCACTTTGGCTTCAGCTCATTATTCATTTTGACAATTCAACTGATAATGATGCAATCGATGCGAAACGGCATTGAAAAGCATTTTGTGCGACAACTGAACGGCACACAGCCAACTGCCCCCGATCTGCCGTCCATATATATATATATATTATATACAAATATCTATATAGGAGTTATATTCCTGCATTGTCCCAAATCTCTCGCTCTTGCTCTCCCTCTTCCTCTCCCTCTCTCTCTCTCTCGCTGTCTCTCTTGGTCTGCGCATGCAAATTGAGTTATCAGCCAGAGCTCGGCCATATATCATTTATCATATTTGAGTGAGGGCCGCTTTTCGCCAGGCCCCCACCTGCCAACTTTCAGCACATTTTTTTATTGTTCAATTCATACGTGAGTTTTTTTTTTTTTTTTGTGTGTGTTATATTTTTTGTTCTACCAAAATTGCGATATTTACCCCACATACCTTGGGAGAACCCAACAGCCTCCAGTCCGTGTGGCAGGCCGAAGGGACCCAAAGATGGCATTGGCATGCCCGGCGGCAGCGGTCCGTGCGGCACCGAGTGGTGCGGATGTGGTCCACCATAGCTGTGCGGATGCGGGCCCAAATCTCCCGATTTGAGAAAGCCCGCCGCCATTAAGGCTTCCGTTGAGTGCAGCGCCACGTTGATGCTGTTTATGGTGTACACCCGTTGATGCTTCAATTGGCCAAAATTGATTGATGGCTCCGTGTGGGCGTGGCAGTGGCCAAAACGCCGCTAGTAGCTAAATGGCGTTTATCTAGAGCAAATGGAATAAAATTGCAGAAATCATTGTTATTAGAGAGTGTCATAAAGGGAGTTACTAAAACTGTTATACATATATTATAGATATATCCAATAGAATTGTTATACATATTTGCATATAAACATATTTAATAGACTACTTAATAGACTACAAATAACTGTTATAAATATATATTTTATAGAACTGTCATATGTATAACATAGATATACAAGACAACATTGTTATATAGTTTATAGAAACTGTTATACATATATTATAAATGTTATATATTAAAGGTATACCAAACATAAAATTCTTAGAGATATTATTGAATTACTCCAGAAAATATGAAGTATCATTTATAGTTCAAGTTTTAGGCTCTCTTCTCTATTTTATATGCTCAATTGATATCCTTTAACTATTTTCTATTCACTTTCAAATCACTTGATAATCTCTGCCATATTTGCCATCTTATGTTCTCTGGTCCTTGAGCCTCGGCTCTGGCTGTGGCTGTGGCTGTGGCCTCAGTATCAATTTGGGCCAGATGTGTTATTAATTTGCGTGTGCGCGTGAGCATGTAATTTGGAAGCGTTGTTGGGGTTCGGCATTGGACGGCCTCAGATAAATATCTATATATATGTATATGTATATGTATGTGTATATGTATATGTATATGTGGAGGGATACTGGCTCGAGTGGCTGCTGCAATGTTGTATTTGCGGCTTTGGGTTTTGGCTTTGCCGGTTTCCATTTCGCTTGCATTCGGATGCATTGAGCCATGAAAACGACATGACAAAACAAAACAAATTTGTTGTGCTCGGTGCAGGCTACTTTACCCTATATATCTGTCAGTGTGAGTGTGTTAGTGTGTGCGTGTGTGGATTTATATTGGAACGGTCGATGGTCGATGGTCGATGGTCGCTGGTCGATAGTGTCGGGTATATGTGACAAATAGCTGGCTGCATTTTCCAATTTCAAAACAATGAGAGACCTCCGAGGTGTCCGTGCTAATCCCGCAATTTCACTGCCTCTCGCTTCTGCGCCTATTTGCCGTCTCATTTGCACTGGGCTCACATATTGCTAATTTGTATTTTTCGCACGAAACCACCGAAAAACAGAAAGAAAGAAAGGCCAGCAAAAAAAAAAAAAAAAAAAAAAAAAAAAAGAAATGGGACAAAAGAGTTTCGAACTCGTCGCACGGCATATGAGTATTATTAAGCTAGGTTCAGCTTGAGGTGAAGGCCGAGTTTGGTTCGACCTAATCTTAATACCCAAGCCATTGTCCCATCATGCTCAGTGCATGTGCATATGTGTGTGAGCATATGTGTATATCTGTGTGTTTGTGTGTGTGTGTGTGTGTGTGTGCCCATCCCATTTCGTCCTTTTAGTAAGTGTCTTGCCTAATCCAGCGGCTAAGCACAGATCAAAGATCTTTAAACCGCAAGACTGCCCAAAAACTAAGTCTAGGCGGTTCTCATTCCCGTTCCCGTTCTCGTTCCTGAAGTAAAAGGCGTTATTACACAGTTGGGTAATCTTGCGATAGTAAACTCTTAAGCAAGGATCCCTACAACAGGCAACAGGATTTGGCAAACAAACGGACAACATTTTGGGCTCAACTATGGACTAAACAAACTTTTGTCAATTTGTTGCTTGGGTTGGGTTTTCGAAAGGAAAACATTCATATGGGGCTTACCATAGAACAAGTCTATTCTAAGCCTAATGAGCAACTTTAAATGTTCTTTGGTAGAAGAATGAGAAGATTTGATGTGTGAATCTTTATGATATCAATCGCTGACTATGAACGACAGAGCTATAGAATTCTGATCATCATTATACTAATAACAAGTTTAATGACAATGATCGTAATAATATTTTTACGCTAATAACCAATCTATATGCTAGAGGAAAAAAACTAATTTTCTGTATTTTGTTTTACATATTTCATTATGGAATTGTTAATAGATGGATCCATTAGTTAATATTATACAGTTTTACTGTTATAATATTGTACTGTTATACGGCCATATTATATTACTGCTATGCTCTTACAAGTTTATGCTATTATGCTGCTATGATGTCATACTGTACTATTGTTATACTGCTATGCTCTTACAAGTCTATGCTATTATGCTGTTATGCTGTTATACTGTCATACTGTCATACTGTACTACATGTATGTTAATATACTGTTATACTGATATATTATTAGACATCTATGTTGTTATACTGTTATACTCTTCTATTTTTAAACTGTTATACTGATATACTGTTCTACCAGCTCTAGCTGCTTTCTGACTTGCCCGGCAGGTGGGCTTGGGGGCAGCTGTGGCTGTGGCAGTGGCTGTGTCTCTGTTTTCTGTCTCTGATTTGCTTTTTTGCCAAATGTGGCACATAAATAGAAGAAGAAGAAGAGGAAAAAACAATAAGAGCAAGAAAAAAAAACTAAAAACTAAAAACAAAATAACAACAATATAAAGAGCTACGTGATTTTCTTGACATTCGACGCTGCTGATTATGAAAAATCATGGCAAAAAACAAGAGAGAAGAAGCAGCAGAGCAGAGCCAAAGGCCCCGCTGGCCTTTGTGATGGGCTGACTGTGCGCCTCGGGGACTCGAAACTCTGGGACTCTCCGCGTGTCGCACGGGCCCGAAATCATTTCGGCTCGACATATATCACGTACACGCACTTTCATTAAAAATTCAGTTGGTATTCGGCGAGCGACAATCTGCATTTTCACTTTCAGTTTCCGGGCGTAGAGCTGACTATTTCATCTCCATTGACTTCAATTCACTGATTCAGTTTCATCTGTTACCTTTCCAATTTTTGCTGCTATCCTGTGACTGTGTGTGTGCGTGTGTGAGTGTGTTTGAGTTATGATTCTTCTTGTAATGCATATGTTGTGTCCCGCCTGCCTCTTGCTCGTAATTACGGTCAAAATAATATTTTCGAACTACTGATAAGTGGCGGACAGCGGCGATCCGAAGGTAAACAGCCTTAGGAAAATAAACAAATCGAACGCTACCGAATCTTTCGAACTCGACTGATTGACTCACTGACTGACAGAGACAGAGACTGACAGACCGACAGAGCGACGGACTGAGTGAACATTGGACAATTGTGGATCAGCGCCCGCACTTTAAGTAAACTGGACAACGATCGCACTACCGAAACGGTAGCCCCAGAAGACCGTGCTCTCTCTCTCTCTCTCTCTCTTTCTCTCTCTGTTTCTATGTGTCTCTCTTTGTGGCGTTTTTTTTCTGATGGTACCCTGGGAAAGTGTGTAACCAAATGTTGTGATCGTTATGACGCTGGCTACTGTTAATTTGTGCCATGGGAATATTTTTGGTTGTCTTCGACATTTTCAAGTTGATCATTTAATTTTTTTTGTTTTCAACTTCTTTTTGGCGAGCTTTGTTTGGTTTTGTTTTGGCCAGCTGTGATTAATGATTCCAGCTAAACGAATGTGGCATTCAAACAAACTATTTTCAGCATTGACTGTGTTTTAGAAAGCGAGAGATGAGCAAAAATAGTTTGGCCAATGCAGCCGCGACAACAAGTTCAAAGTCTAGCTCTGGCTATAGCCAACTTCCCGCCAAGATGTGACAGGCAACATTATTGTGCAACACACATTGGCCAAAGCCAGCGGCAAATTGCCAAAGCTAGTTGCACTCAGACGCAGTTAGCGCGAGCTGAGCGAGCTGAGCGAGTGCAACCAGCTGTCAAAAGTGCTCACTTGTCATAGTTGCCATAGCCATAGCCAGAGTCATAGCCAGAGTCGTTGCAGTTGCGGCTATTAGCGGCCTTAACAAGCTCCATAACAACTTAATATGTCCAGCCGCGTTTGCTACAGTGCACTACACACTACAGGCAACAACAGGTGCTGGCCCAAGTGAATATGGCAACAAAAAAAGAAGAAGAAGAAGAAGAAGAAGTTGGGGCAACAGCTGAAGAGAAGAGAAATGAGCAGATAAATATGAGTTTTTTATGAATTTGTTTGCTGTCAACGGCAACGACGAACTGCAACTTTCTATCGCTTGCAGCACAGTGTAAAAGTGTGAAACGTTTCTCAGGCTCATTTACATAGCGAACAGCTACTGGAATCTGGTTGGCTGCCACTAACATACAACTTAGCTGGCAGCAACAGCAGCAGCAACTGGGACTCTTGAGTGGGACTTGGACTGCGATTGCGACTGCGACTACGGCTGGCCTAGCATAATAAGCTGTCTGTCGAAAATAATGCAACTTAATAAACGCAACAAAGAACGCGCGATGGCTCAGGTGGCACGTCCCGGAGCTGCCAACTGGAAAAGGCAGCTCCAACTGCCTGCAACTGTTGCTGCTGCTGCTGCTGCTGCTGCTGCTGAACTCAGTTGAGCTGGGCTCAACTGGTAGCCAGTTGTGGATCGTGTGCCATTTCTACGCAAATGCATTTTGACATTTAAATTTGCAATTTTCGCATAAAATTATATTTATTTTTCATTAGGCGGGGGAAAATGCAACCTTGCAGCAGCAACTGTTGCTGTTGTACAATTCCAGCTACTGACTGACATGCTGACGTTGACGTTCGCTGAAGTTTAATTAACAAACGTGCCAAATAATTGAAAAAGTGTGAAGATTTGACAAGTTTAATACGCATTCAAAATGCGCGCATGGCCTAGAAACCGCTAACTGCAACAGCAACAGCAGCAACAGCAACAGCAGCAGCAGCAACAACTATGGCGACAACTTGGCTTTTTAATTAGTTTTCATGATTTTTTTCTCATTTTGTTAAGCATATGCATTACATATTTAATTAAATTGACACTTGAGCACGCTGAAACGAGTCTGGATAAATGACATAAATATATATATATATGCATATATATATATATATATATATATATATATATATATATATATATATATAGTATATCATTTTAATAGACATACAGTTAGCATATATTAATCACAAATTGGCCAATGATAGATTGCTTAATAGTTAAAAAAAAAAAAAACAAGTTGGCAACACACACACACACACACACACACAGTGAGTTCTCTTTTAGCTGCAGTTTTCCCCATCGGCAATGCAAATTCGTTATTAATTTTCATGTGCTAATTGGTGCTCAAATTGACGCTGCCAGCTATTAAATGATCAATTAGCAATTTGCCATGCTCAATAGTTGACTTAAACGTCTGCAGTCAGAGTTCAGATCCGTCTAGAAGGATGAAAATGAGCTGAAACTGAAAATTATTGAAATATTGTGACGAGTGCGAGTGCGAGTGCGAGTGTATGAATGTATGAATGAATGAATGAATGAGTGTTGCCTTCGACTTGGACAAATGATTGCATCATAGTAAAAATAAATCAAATAAACCACACAAATCACAAATCAATAATAGAGTAAAGAGCCCTGACTGGGCACAGAGACAGAGCAACAACAACAACAACAACAGCAACAATAACAATAACAACAAAACTTATTATTTGACGCATTGTCAATGTGATCTTGATAACTGGCCGGTTCGGCATGGTACGGTTAGGTTCGGTCTGGTCCAGACCCAGGCCCGAGCCAGCCTTTTGAGTGATTTCTATTTAAATGGCTTTGTCAACGAAATTCGAGAAGCCAAAAAAACAACTAAAAAGTTTTGGGTACAGCCGCGTAATGAGCAAAGAGTGAAGAGAGATAAAAATTAATAATACAAATAATTGGGAAAAAAAACGAGAGATATAAATAGATATATACATATATACGTATGTTTGTTTGTATTGGAGGCAAAGAAGTCAATCGAAATGAAATGAAACCTCACTTAAGGCTAGGCGAGGCGACGCCAAGGCGTCACAAATTGACAAAGACTTGATTCCGTATTAGAGCCGAACAGCGTTGCTGTTGCCGTTGCCGTTGCCGTTGCCGTTGCCATTGCCGCCTCTGTCTCTGCCTCTGCCTCTGCCTCCATTGGCATCAGCATCTCCATCGCTGATCCGCAGCTACAACTTTCAGTGGGCAGAGGCAGACATTGGGCGTGCGTCGATGTATCTATGCTAAACAATGGAGCTCTCCGGCCTGGAAGCTCACTGGCTTTGCCTCCAACCGATAAGCTATCAAAATGTCGCGACGCGATATTGACTTCAATTCAATTCATGAATTGAAACGGACCAAGTAACGGATGTGGATGTGGATGTGGATGTGGATGTGGCTGTAGCTGTGGCTGTGGCTGTAGCTATGAATGAATGAGCTAGCAGAGCTCCAATTCAAATTGAAATTGGCAGCTCGAATTCTTGTTGCTGTGTGGGCGTACATTGAAGCTTGACTGTTTTTTTTTTCTTCTTATGCTTAACTCTGCTCAGTTTAGGGCCAGAATGAGTCTGATGCTTGCCAGCTGGCTGGCTGGCCAAAACAAATTGCCTTGCATATTAATTTAAACAGAGAGTGAGATAGAGAGAAAGAGAGAGAGAGAGAGAGGGAGAGAGAAACACACACAATATCTATGCAAATTAATAATAATATAAAACGACGCGTTGAGGCACAAAAAATATTTAAAAAATATCAAAAATATATATATTGATAAATAAAAGCGCGTATGTGTGTCTCTCTCTCTATATATATATGTGTGTGTGCCTGCATATACTAACACAAAATATGCTCGATGTTTTAATTTATGACCCAGCCGCTTTGAAATTAGCTAATAAAGCGCGGCGGCTACAACAACAATAACAACAACAACCAGAACAGCCTCAAAGAAATAATAAAAATAACCAAAAAAAAAAAAAAGTTGAACAAAAAAAAACTTATCAAAATGTGTGAATAATGTGACCTGAACGGGTCGCTCGAGACGCGCTTCGAGAGTTTCTTCGGGCTCCCATTGTGTGCGCTGCACAGTAGTTTTTTTTTCATTGGGGTTCAGGTAGCCCCATCGCATATGAATATAGATATGCATAGTTATATTTAGTATGTTAGTTAGTCGTGGATTGCCCATGTTTTGCCTTTGACTCTAGCTGTTGTTGCTGCTGAGCCCTTTGCCCTTTGCCTAATTAACAAGCAGACCGAAAAAAAAAATATCGAAAAAAAAAAATCAAAGAAAAGCAAAACTGGGCGGCATTAATATGCCCATTAAAATTATAAAAATCCATTTCGGTTTCAATGCGCTCTCATATTATGCAGTCACTCGAACTCATCATGGAATTTCCTGTTTAACTGCAATATGGAATTATCGCAGTTCGCTTCTTTTTTTTATGAGTAAGTTCAGAGTGATTATGGAACAGTAGTTCATGCATATATGCTGTCTTTAAAGCAAAGTTCTTCATTTCTTCTTGCTATTGATCTAGATAACTCGAGAAATATAACAATTATTTACTTTATCTTACTTATCTATCTATTAATCCTATATCAAATATTTTCCTTATCTAATAAAGTATTCCTGACTGTTCATAAGACGCAATAGTGTTTGAGCTCTATTTATGTACCTAAAACTCGAGTAAAGCCTAACTAACTCTAAAGCAGTAGTACATACGGATGTTCATATCATTTTAATGATGATGAGTTTACCCTAGAATTTCATTTTACTATTCAGCTACATATATATACATATATGTATATCTCGAGAACCATGACTGTTATTGAACTTTAGATATATATTCTCAGTTCTTATAACAAATAATATATAAATATTTCTGCTATATAGTAGGAAAAGAATTTGAGATTCATTCATAAATAACTCACAACAGAATAGCTATAAGGCAGTAATACACACACAAATATATGATTACATATGTGTATGATTACAGCTAAGTATGATATTTTGATATACTTCAAGTTTCTTGTGCTCTAGATCTATGTATCTTGAGAACTGTTACTATTATTGAACTATTTTCAATCATAACTGTACTTATGTAGTTTCTATTCCTATATCCACTAAAGGCCAATCAAATTGTTACACTGAAATGGAAACTATGTTAAGGATCTCTTGATCGAATGAAAAGATTTTTGAATATTTTGAAATTCTTCTAGATGAAAACTTTTGAGTTTTGATATATAAAAAATAAATACCTCTGTTTTAATATTAGTTTTAAAGATATCTAAGAAATTCTAAGCTCTAATATCTATTTCATCCATATTCATTGATATATAAACAAAAGAAATATCGAGAGTTTACTTCTGAGATCTATTAAGCATACAGATTTAGGCCGACGGCAAATACTCCCATTGATAACTAACACGACTACAAGATCAGAGAACATATCAGAAAACGATATAACTTTAAATATATGTTGATTCTAAATCTTGCAAAGATTGCAATATTATGAAATAGTTTTTAGACTAGATGACCAAGATAATTTGAGAAAAGAGTAAGTAATACATTCCCTAGCTTAACTTAAGTACAATGCGTATTAATCATATCTAGATATAGATATATGTAGGTATAATCCGTGATGGTCGCATTGGCCTGTGACACCGGCTGGTTAGTTTATCGAAATATGGGTTATTATATTACATTGGTTGTTTGGTAGTACATTTGTTGTTATAGATCGATATTGATAGATGATATGGCTTTGGCGCACATCTGTAAACAGCACTCACCAAAAAAAAAAAAACACCAATATCGAGGAGGTTGAGCGACTCTCGCGATGCTGTCACTGTCGCCGTACGGATATTCCAAGTGAGCAAAAAAATATAGCTTTTAAGGATATCGGATTGCGGATATGTTGATATTATTATTATATAGATCCAATTGTTGGCGTCGATCAATGCCTGGCATATGATGAGATCGATGCGTTATTCTTTAATCAGTTTTTTTTTTTTTTTTATGGTTGTGTTGTTTTAGCCAGGCTAAGGGCAAATACACTTGCTGCGGCAGACACCAAAAAAACAATGCACAATTTATCGAACGATTTTAGTATCTTTAAGAACTTTAGCTAACGGCTCTTGTCGCTGTTGCTGTTGTTGATATTGATGTTGATGTTGTTTTCGTTGGAGTTGTTGTTGTTTTGTGTTTTCGATTTTGCACACGCACGTTATTTAAATGTTTGTTGTTGTTTTTGCTGCGTGTGTGTGTGTATACTTTGTTGGCCTTTTGCATATGGCTTTTTGCTTGCTTTTATGCGTTTGTGTGTGTAGGTGTGTTTGTGTATTTTAATGTATATTATACTGTGTGCGTGACACGGCGTTGAATAAACGCGACGAAATATAACGGTGAACGGTAAACGATTGAACGTTGATTTGAACCAACAACAAAACGAGCGAGCGGAGCGACGAACGCACAACCCGAGCGGCACGAATGTTACTTTGGAACTGATTTTCGTCGTGACACCTTCAATGCGAGCAGCACCAGCAGAAGCAGCATTAACAGCGTTAACAGCAACGGCAGCAGAAGTCGTTCGACCAGTCCAATTTGTTGTTGTTGCTGACTGCGCTGCCTTTGCCTTTGCCTTTGCCTTTGCTGTTGCCGTTGTCGTTGTCGTTGCCGTTGCTGCTGCTCTCGTCGTCGTATATCGTCGTCGTCAATCGGCAGCAACAGCAACAACAACACGAGCCCATGCGACTTCCTTTTTCAACGCACTCACACACGTGCAAAGAGAGCGAGAGCACAATGCTTTAGCAATGGCTGACAGCGAACGCAAGTAGTATTCACCGTGTACTAGAACGAGATAGCAAGAGTGCTGACAGCAGCAACTGCCTGGCTGGTTGGCAGCTCATATTTATAGACGTTAACAGCGCTTGCACTTTTGTCTCGCTCTTACCAGCAGTGCAGCGGGGCCAGTGTGAGCAGGCGCGCTGCACTTGGCAGCTGTATTTACCTATGTGTTGTTGCTGTTTCTGTGTTTTTGCCGAACCACACCCCCAAAAACAATGAAAATTGCTGCTGGTTTGCTGTTGTATGTAGTTGTTGTTGGTGCTGTTGCCGCTGCTGCTGCTTTTGCTGGCTGTCGCTTCTTCGCACTCGGTTCAACAACCAAGCAGCAGTACGCCAACTTTGCTTTTTTATTTCGTTTTTTTTTTTCTTGTTTTTGCACAAATTGTTTGATTCGCCTTAGTTGTTGCTGTTGCTGCTGTTGTTGCTGTATTTTGCGCGCGCAATGAAAATTTAATGAAAATGACAGCCCAAACACACGCAAAACTCAACTACTAAAGCAACGCAAAATTGTTAGTTAGCAGGAATAAAAATAAATAATAAAATGAAAAACTTGCTGCGGGGGCAGCGAGGCAATGGACCCGGTCAGGATGACAAACACCAACACAGCCAGTCAGAGCCCAAAATTGCTATGCACAGGGAGCAACAATCACGCTGATAGAGTCAGAGAGATGTGCACATACATATATTCTTATATCTACAAAGCACGCCCCCAGTCATCATTCGCAGTTCTGAGCCAGCCTAGATTTTAAGAATCATTCACAATTATAGCTAGGCGAATATTTATGATAATATAAACGAGATTTGTTAGATATTAAAATTAAAGATAGATCTATTTCTGCATTTAATCTATTACTTATCGCCAAATAGTGCAAATTTTAGATAATCGGAAGAGACTCTGATTATTTATGGGATGATTATTTATAGGCGCTTATGCCAATAATAAATTAAATAAATGCTAATTGTGTCTTCAAAATAACAAGATCAATATTTAAAAATTTGTATTTTATGATCGAGTTAATGATTCATATGTAATTTATTTCTTGATATGCAAATATTTCTTGAACATTAAATCGCTCATTTTCGACTGTTAAATCCCAGCTTCGGCTCCACTGTGCATGATAGTTAGCCTGCCCACAACAACAAAATGGTTGACATGGATCCTCGTTCAGCGAGGGGAGACGAAAAATATAAAAAAAAGCGAGTAGGGAAAACCTTATCAAATTTTCATGACAATTTCAAATAGCTGACGACAGTATTTTTTTTCCTTACTTCAGTTTTATCCACAGCCCCGCCTACACAGAAAGGAAAGTTGTGCAAATTTGTGGGTTTTTTATGGATTTTTCTTGTAAATGTTCTCATTTGACTGGGCCCGAAATACATTTTTGCGGCTAATTGATGTATATATCAAACAATCCGTAATTATACTTACAACGCCCCATCCTCGCCTCGCTGTCGCTTGCGCTCTGTCTCGCAATTCGCCTGTGTGTGCGCGCGTCCTCTCTCGCTCTCTCTCTCTCCTCTCTCTCTCTCTCTCTCTCTCTCTCTCTCGCTCTGTCTAAGGTCATGCAAATGTAGACAAAATTACAGTTATGGCAGCTTAACATACAAATTGGTAGCCAGAGTTGAAAAAAAAAAGAATAAAATGAAAACAGAATAACGGCAAAGTTGAGCAGAAATTTTAATTGCGTCCTTAAAGTCAGAGCGAATTTTGCGCTTAAAGTCAAATGAAACAGTTAAAGGGCAGATTTTTATTGATTGCTTACGGATAGTGTGATATAATAAAATTATTATTATTATTTTGGATTTAATTGCAATTTTCTTTTATTAATTACCAATAGCTCAATGATACACTCAAGTTGATTAAAATTTAGTTTTAAATATATATTTTAGCTCTCAGCGAGAATTTATTATAAATTTATATAAATATTATATTTGGGATATAGTAATTAGCTTAAGAACTTTTTAATCGAAAAATAATTAGTTTAATGTCATATACTAATTTAGTTATGTGAAACATTTAGCTTAAAATATATTTTAATGTGAGCTCTCTGCGAGAATCCATTATAGAATATGTGTATGTACATAGATACATATATAAAAGCTTATATATATACAATATAGCATATTTGGAATATAGTAATTCGCTTAAGAACTTTTTATTTAACTTTTAAATCGGCAATTAATTAGTTTAGTTCCATTTACTAATTGCTTTCGCTTATTGTTTGCACACCTTTAAATTGCACAGAGAGAAGTTTTAATTTGATTACACAGTTTTACATATGTATATACATACATACATACATATATAGACATTCAATTGAAATATTGTGAAGCTGTAAGAAGCAGCACAACACATGTTATTTGATGAATAAAGTATAGAAATCGCATACGCGCTAAGCCTATTTACATTGACTGAGCAGCTCTTAGACAGATCTAAATTGCTATATATATACATATATATATATATATATATATATATATTTATTTATATACATGTACGTATATGCATATAGAAAAAAGTAAGTAAAAAGTATTATTCGGTTCTATATACAGTTTTTGTACTTTTTTTTTGCTCACACACAAACTGCATCTGCAATCGGAGCAGCGAGATAGCTGTGCATAAATTTGTATATGTATTTATGTGTGCGATTTTTAACTACAGTTTTACAAAGTGCGGTTTAAAAAGCAAACAACTCTTTTCTGCCCGTTTGTTTGACGCTCACAAATGGAAAATGCGCAAAACAGAAAAAAGTCAATATACACAAAAAGATATGCAGAACAAGTAAAGCGAAATGCCGAACCAAAAGATACTAAATGAAATGTGAACTATTTGATGGATATGAAATGGAAGCATAAGCGAATGACTTTTGTGAGGATGCGTATAAATGATGTTAGCTAACTAGAGCCAATTTCAGTTGATGTACATTGCCTCAACCTAAATACCCATCTCTGCAGCATTTATGCAAAAGATCTAGGGTATTAGGTAAAAAGTAAAAAGGCTAAAAATAAAATAGAACCAAAAGCTTGTGATTGTGTGGGTGTGATTGTATGCGTGTATGTGTGTAAGCAAGAGACATTGTTGTTGTTGTTGCTGTTGTTGCATATGTGCAGGGTTCGACGCCATTGCCCTGCACATTTTTCATAGGCGACAGTTTTGATTGCGGGCGCGACAGGAACGCGACGCTAAGAATGGAGAATATGGGCAAGGTGGAGATTTGCAATGTGACTGTGCGTGTGTGTGTGTGTGTGTGCGTATGGGTGTGGGTGTTTAGCTACTGCACAACAATAGCAACAACATGAGGAGCAACAGCAACAACTTTTACTCGCTGCTCCGTTCGACTTGGACATGGACTTCAACTTCGCCATTCGCCTGAGCGCTGATTAACGACAATTCGTTTGCCTGATTTTTTATTGCCATATGCAGCATGCTGCCGCTGCCACTGCCACTGCTTGTTGCTGCTGCTGTTGCACATTCATTAGGCGCTGTCGTAGGCGCGTGTGCAGACTCCAGTTGCCAGTCTTGGGTCAGTAAATTTCATTAGCGCCTGAGCCGTTGTCTTTTATTGTCTGGCCGCTAGGCGAGCGTCAGGGAGGGGGCGTGGCATAAATATCATGATTAAGTTGCATACAACAGCCGCAGCAACAGCAGCAGCAGCAGCCGAAAGTTTGACATGTGCGACAACAACAAATGTCGCGAACGCCATCAATTGGCCAGGCGCTGCTGCGTATACGTAATATTTGATGTCTATTCACCTAGCCAGATTGAGTTTACCGCTACACAAAGGCCAGTAAATTGTACGACAATTGATTGAAAAGAAAGTCACAGCCAGAGCGTTAATTAATCTTATGTTATTGGAAATGCCAACGAATTTTCATTAGCATCTAGAGAGGCGCGCACATCATCTGCACTCCATTTGAGTTCAATTAGTGAAAAATGAAAAAGGATAAAGTTGATTGTCTTTATATTGAACTAAGTGAGGTCCATAAAAATTAATATATATATATATATGTATATATCTACTAATTTTCATTATGCGAACATTTTTTCACTTTGTATGTAAAGCACAAACTTTTGAACTATTATCAAAAAATTATTTATTAATTCATAAATATATATAGTTCATATGCGCATCTATGAAATGTTTGTACACATTTTAGGCACAGCTAATTTATTTATTTTTTTTTTTTTATTTCTTATGAGACGTCTATAAAGTTTTATATCAACAACAAAATGTGGCAGACACATTATTGATTTTTTTTTTATTTTATTATTATTTTTTTTTTTGCCAATTTTTGCTTAATAGCCAAAAAATAGTTCAGATATTTATGTGTATTGTGGTCTAGAGCAAATTCTGCTTTAAGTTTAGCTACACTTCTTACAATTGTGCTTATCAAGTTTTTGTATATATTATATTTTTAGGAATCTACATGCATATATACATTATTACCTCATGCATAAGTCTCATCAACTCACTTTGAAAATCAAAAGCTGTAAATCTAATAAGTTCAGTTAAGCAAAATGGCATTAAAACAAGAACTGCATTTACAAGGTAAATATAAATAATTATGGCCAGGAGTTAAGCTCCTTGAATAGGACACAATCTGAGCCAGTCCCAACTGCAATCTAATATAGCTGCTATCTAGCTTCAGTTAATACAACTTGTATAAACATTCTCACAATCGAACAGCATGTTTGTATGTGTGCGCATGCATAGGGCAAATGCGTTCGCTTGGCGCTGTTTTGGGCAAACGTTGTCTTAAATAACATCTGTATTAGTTAATGTATTTCAATGCAATGTTCAGCATATAATCTACATATTCTATAGAATATTTGTCATTAATTGTTAAGTGCATGCTCTGTTACATAATCATTATATTTTCAACTGAACTTCAATATCAAGAATTATGTGAAGTTTCAAAGGTATCTGAAATATAACAAAAACAAATTTATATAAAATAGTAGTGGATTGTATTTCCAAAACAAAATTTAAGTTTATACCATTAAAACGGGAAAAGTTAATGTTTAAAAAAAAACAAACTAGATCTATGCCTGCTCTAGAGTGACCAATAACCATATTTAAGTTCTCTAGTTCTTATAGATTCTGAGATCGACGAGTTCATATAGACAGACGGACGCACGGACAGACAGATGAATATGACTATATCAACTCTGATCGCCATCCTCTTCAAGTATAAATATATACCATATGCGGTCTGCCACGCCTCCATCTGCCTGTTGTATACATTTTACAATTCCTGACTTCCCATACTCAATAGGATCAGAAAATAATAAAAATAATTAAATAACTAATAATATTCCTATTTATACATACATACATATTAAACTTTGATATATATTCCAGAAAATTCAAGTATTAATTATTAGATAAGCATAAATACAAAATACGTTAAATCGGCCAAAGCAGTTAGAATAATAAATTATTAGATAAGTGAAGGATCTAGGGCCTCAAGGTGGCAGCTTGAATGGAAATGCGCGGCGCAAGTGAAAATGTGGAAATTTGTGAGATGTCTTGTTAAACGGCAAGTGGAAATTTTGTCAAGGGCCGTCAGGTTCGTTCATTAAAAGGTCGCAGCTCAAGCAAATGGAACAAGGGATCAATGCAGCTGGTGCAGGCAGTCGGACAGTCAGACAGTCAGACAGTCGGGCGGGCGGGCAAGCGGGCAAGCGGTCGGGGCGGTCAGAGCGTTCGCAGCGGTCGAGCGGGCGGACAG
The DNA here is from genome assembly GCA_030914345.1 of Drosophila koepferae. NCBI lineage: Eukaryota > Metazoa > Arthropoda > Insecta > Diptera > Drosophilidae > Drosophila > Drosophila koepferae. Next base: position 1,117,750 of record JAUESR010000196.1, read on the forward strand.
AGGTAAAAGCCAGGCTCAGACCGGGGACCACCGCCGTGCGTTCGTGATGATGATAATGGTTTAGTTTTATATTTTGTGATGGTTTTATGATGCGGTTAAGCGCTCAAACCGCAAAGTGGCCGGCGCGCGCGACCAGCACAGCTTGAGGATAAGGCCGAGCGAGAAGGACGTCGAGCCGCACTCAAAAAGAGTCGCATAAGCTGCACAAGTTTCAGCCCAAGACGAGCCGGGCCAGGCCAGAGCCAAAGCCAGAGCTGAGAGGCAACTGCTACCTGACACCGAATGTTTGAGCAGGCCGCAGAGCGCGCGACATAGAAAATAGCAAAAGGATTAACCGCATTCCGAGCGGTTTTGGCTTTGGTATTCGGCACGGATTGGGCCAGCAGCGACAGCGGAGAGGCTATCGAGGACGCTGCGGTTAGCAGGATGAACGCCTTAATCGCGCTCATTGTCTTAGGGCAGGCCGAAGCATGCGGAAACAATAAAAATGCGAGCGCATTAATCTCAGTCGCAACAGGAGCTGAACTACTATGGACTACCGCTGGACGCAGTCGCAGGACTCCAATTGCGAGCCCTAATAATTACCTGAAGACCGAGGTGATTATGAGTTTATGATCTCGGCGCGGAGCGTGTCAGGTAGAGCCAACTGTAGAAATTTAACTGGAAGCAACGGCAACGGCAACAGAAAGAGCAAGAGCAGGAGCAATGCTTTGCCGATAGTCGACGGCTTTACGCCTTGGCCAAATCCGTGCTGACTTAATAAAGCTGAATCCCCCCGCTAGCAGCAGCTACTTGAGCTCACGGATTTATGGGTTTTTGGTAATTGAAACCCCGGGACCAGTGTCAGATCCAGCCCCGACCCGGTGCAGATACAGATACAGATACAGATACGGGCGAGGTATATATGTACATATATCCGAGGCTGGGCAGCACCATGCAACAACATTGACGATTATCACCGATTATCACGTTTTCGATAATGAGATTTCGTTTTATGATTTCGCCAGCACTTTACCCCTTTTGCTCGAATCTCTTTTCTTTTTTTTTTTCACTTTTTTTTTGGTTACCATCGATCGATGTTGTTGTTGTTGCTGCTTCGTTGTCAGTGAATTTAAGGGCGGTTTTTTTTGAGGCACTGTGCTGGCTGGCAATTAAGTTATGTCAATCCACTTGCCATATGCCAGCAGCGACTCTGCCTCAGCCTGGGCGGGCTGTGGGGACTCTCGCTCAGATTTGCGTTGTAAGTTAGCCCTGATGTTTGCTTTGGGTGGTTGTCAGCAGTATTTGGACGCGCTGCGATTAGCAGTTGAGTGGAACGCTCTAACGAATTCATTGGCATATCTTAAGCTAGTTGTTGACACACTCGCAGCCCCGACTTCCAGGTCAAGGTGTAATGCCAGCACTTGGACTCTGCTGCGAATGATGATGTATCAATAGAAAATTGCATTGCCTTCGGAATAGGCTTGATTAGCTCGAGTGCAATTGACTGTGTAAGAGTAGGCTCAAATACGGCAACTATTATTTTCAGATTAACTTTGCCCATAGTCCATAGCCCATAGCTTAGTCTATAAGAGGCAGCAGCTATTGCCCACAATTGAAACTTAAACGGAATGCCGCAAATTATACTTTAAGCTGCAGAATATTGAAAAATATTATTAAATAAAAACAAATAAATTTGAATATATATATATGTTTTAATTGTAGAAATTGTATGTGGCGTCCTTTTGCTCTAAGTTTTTGTTTGAAAATATTTTATTCTGCCTATGAAATTTATTTATTTAATCCAAAGAAGTCTCATTCCACGATAGGCTGACCACGATATATTGACTTATGCTTGCACAAGTATGCACATATTTTTATTTAAATCCCATAAAAGTAAATATATATATATATATATATATATATATATATATATATATATATATATATATATATATATGTATATATAAGATTGTTATATAGCTAACTACCTTATATTAGAATTTATGTTTTTATTGAGAGAGCGCTGCATGCACATCGAACTTGAGAAACTCTTGAGCATGACTATGAAGCTGAGTAAATACTAAGTAAATATTTATAAAAGTGTGGTGCAAGAATTGAAATTTAAGAGTGAATTATTTGATGAGTTTGAAAATGAGATAATTTTCTATACAATGAGAGAATTTACAATATACAATTTCGCATTAATATTCGTTTTTTTTTTCAACTTCAAAAAGCAATAACACATATAAAATTAATTTTTAAAAATAAAAGGTAAGTTATAGATTGAAAAAAATAACTTTTCAGAGAGGGAACTAAAAAAAAGATATTCTTCCACAACTAACAAAATTCGAGTTTTACTGAAAAATTGATCATATTTAATATTTTGTATAAATACATATGCTATATACATTGAGGATCTGTAAGTCTATTGAAGTCTTTTTTCTCCAAGTTACAAGCTCTGAGAGAGTTTTAATGAAAGGTGAATTGTTATGATTTGCGAAGTGTTAATGCAATTCGATGTTGTGATAATTTGCAAATGTGATATGAGCTGAGACCTGAATCATGGTTTTGGGAGTGATAAGTGGAGTATGTTTTGAGCTGCATACAACTTCGCCAGTTAGCAGAGCGCGTCTGCGTTTAGTTTATATGCCCTCGGATATTCATATGATTTGATATGCTGTACAAGTTTTACTGAACCCTATTTAATACTGTACATTAAGAAAGTGCACTCGTTTTCAATAGTTAATTTGCAGATGTCCAATACATACATATATCAATTTCAAATCAGTGCCTAAGAGCATTTAAGCTCAAAATACCATCTGCAGACATCGTCAACTATATACACATATATACTTACATAAATCTCTCTTGGCTGCCTAACTTGCAGTTGATTTTATCTGATGTACATTTAGCATCTGATAGATTAAATTTCTACAATAGCAAACGTTGGTAATATGTTAAAGATTTCGTATCGAAATATTGTTTGAGATATTTCCATTTTATGCATTTACATAATGCATACATTGCTCTACAGACTGGTTGATTCCAATAACCACATTTACTCTTAATACATTAGCATGCTGTGGGGAAATTGTCTCAAGTCACTTGTCTAGGTCGATAAGCTAGAGGCAATTAAATACATGAAGCAAATAAAGGCTTGAAAAGTTTGCGAAAATTCAAATTCCCAAAAAGAAACTTCTGAATTAATAAATTAAATATTTTATATAAAATAAAATAAATTCAACAAAATATTTAAAAAAAATGTTATTTCATATATTTTTGATTTTTGAGGCACTTTATTGTCAATTTACATACAATTGACTTTTGCCCATTAATTAATATTTAATTTTAATATACATATTTCATAACAAATGTTGTTGATGAACCCAACTCAAAAAGCAATTCAAATTATTGTTTGCAAATAATATATTTAAACATATGTTTATATTTCTATATTTCATATACACATATATATTTATCACATCTTAAGAGCATAATTGACTCAACTATATGTCATATCTATATAAAAACTACAATAAATACAATTTACGGATTGCTTTATTTAGGATATAGTTAATAAGCTAAACAAGTCTTAAAATTCAAATTAAAAATTAAATTTTTTTCCCATTTGCCATTTCGATTGTTCTTCAATGGAATAGAATTTCCTGAGCTCATTTCCCTGCTCAGTTGGCGATCAAAAATGTTTGTATTTATTTTACCACATTTCCCAGACCATTTCCCAGCTTATCGTATGGCCGCAGATGCAGCGATTTTCATTAATAAAACTGACTTAAATTACAAAAGCAAATAAATCAGTTAAAAGAGAGCAGCGACAAACGGAAAGAAACAGAAACTCAAAAACAAACCAGTGAAGAGGAAGAAACCTGCCAAGTTGTAGATCATACGGCAACCAACAACAACAACCAGTAATAACAACAACAACAACAACAACAACAACAACAAGCCGTCAGACCTCCTCTTGCTTGATCGACAGCCACTGTCTCAGCGCAAGTCTCGAGCAGAGTTTCTCTGAGTGCTTGGAGATTTGTGGCCGTCCGTTCCGTCTCACCATCTCCAGGTCGCAGCTAGCAGCTAGCAGCTCGAAGCGCTCAGCTCTCAGCTCTTGGGGCAGTGAGTTGTTGCACGACCGTTCATCATATACCCTTCAGTCCATTTAACACGTTTCTGACACTAATCCTGCCTTGATGAAACTAATTTTTTTCATGTGGCACGGCCTCCACAGTGCCAGTTGATTTATTTCAGCGTGCGCTGCTGGCGACCAACTTAGACAAAGTATGCTCCGCATATACATAGCTATATGCATATATATATATATATATATCAAGTATATAGCTCTATATGCATATCAGACTCACTGACAGGCAGACTGACTGACTGACTGACTGACTGAATGACTGAGAGGCTGGCAGTCGGAAAGTCTTTGGTTCGCCAGTCTCTCAGCTTCTGCTTGAACTCACACGCAGCCAATTCGAGTGTAGCCAACGTTTCGGTCCCGAGATCGCTTGCTGTGATATGTATGACTATATCTCTGGCATGATCTTGCCACAAATTAGTTTGGTTAGCTGCTGTTGGACGATGACGACGTCGTCGTCTCCGTCGTCGTCTCCAACGTTTCTGCTGGCCATGTCAATCATTCAAAATGTGTGTATGCAACGATCCGATCCGATACGATACGATCCGATGGCGATGCCGATGCCGATGTCGATGTCGATGGCGATGTCGATGCTGCGACTACGACTGCGACTCTGGCTGCGACTGCGACTGCGACAGAGATAGAGACAGTGCAATGTCATGCTTCATTTCCTGAGTTGTCAATTTGTCGGACTTGTTGGAGCGACTCCGCACAGTTTCCATAAGCAGTTTATGACCGGGGCACTGGGATGCACTCGCCTGCGATGAGTAGCCAAAATATAAAGAAAAACAAAAATACACGTCAACTGCAGTTGCTTGACTAGAGTTACCCTGTAAGCAAGTCTAAAGCAGAGTAAAAATTCAGTTACATCTAAAACACGTTTAGCACAGAGCTCGTTACATGAGAGCTATTTATATATTTGATATATTTATATATTTTCGACAATTGAGTAGCTGTTACTTATGTAAGATAGGCTCAATTTCATGTTTGCACTTTTTACGGGGTATTTTTTGAACATTCATTTATTTTTGGTTGTTCGCTTTCGAAACACAGCATCTCTGTGGCCGTTTAGTTAGAAAGCAAAACAATAAATATGAAAAACTAAAGCAGAGAATTACAGCTTAATGCCATTAAATGAGTAGCAGGTGCGCTACAACAGCAGCGAAGCTCAAAGGGGAAGTTGGGCGAGAGAGTTGAGAGTGAAATCAGTCAGTGCGGGCCGGAACCTGTAATGATGCCCAAAAGTTGTCGAGTGAAGCGATAACAACTTGAATATGTATATATAAACATACATCTATCTCTGTATACATAAATAAATATTTTCCTTTAGTTTTTCATTTTACTTGACAACTTTGTATATAACTAAATATATGATATATATTATAACTATCGGAAATATGGTTATACTTTTCAAACTGCAAAAGGTAGTCAGAAGCAAGAACAGAGTTGGCAGAAAATGTCATTGAAGTTAAAGTAGATACTTAAGTGCTGCAAAATGGGCAGCAGAGCAAATGCTTGGAAAAGAATCTGTGACTTTGTCGATAAGTTTTTGCAGCAAAGAAAAGAGAGGAACTTGAGAGCAGAGAGACAAAAGGCAGTGCTTAGTTAGAGCATATAGAAGAACCCTATATTGAAGTTTATGGCGGTAAAGCTTCTGGTGAAGCAGTTCTCCATGGGAACATACTTGTTGTATGATTTTTATTGTAAATTGGAATTTTTATATACACATATAATCAAACATGTAGAAGCTTATAAATCATCTAATTTGAGATGCTATTAAAAATCTGAATATTACAAAATTTCTAATATTATATAATTATTACACCGATATAAATCCTATAAGTTCCTAGCTCTTACTGCATGCAAGCCACGCTTGAACGAAATCACATTATTATTTTTGTATTATATTAAAGACTTGCATGATCTACTATTATAAACAAATTTTGTCATGGTTTAATCTACAACATTAAGTCGGGCATAGTTAAAAAAAATATAATAAATAGTAAGAAGTAAGAAGGCTCTATTCGAGACTGCTCGACTACGAGACAATCTGAACCCTGCAAAAAAAAAAAACTAATACTTTTCTTCTTTTTTAAGCCGGCTCTCTGCTAACCGCGCAGTTGCTGCCGTGGTTTGGGGGTGATTTGGGCTATACTTTGGCTAACTCCATTTCTAGTTGGACGATCTTCGTAAAATTTTTGGAATATATTAATAGCATTAAATGTGTCTATTAAAAGTCTCTAGTATTTGAAATATTTGTTTTTTCAATTTTCGGGCGAAGGGGGCGTGACATCCAAAATCTTATTTTGATTTTTTGAAATTAAAAAATCTGTGTATCCATAATATCTATCTAAATATATAAATTTGAAGTATCTAGCTAAAACGATGTAGAAGTTATGCTCCAAAAACTTTTTTAAAAATGAGTTTTCGATTTTTTCGATAATAAAGAAATGGGATGAGTTATCGAAAAAACAAAACTCGTAAAGCTTAAAATTTCAGCTATCAGCTCTCTAGCTTTTTCAGTTTCCGAAATCTATACGTTCATACAGACGGGCGGACATGGCTATATCAACTTAATATTTTGTGCTGATCAAGAACATATATACTTTGTAGGGTCTGCGACGTCTCCTTCTGCCTGTTACATACATTTTCACAAAAAATTCCCATTTTCAATGGGTTCAGGGTATAAAAAACTTTGTTTTGAGCTCAATTAAAATATATAATTTTAGATTTATATAAAAAAACAACACCTCAATATACTCATTGAATATATCTATAATACATTATATCACTCTCAATGAGGTCTTATCGTTAACATAGTCAAGTACTAGGCAAACACCTCTCTGCATACAAATTGCTTGCCTGCTGAAAGAAAGAAATGCAATTGCTAGAAGGGATCAACAGGGCGAGCTCATAAAATGGTTGCAACTGAGACGTCAACGCCCAACGACAAACAGCACTGAGGGAGACATGAATATGCACATATACATGTATATGTATATGTAGTACTACCTCACAAATAGGGAAAGTGCTTGCTGAATGTGTGAGGGCCAAGTTGAGTGCGAAGGCAGCAGCGCAATGATCGATTGAATGCCGATCGATTGGGCGGGCTGCAGGTAAAGTGAGCAGCCGCCACAAAGGAAGCCTCTCCAAGTAATTGCCAAATAATTGCATGCACACAAAGAAAGAGAGAGAGAGAGAGGGAGAGTGAAGTAGGCACTCTTATCGATCGTAGCCTGCAGCGTTTGTTGCTCCTTTTATTTTATTTTTTTGCAGTGCTGCTGCTGCTTGCGGTGCTCGCTGTAGGCTATTTGCACATCGGGTTACCATAGAGCCACAGATAGAGCCAACGATAGGCACACGCACAGCCAGATCTCACTCACTGTGAGTGTGTGTATGTGTGTGTGTGTGTGAGCGCAATCATGCGCAATTAACTCGGGCTCGGCAGTTGAAAAGTTGTAGTTGTGGTTCGAGTAATGGGAATGGGTTTTGGTTTCTGTTTAGATTTGAGCTTGCTCCGTGGTCTTGGTCTTGCGAGTAATTCGGTGAGAGAGGACCCTTTTTTTTTTGCCAAAGACAGACACCGACACGAACAGCAGCAACAACAACAACAACAACAGCAAGAGCAAAAGCAGCAGCTACAACAACCAACGTGATGCCCTTGTGAGTTTTTAATTGAATGCATTTCAGCGTAAAAGGTGAAAATACTTTTACCTCCTTAAACCAGAGAAAAAAAAAAAAAAAACAGAAAACCAAATAAGTGAAATACAAAATGATGTTGGGCATATCCGCAACTGGAATACCCTCGATTTGTTATGCTCTCTACATTTATCTCTCTGTGTCTCTATGTCTTTCAATAATGCTCTCTTACTATGTCTCTCTCTTTGTCTTTCACAAATTTTCCTTCAGCTTGTCTTCATTTCTCTCTATCTCTGTCTGTATATCTTTCTCTCTCTCTATCTCCCTCTGTCTCTTTCTGTCTATCGATGTTACTAAATATATTTTATTAAAATAGCTGCGATTTTAATTCTTCAGCAATATGTAGCCTGTTAGAATTCCTATTTAAATAGTTGGTAAAAAAGTTAAATCCAGGTTTACATTCTTTTTTTTTTTTCTTTATAAATCAAAATTTTGAAAAAAAAAAATATATCAATCATTTAGTACAAAAAATAATAAAAATCTCAGCTGAAAAGCAATTGAAGAACACCCATAAAATTGTACTAATTTTAAAGGGGAGTAAAGCCCAATCATAATAATGCATAATATATCTAATTATCTTTTCTTTTCTCCAGTTGTTTTTCTCTGCATTTCGGTTGAATGCAACTTTTCAAATCGAAACCTTAAACTTTATTTATATTTATAATTTATCAATTATCAGGAAACTTCAGCGATATTTACTTTGATTACCTTTCTTTTACAATTTGTTTTTAAAGAATTACATGAAAGTGAATTTGTATATAGACAGCTCTGCGATTCGAGTTATTCGCTTCAGATCCAGCTTATCTGTTAATAATAGATATGATTATATATCTTCATAAATATATTATTTTGCAGAGTTTTTACAAGTCCAAATTTATGCTATATATATTATAAATCAAATCATAATATAGCATATGTGATAGTCAAGCACTTTTGCTTTTCCACTCCTCTCCCTCATGCTCAGGCTCTCCCTCTTTCACTGCCTCTCTCTCTCTCTTTCTCTGCTTCCTCCGCAGAGACCCTCCCCCTGTTGCCTTCCCATACTCTGTTTGCTTCGCTTGCTTATCAATTTCCATTTTTCCGGTTTTAAGCACACCAGCTCACACACTCGCACACACTCGCATACATATTCACATATTCACTCGCAGTCATATACTCACATACACCCATACACTCACATATTACTTTTACAGTTCTTGTCGCAGTTTTCTCGTTCTTTTTTTTCGAGTCGTTGGTCTTTTGCTGTTGCTGCTGCTGATTTTTCCATGAAATTGTATTTTACCTTTGCATTTTCCATCAGCTGGCTTGCCAGCTATTACTTATTACTTATTATGTGTTATTATTTATGCTGCCAACTTCCCATCATCTTCTCTATATTAAATAAGCATTCGTGCATGTGTGTGTGTGAGTGTTGTTAATGGCACAGCCAGAGCACAATGGAAATTAACAATATTTTGCAAAGTGAATTCTTTTTATTCTTGAAGCATATAATCTAATGAGCTTCATTATTATTTTTTTTTTTTAACATTTCTAGAAATATCGAAATCAATCGAATAGCATAAAATATGTTCTATTCTATATAAGTGAAGCTCATATTTGAGGGCATTCAAGAGCCAAGCTTTAGTTGGAGTTAACTGCATTCGATTCTTCACTGACTGCGTGCCTGGCCATGTCTCAGGATAGTATAAGACGATGGATCTCTTGACTGGCAGTCGTAGAGCTTTATTATAGTAGTGGGCCAGAGAAGTTCAGGCTGTGGCTAAAATACGTTCAAATATGTTGTTCACAAAGCTGTTCACGATGCTCAATTTTTGTTGACGAGATTCCAGTGTCTGGATGGAGTTGCCTTAGCTTTCTCTTACGCAACTTCTTCTTTTTATTCTGTATAATATTCTAGTGCCTGAGCTCCTTATCTCTCTCTCTCTCTCTCTCTCTCTCTCTCTCTCTCTCTCTCTCTCTGTCTCTGTCTCTCTCTCTATATCGCTCTCGCTCTCTCTGTCTCCCTCTCTACCAGTATTTTTATATTATCCCTTTAAAAGACCTTAGCTTGCTTTTCCTTCATTTATAAAAGAATGAAAATTTGTTCAGCCTAATCTTCCGGATATGTGAAAATTTCTTCTAAACATTTAAAATGCATGTGATTTTCAAAGGAGCATAAAATCTGTTTCCAGTTTATGTGCTTTCGCGTTCTCTTCCTCAAGATTCTAAACAAGGCAAAAAGTAACTCAGACTGTGATCAAATATTAAGCCTATTTAGTTAAGAGCAGAAATGGTTTGCATTTATGCAGACAGACAGCAACACAAACTTTGCAAACAACATTTAACAAAAAACCAATATACTCTCTTCACACCATAAACGAGCATCGCACAAGAAATCGAAACTGTGAGAGTTTCTAATAATATGAACTGACTGTAATCGCATTAGCTGAGTTAGATATCGATCTTCGGCTGGCGCAGCTAGAAATCGTCTGTCTTAGCATAAAATGTTATGGGAAATAGTAGCTTCGAGAAAAGTTATGTATAAGTTTAGACAGACAAATAGCTGATAAATCTGGCAGCCACATTAAGACTTCAAAGCAATCAAATAAAAGTCAACAGCGAATTGCGCATACGCCGCGTGTTGCAGGCAATTGTAAATAACATGCAGCTCTACCCGTCTCTGTCAGACTCTCTCTCTCTCTCGCCTTCTCTCTCTCTCTCTCTGGGTCTGTTGTGTTGTTTTGTTGTGTGTCCATTGTGTGGTATTTCCGGTGGCTGGCAAAGGAAATTTTTATGACGTCAACAAGAATGGGAACGAGCAACGGAGCAACGACAATGCCATAAGGTAGTTCTCCTCGAACTTCCCAGCCGAATTCAGATAGTTTGTAAAGTTCGAATAGAAACCAATAAAATGCAAAGAAAAGACTCAAAGAATATCAAATATAATATCAATAATAGAAATAATACACAAAAAAATATCCCAAAGCCCCAAAACTCGACGCTTTCAGAGCCAACACTGCGGACAACACTTGCTGTATAGCTTTGAGATCGCCTCAGCTGCTGCTGTTGTTGCTTTCATCTTTCATTTTGGCAATGGGCCTACAAATTGGCTCGCTTGTCTGGGCTGGTCAGAGCTAGTGCTGGCAAACTATCGATAGCACTATCGATATATCGAATTTTCACATTTTTGCGCCACCATCGATATTTTTTTATCCACTATCGATAGGGATCGAAAATAACGCTCGCAGTTTGACACATCACTCGTTTTGCCGATTTGGTTATACGAAATTTATTAAAATATAATCCGGTATAAGCTTTTTTGGTTAGTGGTATAGAACAAATTTGGCATGGACAAATTTTTGATATTATTTTCCATTTCATTGTTAGAACCGTAAAACTAATTTTATTTTTAATTTTTTTTTAAGCAAGGATTTCGATGCCCCACCAACGCACTCCAAGGAGAAAAACAATTGCAGGATGAGTTGATAAATGCAATCAAGTCTCAAGGTGATATCTCCGAATCTCCGCTTCCTAATTTGCCACCGTCAACAACAATAGAAAAACCCCAGCAACCACTGTTTCAATTTCTAAAAAAAAATATTGAAAATTTGCCCAGGACAAAGCGTTCAGAGTCTATTGTTCAAATTCACAAATATTTCGGAATCGAGCACTCCTCTGAGGATATAGATCCCCTTAAATATTGGCAGGTAATTTTTTATTGAGATTCAATGTCATGCTAAATAAGTAATACCTATTTATTATTATATTTTAAGCACAATGATTAATGTTTGCGGTATGTCGCTAAAAAAATTTTATGCATTCCTGAAACATCCACCGATGCTGAAAGAATGTTCAGCAAAGCTGGACAAATAATCGCCGATCGCCGAGCTTCATTAAAGCCTAAAAATGTGGATATGCTCCTCTTTCTCCAACACAATCAATGGATCTCCCAGTAAAATTGTTTTAACTTTAAGAAAAAAGTCAGTTATGAAGTAAAACTGATTGTTTTTTAAGTTAATATAATTTTTGTTATTTTGTTAATTTTCTTGTTATAATTTGTTTTGTTATTTTTCATTATTTTTAAATTTAAATGAAAATAAAGACGGTTTTAGCGATAGTATCGATAGTATCGAATTTTTTTCTAGAAAATATCGAAAATATCGAATGGCGCCACTATCGATAGTTTGCCAGCTCTAGTCAGAGCCATGCATATATTACCCCAGCTCGACGCCTCATAATTAATTTTTTTTTTTTTTTTTTACCATGAGCTATGCAGCGGCTGCGGCAGCGACAACAAAAATCAATAATACAAAAGATCTACCAAAAAACCAAGAAAAGACTACAAAACTTCAGTTTTATATGCAGGCATACACACACACACAAATATATATGTATATATGAATATATATATATGTATGTATATCTTTCTTTTACTTCTTTCTGTATTTTGCTTTGCTTTTGGCTTTTTGTTTAATAATGAGACGACATTTCGAACGCATAAAATCGTCATAATAATTTTTGATATATGAAGCAGCACAAGCGCGATACAGCGCGCTAATATCAAACGAATTCTTTTCAAGATATAAAAAAAATACACACACATACACACACACACTCATACTCACATACATACTCAGAAAGACGCAACTGCGTCTCAAAGTCTCGCCGAGAGCATCTGTGAGTTCACTTAACGAAACTTGATTTTGAGGCAGAGCCACGGTAGCTGAATTGCCCAGCCATGGCCAGAGGAGAGCACCTCCCGTGTGTGTGTGTGTGTGTGTGTGTGTGTGTGAGGGAGGTGGGGGTAGAGGTAGGGGAGGTTAGGCTAGCCAATGCCTGACCATTCTTATAAGAAAAGCTATGGCAGAAGGCAGCATGCGAGAGCATAAATAAATAAAAGGCAGCCAGAAAAATCGACAAAAAAATATATACAACCGCAGCAGCAGCAGCAACAGCAGCAACAGCAGCAACAACAAAAAAAGAAGCATTAATCGTAACAATGTTATTAGTCGTACAACAGGGGATTAGGCTACCGATTCGTGCGCGAGGAGCTGACCAGCGAGCAGCTCTTGGCTCTTGGCTCTTGGAGCAGCCAGCGTCTTGCTTCGTTTATTGTCTGGGCGATTGGGAACCTGCAACGGTTGCTGCTGTTGCTGTTGCTGCTGCTGCTGCTGCTGCTGTTGTTGTTATATTTTTTTTGGGCGCGTTTTTATGGACAATCTTATGGCGGTGATTAAAGAGGGTGAGGCACATTGGTGGCATTGGAGGCGAGGCCCAACGCCAACGCCAGCTGCGCAGCCATTGCCACCGTGTGCCACACTTTGTTGTTGCTGTTGCTGTTGCAGCTGTTGTTGTTGCTGTTGCTGTTGCTGTTGTTGTGGCTGGTAAAGTTTACGGCAGCGCACTATGGTCCCTTGGAGATTTGTTTGGTTTGCCTTCCGTTTAATTGCATTAATTAAATGCACTGCCGTCTGTCCTACTGCCCAGCGAGTGGGCGTGGCAGGAGGCAGGGCAGCACTGAAGGTGCAGAGTTGCTGGCTGATTGTTATAAGTGTTGCATGGTTTATTACATATTATGCACATTGTTGGCCGCTGAGCAGGCAGCAAGAATAATCAAAAGTACTTGACGTACAGCCGAGCTAGTCCCAATGATGATAAAGCAAGTACACTACACATTGCTGAAAATAAATTCGATTAATAAATATATATAATATGCATATTATTAAATGTTACTTTAGCTGTCTGGAGAATTCAGTGTTTATCTCTATATCATGCAGAATTATGCGAGAAAATTAATTTGAGAAAGCATTGTATATCAAATTATCTAAGTTATCTAAGCTACTTCTGTATATATTGCATATGGAATATCTTTGAAAAGAATATCTACTATCATGGCTTAACTTGTAATTTAAATTACTTATTAAATGTATTTTAAATTGCAAATGAATACAAATTACAAAAAACGATTTCATATTAAATATATTCATATTGTTTATATATATAAATTAATCATTTCTAGCTGAAATAATATGTGAAACAAATAATATAATATGAAATGTACATAGTCTTAAAAAAGATACAAAGAAATAAATAAACAGATCAAACAAATAAGCGTAAGGTTACTTAAAGAAGAAGAGTATTAGTTTTTTGTTTGCAGGGTTCAGGGTATCTCGTAGTCGAGCCGTCTCGACCAGGGCCTTCTTACTTGTTTTTAGTTACTATAAGAATTAATAAAAATTAACAAAAAAAGGAATAAATAAATATCAGCAATTAGTACAGCCTGCTCTAATCGAATTAATTGCATATAGCCAATACCCCTAGGAATGAATGAATCTATGCTCAGCTAGAAATCTCTCTCCAAGCAAGCTGAATAGCATGTAAATGCATATCAATAAGTATTATACTTTTATCAAAAGGATTTTGTATTGCAGTTTTACAATATTATAATTTATATAATATATCAAAAAGCAAATGAGTAATTTTAGTGAGCGCTTGATAGATAAATATATATATCTGTAAGAGTAATATATTGGGGATTAAACATGAATCATATGTAAGTATATCAGTTATTAAGCTGATTTGCTCTGCTCAAAAGACTTTTATATTTCATATAAAAAAAAAAAATTAATGGAAATATTTGTTAGTTAGTTTTGATTTACGTTTCTCGCTCAGTGGGTATAGAAAAAGTTGAAAGCATTTAAAAAGATTTTTTAATTAAAGCATTTGATGTCGAAACAAAAGAACTTGTAAAAGATTCAACTACAAGTTTGGAATAGTATATCTGGTCAATATGCCCAACAATATTGATTTTTGGGTAGACAAACTAGTTGAAATACTTTAGTTAATCGCGGCTTTTAGAAGTTGATTAACTATGAGTGCGGAGCGACGCAGATTTCGTATATATGTATAGTCGCTGAACTATCTGGCAACTGGCCAATCTCTGAACAGGTGTGTGTGTGTATGCCTCGCATGTAATCAGCAACAATGCGTGGCGTCAATCAAACTTGATGTATGCTGCTGCTGCTATGACTTTGAAGTCTGGCGGGGCATATTGGGCGATTGCTGACAAAACATTGACAAGATCAACAATGGCAGCCAACTGACGAGGCGTACTGTAAACGTTAAGCCCTCATTGGGAACAAATACAAAGATATATATATATATATAATAAAGTTCCGAGATTTCCCAAACGAGTTGCCAACAATGGCCACAGCTTGATGGAAGAGAACCAGCGACGAGCGGTTCTAAGAATGCAGCGCTGCAGTTGGAATTGGAATTGGAGTAGGAGTTGGAGTAGGAGTAGGAGTTGGAGTAGGAGACGGTGCAACGGTTTCTTGAGCTGTACAACAGTCAGCTGCAGCCAGTTGTTGTTGTTGTTGTTGTTGTGCAACCTTTTTGATTGACACTGTTTACGTGCGGATTGAAGACAACCAAATAACCGAACTCTCTGGCCCACGCACATATGAGAAAGTAATTGTTTTGCTCGAGTTCAAATTGATTTTTACTTTCTTTCATGCTCGACTTGGCCAACGCTCGGCACAGAGCCTGTGTACCCAATGCCCTGGGCACGTCTTCAATACCATTCCCATTCCCATTCCCATTCTCATTCTTGTTTCCAATCCCAATCCCTTTCCCTTTTCCCTACTGCGCTTTATTTTATATATATAATATATATATATATATACATATATATTTTCTTCTTCTTCTTCTTCCCAATCCCTCGTTCCTGGCTTTGTTTTGCTTAACCTTTCAATTTCTTGAGCCCCGGTTTCGTCCACAAGTTGTTTTCAAGTCTGAGCTGACGCCGCCAACGCCAACGCTAGTGTCTGTGTGAGTATGCCTGTATGTGTGTGTGTGTGTGAATTGGCCTACTGAATGCACATGCATAGACAACGTGCCCATATTGATATGTCTTCATTCTTTCAATATTGATCATTGCCGGGATAATCCTTCTTTTTAGCTGCAACAACTTGGAATTGAAATTGGGTCTCGGTCTCGGTCTTGGTCTTGTTCTTGTTCTTGCTCTCAGTCTCAATCTCTGTCTGTGTCTGTGCCTCTGTCTGTGTGCGTGTGTGTGTGTGTGTGTGTTTCGGACCCGGTCTGTTGCTCAGTCGTTCTGGCTATGGCGACTGCCAGTCTACCTCACTCTGATTTGTATTTTCCATCTTGGCTGCTGGTGTTGCTCTCTCAGGCTACTTAGAGCACCCGGCTCTGGGTTTGATGTCCAAACAATGCGCCCGTTGAAAGCAACATTGGCATATTGAGATGAATTGTGCCTGGGCCCTTTGATTGCATAGGCACACACACACATATATATATATATATATATATATATATATATATGTATACATATACTCATATGCATGTTTCATATTTCAACAATAAATTCGTAGCTGATTTGCTGTCGATTTGCTCAATTGTTCAAAATGCCTCAGGCCAACGAGGCCAGCTGCTCCATTTGCCAAATTTCGTAGCGCGCTTTCGGGCGCCCTCAATGGACCGTATCTCAGATTTCTCAGCTAATACGATAGCTATCTGTTGTGCATGCTGTGCACACCTCAGAGTGCAAAGATCAGACTCTGAGCAAGCGATAGCCATCGAATGGCAGTGATTGCATTGCGCAATGCATTGATATCTGATTATTGTGCTGGGGTCTTCGTGTTACACATTGCTAAGATATCTGCTCTCAGCTTCTGTTATTGTTTTGTGCATATTGACTCGACTAATCGGTTTTGGACAGGTATTTAGTAAGTAAATTTCTAAAATGGAAATGGCTTAAGCACTTTAGTTGAGAGTTAATTTGCAGTCTTAAGAAATTGATGCGTGATGAAAGGGGCATAAAGCACATCTATTTATATTTTAGATGAGAGATATTAAGATGAAGGTGTTATATGATCTTCGCTTGCTATATATATAGTATTCATGTATATATATTTAGAATTTGATGGATATAAATGTATGTATATAGTAATATAAATATAAATTTAATGTACAAATTAATATAGTTGTATATAATAAAATATTTAATAATTTATTTAATATAAAATTTTTATATAGTAAACTAGATTTGATATTTGATATATTTATATTGATAAATATATGTAGATTAAATATAATAGTATTAATATACATTTAATATAGAAATTATTATATTTATGTATAATAAAATTGGTAATAATTTATTTAGTTTAATATTTATATATAATATATATTTAATAAATTATTTTGTTTAATATTTTTATATAATAAAATCGATTTTATATTTTTAAAAAGTTATATTTCTTTAACGAAAGCTCCAATTTGAATGAAATCAATTTTGTTATATATGAAAACTAATTTGTTGAGATAAAGAAGATTTCAAATTTTTATAATTTTTTAAAATTTGTCCAAAAATGTTCCAAATTTTTTTTGAATTTTTATTGTATATATGGATGTCTGCTTGAATGAAAATATGTATATATGTGGGTTGGGCTATAATTCTGGATAGACGATCTTCATGAAACTTTCGTAATATATTAATAACATTCAAATTGTCTATTTGTCAAATTACAAGTCACATTTCAAATACCGCTTTTTCTAATTGGGGAGAAGGGGGCGTGGCATCCAAAATCTGAAATCCATAATATCTACAATTTTGAAGTCTTTAGTTAAAACGCTGTAGAAGCTCTGCTCTAAAAAAGTAAAACAGTAAACGAATTTTCTAATTTTATCGATAATTTGGAAATGGGATTAGTTATCGAAAAAAAAAAAAAAATAAAAAATTAATAAATAAACTCGCACTGCGTAACTAACATACGTGTATTCATGTGAAATTTCAGCTTTTTAGCTTTTGTAGTTTCCGAAATCTCGACGTTCATACGGACAGGGCTATATAACCTTATTTTTTTTGTGCTGATCAAGAATATACTTTATGGGGTCTGCGACGTCTCTTTCTGCCTGTTACGTACATTTTCACAAATTCATAATACGCTGAATTCCTATTTTCAATAGGTTCAGGGAGTAAAGAGTTGAGCAGTGCACTGAACGAGGCAAGAGACGGAGAATATAAACATACATATATGCTTGTAATTAAAAGTTGATTAAGTTGTCAAAGTTATTTGGAGTTGTCTAAAGTTCTTTAACTTCAATTCAATCGTTATATGCTCAATACTTTGTTTAATTTCAGCAATACTCGATTAATTATATAAATGAATGAATGAATGAATTTCTTTTTTGCTTATGTACAGTGGACCAAAAAGTATTGGCACACCAAGAATCATTAAGTTTATCTTATAGGTGCAGATTTGTTTCATTGGGATTGCAAGAATAACAAAAATGTGATTATGTTCATCAATATATATATGTATATATATGTATGTATATGTATGTATGTCTATATGCATACATTTCGTATGCACGTATAATGTTCTGCCCACCTACCCGCAATTGTATTGTGGTTAGCTTTGTCCGATCTCCCAAGCCAAAAGAATATTCTATGAAACCTTATCTCTTTGCTTACACGTTCTATTGCTCTTCTTTACTCCACCTCCTTCTCTGTAAATAACATAATTATTATAACAATATTGCAATTGTTTCTCAAATAAATAAATATTTAATAGTAATACAATAATCTTTCCACATTTTAATTTTCAGCTTCCCCAGCATTTAACTTCGATTGACATAGATGCATTTGCATGCAATACAATTTCAGAATTTTCCACCAATTGCTGCACCTCTTTGGGCTAACAATCCTTGACGATAAGCAGACTGATTTTGGATCTGGAGTCTGGCAATTGGAGTCGGCATTACCACTTTGACTGCCACGCCTATGCAGAGGCATGTAACCTGCGCTGCCTGATTCACCCGCTATGTCTGTAGCTGTTGTTGTTGTTGTTGTTGTTGCTATTGTTGAATGTTGTCTGTTTTGCGGCATTGGCTTTCAGATGTTGGGCCTTTCATGTTGTCACCGCAGCAGAGTGAAAAGAAACCAAAAACCAGAAGCGTAACGAAACAGATCGAAGCAGCACGACAGACAGCCCAAAAAGCGAACCGAACCAAACCGAACCGAAAGCAAAACCTCGACCCTTGCACGCGTCCGTAATTAGATGGAGGCTGTGTCGTCGTCGTCGACAGGGATCATGGTTGGGGATCTCGCTCTCTCTCTCTATCTCTCTCTCTCTCTCCCTCTCTCACGCCCTCACTCTCTTTCGCTCTCTCAGTTTACCTTTCTCTGTTGGGCAACTCTGAGTTTTGGGCGTGTTGGCTGAACAAATTTGTTAAGAGCTCCAACAGCGCGAGCGGCTCCTTTTTAGTGTGCTGCCTGTTGCCGTCCTTGCACCTTTTGGTATGCAAATTGTCTTTGTTGTTGTTATTGTTATTGTTGCTGCTGCTGCTGCTGCTGTTGTTGTTGTTGTCGGGCAACAGAGGCAGGAGGCAGGCGGCCGGAATGTGCATAAATTTTGCCAGTGTTTCCGAAAGGGGCTCCCAAGCAGCTCCCATAAAATTATGAGCAACTGCAGCAACGACACGGACGATGACGCGAAATGGGGGCAGAGGCTGGGCATGCCGGGCCGCAAGGGGTGCCAGCTGGCAGGGTATCCAGGGACACGGACACACATCTTAGCTTTGCCTTTGCCTTTGCCATCGCCATCGCCATCGCATTCTCAAATTATATGCGATCATTAAATGTCTTCGACAAAAATGAGCATAAAAATCGCACGCGGCCCAAATGAAAATAAATTAAAGCAAAGCAAAAGCGTTAACTAAAATGTAAAATCTCATCATGGATAGCAACGAACTGGCAAATACCCTCAGATCGCATATCTAAATGCATCATATAGCTCCAAATTTAATTCAAAAATAATGTTTAACAATTAAGTTAGATTCAAAATAATATTTGTAGTTGGAAATTTGTAATAGAAATATATTGGATATATTATTGAAATAAAATATTGTAATATTAAATATTAGATTTTAAAATATTTTTAGTTATATTTTATGCTTTCAATTAATATTTCCAATTTCAAAATAAATTTGAATTAAATTGTAAATATAATTATATATATTAATAAAATAATAAATTATAATAAATATATAATATTTGTATATTTAAGTATATAACTTTATATAAATATTTATTTTTTATTGTATAAGCATTTAATTTATATGTTGTTTGATATACTTTATATTTTGTAATACGTATGGGATTATTTATTAAATACAAAATTGTATACGTCTATACGTAGGTTATTTTTGATCTAATAAAATTGTTTGTTATATGTATTTATATTTATATTTAATTTTTATTCAGAATAAACTCTATAGTATAATTCATGATTTATTTTCTGTCTTTATTTAATTTTATTTAGATTGAATTTTTTTATTGCGATTCTATTTAAGGTATTTGTAATAGATTATTAAATTAATAAAAATAAGATTCCTCAATTTTGAACAAATTAATTGATTTAAGAGTGAACGAATGTATAAGCATTTATATGTCCAATCTGATCAGAAATTCCGTATTGCTTTCAATATTCATAATGCTCTGGTTGGGGCATTTAAAAAATCAAATGAATTGTCAGACCTGCTGAGATGGTCGCATTTGCTAGGTGTGTTTTCTGTTTTGTTGGGACCCACATCAAGGCACCGCCAGATGCTACTCCCTCTCTCTCTCGCTCACGCTGTCTGTCTTTGTCTGTGCATGAGTCATCGTCCAACCAAGTGTCCAACTGGTCAACAGTTCAACTGGCCAACTGGTCGAGCTTCAGCCTAAATGCTGAAACTGTCGCAAAGGCTTTGCCTGGAGCTGAGCATCAGCTGAGAGGAGGGGGCGGCGGCTGCGTGTTGTGTTCTGATTCCTGTGTGGCTCGGCGATCGTTGTGTGTCGCGTTGGCATTCAGAAGCAAATAAGTCACGTGAATAAGATTTCTCGCATAATAAATTATCGAAGCTGGCCACTGTCCAGCAGCAGCAGCAACGGCAGCTTCGGCAGCCGTGGCAGAGCTTAAGAATGCGCTTCTGTGCAACGCCGCAATATACACATATGCATGCTCGGGTGGGGAGGGGAGGGCAGGAGAGATGCGTAGCACAGCGGAGGGCAGAACAGATCGGAAGAGCACAGCAGCGCACATTATTGTGACCCGTAAATGATACAAAAATTGTGTGTCATTAATAAGCGGCACAGCATGGCATCCAAAACGGCCGAGCCCGCTTCCCCTCTCTCTCTCTCTCTCTCTCTCTCTCTCTCTCTTGCAGCTCAGACACCAACTGCAAGTTGTAGACTGACAGGTACCAGGGACCGGTTGCAGCTTGTTACCTTGTCTACCCCCAAGCTCCAAGCCACACCAGCAAGCCAGAAGCCTCAAGGCAAGCTAAGTTCTAGCCTGGCACAGGGTGCGCCCAGGGTGGTCGCCTTACGTCTTGTGCATCTGCTCCATCTGTTGGTGGGTTGCCTGGGAACGCTTTTCCAATCGTTTGATTGATTTGCCTTGTTTTACGTTTTGGGGAAAATTTTGATGTCCAATGTCAACGATTTGTTAAATAATTTGGTTAATATCTACAGCGCACGCGGATTACAAAAGGCTAACAGCCATCGACATGGAACTTTCTTAAGCACCCCCCACCGCGAGCCCCCCTCCAGGGCATGGCAACCACTGCTCCTCCCGCAGCCATCGGCGGAAAGTTGCTCGAGACAATGTTGACATGAGCACACAGCAGTCACTTTATTAAGTACACCGCATACCCTGTAATCCCCCTCAGTTGCCAATCGTCCGCTCGTAATTGAACAACAATTGAAAATTTCAACTTTTCTCTTTTCAGCTGCCATAGAATTGGACTAGAGAAAGCACACAGACTGATGCATAAGAAATTCCCTTGAATATGAATAGCTAAAATGGTATGCATATAGGAATTTATATGAGAGCGTATTGCAATCTTTGAGGATTTTCGATTGTGAATATCTAGGTCTTAAGCCTAGAACTGAAGTCATATGCAAGTTTGTTAGCTGATTTATTAAGGCCTAGCTATCCTTTCGGCAGCAAGGCCGTTTGAATGGCGCTTTTGAAGCTAGAAACTTGGAATTGGAACAATTCAAATACAGAATTATATAGCGAATATATATATATATATATGAACCTATAGCTATAACCAGGAACCATAAAATATAGAATATGATATAATAATTGCTTACATCCTCTATAGATCTGATATCTGTTATAGTCTATGTGTATTCAGATTAAGTATGCATTATATTTTATATTTCTAATAAATTATCCACTATAAATATCCGAGATCTAGTATATCTAGTATATTAATAAGATATCTATAACATATCTTTTATCTAACGGCACACGTAATGGTTTTTTTTTTTATACCTTTGATATAAATGATCTATGTATTATTATTTGAATATATGTGATATCTTTGGTGTATCTATGATGTATATAGATGTATTCAGATCGGATATCTATATATGATATATAGTTTATATTTCGACCAAGTCATAAACTGGATTAGATATCGATTATATATGCATAATCTGTGAGCATCATATATGATAATCCTCATACCATTACATATCATATACAAATCCATTATCATTTATCTAAAAATATGCATATACATTAGACATACATATATAGATAAAATATTTAGGATATATCTTTGATCTGTGTGGATAACATAGATTAGATAGATTAGATATCTAATGCAAGTCTAGGATTCTTACTCTCTATCTCTCGTCGATGTTCAAATTCTTCCCCACGTAATTTATGGCCCACTTTGATTGAGACGCATTTCAACTTCCTTTTTTATTATCGCATTTGGCTGCAATCGGAAACAGGAACTCAATTGCTCAATGGCACCTGAGTCCGAGTCCTGCCTCTCACATTGGCAGCTCGGACCACCTTGAGCAGTGGCTCTTGTCAGCGAGTCCCTTGCTTGCGGCTGCCTCCTTCATTTCCGGTCAGTGCAAGAGCTGCGGCAAGTGTCATTTAATATCAATTGAATTGAGCTAGGGAAACCGCATGGAAGTGCTGCAACTCCTACGGCAACTCCTACTGCAACTCCTCCGACTAGTTCCAATGGGCTGCTGAATGATTTGTTCGGCTGCGAAGACAATGGGAGAAATGCTGTTCGGCTTCCTGTCGCATTGTTGTGACCAATAATTGGTTGGTAATTGTTAATTTATGATGTGACACAGCAGTGGCAGCCACAGAGGCAGCCACAGCCACAGCGACAGCGACAGCGACACCTGAGCCACTGACCCGCCGTGTGACTGACCTTTGACATCCGTGTGCGAGCGGCAGCGACTCGACATTTGAAGACCAGTTGCAGTCGCGCAATTGTTCCAGTTGACAGCGGCACATAAATTATAATACAAAATGAATTGGCAGCCAGATCACAGTTCCCTCTCCCTCTCCCTCTCTCTCGCCCCTCTCTACCTCTTGCTCTCCATCTACATAAGCCCATTGCCCCAATGGACCGTTGTTATCTGAGAAATGTGGAAATTAGAAAAATGAATTAGGGCTGGGACAACGGCGCGACGACGAACTTTCGCTCTATCTATCTATATATGATTTCTTTCAAACATTTTCTTCTTTCATAAAGAATAAAAAAAATAAAATAAAAATATCCAAAAGAAAAAAAAATTGTATGTGCATTCGATTCATTAATGCAGCGCAGCTTCATCATGATGATGATCGTAATGATGCTCATCGATGATCATCGTTTGTTTCATTATATGTATTTCGATATCATGGGGTGTCCCCCGATCCCCGCCTCGCTCTGCCACGCCCCCCTGCTGGCCAGAGGGCCGAGGGCCGAGGGCCGAGAGTCGGTAGCCAGTTCGATGTGTGTTTAATATCCGTTTTATTGCCATTGAATTAGTGCCCTTTGTCAGCATTTAGGGATCTTAATTTATATATGAGCAGCAATGAGCGTGACTTCATAACGAGCACGGCTTCCTGGGCTATACGGATGCCCCGATCCCCGACCGCCGAGCCCTGACCCCTACAGCCAGTGCTTGGCCACTGCTACGACCTCTGGCAGATGCAAAAGGTCAACACAAACACACACACACACACGCACACACAGGCACACGCACACGCACACGCACACGCAAACTAATCCCAAATGATGGCCGCTCTGGCAGACTGACTGTCGTCGTCTCGGCCGCGTCCACGTCCTTAGCCAAAACAATTATAGTTGCTCATAAAAAAAGAAGCAGAAGCAGAAGCAGAAGCAGAAGCAGAAGTAGAAGTCGCTGATGGCGTGGAGGGGGTGAACTGGCAGAGAGGAAGTCGACCAGGCATAAAAAATAGTTGCGTTCGCGTTGTCCCATTCCCATTACAATTCCCCCCACCTCTCTGCCTCTTTCATTCCCTTTCCTTTCCGATTCCCAATTTGATGCCGCATTCCGAATCTCGACGAAACGGCGATTCGTCGCGGGCGGCCCAGGACGTGCAAAAAACAACAACAATCGCCGAGGGCCCAGAAGCCATTGAGTGCCTCAGCTCCGGGTGTGAGTCAACCATATACCATAAATATATAACCATATATACTATATATATAAATCTTTTTTTTTTTTTATATATATATACACCATTTGGATGTGCCCATAGAGAATGAGTTCCGGCCCCGTGTGTGCAATGCGTGCCCAAAGAATTGGCCAACGATTGGCGAAATAAGCATGGAGAGACCTCGAGCCTCAGAAGCGACATTTCTAATAAATAGCCTGGAAAATAATAGAATAGCCTCTGACTCGAGCGTAACATTAGAAGGTTGAGTGCTAAAAGAGAAAGCCAATTTACTTTAATAGTTTCGGAAATTTCAGTTAGAGATCTCGAAACGTGAAACAACATTTGTTATTTACAAATTATAAAATATTGAACAATTATTATTTGTTATTTCAGCTGTTCTTTGGAGACTTATTCTAGTATATATATTGCTTTAAGGTTATTATTGTTACTGATATTCTTATAATATATATATATGTATACGATTGAGATATATAGCATTATACAGAACTGATCGTCGCTCCGATAAGCCGAGTTACTTATTTAAAAATAATAATGATAAAACATAATAATATCATTTAGAATAGAATTATTCTATTAATTGTATCATGATTGTATAATTGTATCATACCCTATTGTCAAGATTTCCCACTAATTTATAGATTTAATAAAAAATATCTTTTGTCTATTCTAAATTCTAGATAATTAAAATAAATATAGATAGATAGATAACTCTACAATGTAGAAAGCAAAAGAAATTAAGTAAAATATTTATTTATGGAAAATTGATATTAAGTTAAGAGATTTGATTCTGCTTGTTGCATAGCAAATTGTAACCCATATTACTCAAAATGCTCCTGGGATATTTAAATCATTTACATCAGATGCTGTCAAATTAAAGAAGGTAAATAAAAACTAAAAACAAATAATTTCAAGTATCGAATTTGTGTTATTAAATATTTCAGTTAAGCTTTGCGAGTTTCACTTTGAATTTATTATGTAATATTTTTATTTTTTTATGTAATACATTTTTTTTAAATTTGCATATTATTTAAGGATATTTTGCAGTTTATATAAATATTTAATATAAATAAACGGTCTATGCACAAATATATATTTATAATTAATTAAGAAAAAAACCTCCAGCTTTGCATATTATTTTTATATAGTTCATATTTAGTATATAGTTCATATACATATAAATGTATATACATTTATTTTTTTTTTTTATGAATTTCCCCATCTTGTAAATTATTGCAATACATATTTCTCATTTGTTATACAATTCCCTCATAATATTTCCTCTTTCCATGCAATCAAATAATGATTTTTTTCTTTAATCTTTTATTTGTTCCGCTCAATTGTGATCAGGGCAATTGATTTTTTGGCTTCGAAATGATTTTCACATTTTGGCAGTTTGTCGAATTTCCGCCAATTTGCAATTTGAAAATAGAAATAAAATTAAAAAAAAAAAAAAAAAAAAAAGAGAGGCCGCCGCATCCTCGAATGCATTGATCCTCGACGTTTCCAGCTCGTCGCTTTCGATTTAGATCAAATATCGGAGGGCGCAGCGGGCTAAGAAAGCAGAACACAAAACTCAACTGTCTGAGGAGCTATTCAAACAGCAATCACAGCTGAAAGGTGAATTCGATTCGAGTGTGTGTATGTGTGTGTGTGTGTGTGGGTATGCATTGTGTATACCCTGCATATAAACATATTGTGAAGTTCGCTAAATTGCACTCGTTGCTGCTGCTGCTGTCAGCATAGAAAAAGTCAGAAGTCGATCAAGTGTGGCAGCTCATCCTGAACGTGGAGAATCGAATAGGGATTGCAAAGCTATGGCAAGGACTTAAGGAGGACTTCATCTAGCTCTGCTGCTGCTGCTGCTGCTGCTTCTAGCCTTGTCTCTGTTTGTGTGTTTAGTTGTTTGCAATTGTCTTGGAAAACATTCAAGTGGAAGTCCTTTGAGCGCTTTGATTCCCTTTCGGCAGCTGCTGTCCCGCTCTAGCAGCGCTGCACCGACTCTCTCCCACCCAGGCACACGTCCCTCCCTCGATTGTTGCGTTTTGTATGCAAAATTTGTTTGCATTTTTCCTGTCATTGTTGGCATTCTCAGCATTCTCAACATTCACGGCATTGTCCTGCGCTTCTCAAATCTCGTCATCTCTCTCTCTCTCTCTCTCTAGCTCTCTCTGTGTGTTTGTTCGGTTTCGCTTTGTTGCCAAACGGTGTTCTGTTGTGTTGAGCTGTGTTTTGTTTCAGTTTCAGTCTCAGTCTCAGTCTCAGTTTCTATTTTTTTCCATTTTCCATTTTCAATTTTGTATTTTCTATTTTCTATTTTCAATTCAATTGCTGCAATTTGCATGCGCACGTTTTCCTTCCTTTTTCTCCATTCGCCCGCACTCGTTCCCATTTGCCATTTCCCATTGTTCAACAATCATCTAGCAAATTGTTTGGCTTATGTTTTTGTGTGTTTTGCCTCGGACGCCACCTAATGAACCCCGCGCACCGCCTATTCACATATGTCTCTCTCCCTCTCTCTCTCTCTATCTCTCTCTGTCTCTCTAAACAATTGATCCAGAAACGGATATTCACATTTCCAGTGGTTCTGCTTTGTTTAGGTTTCGAACTATTCTCTTGCCCAGCAGCACATGTCCAGCCAGGCTTACCTCCTCCTCCTCCTCCTTCCTCTCCTCCTCCTTGCCCACAAAAAGCACTCCAAGCGAACTAATCTCTTA
This sequence comes from Drosophila koepferae, assembly GCA_030914345.1. Taxonomy (NCBI): domain Eukaryota; kingdom Metazoa; phylum Arthropoda; class Insecta; order Diptera; family Drosophilidae; genus Drosophila; species Drosophila koepferae. Next base: position 1,144,794 of record JAUESR010000196.1, read on the forward strand.
TTGATTGTTCCATTTTTATTTGCATTGCATTGCATCAGCTGAAGTGTATATCTCGTATTATATTGAAGCTGAAGCCTTGATAAGGTCAAGTCTTTCGGCATGATCTCCACTTCATCATCATCCCTTTGTTTCAACTCTTCAACTTACAGTTAGGTTTTCCATCTGCCTTCATTGCGAGAGCAGCTCCAACACTTTTACCTTTCTCTTCAAACTTATCCCTAAGGAACTGCTAAACTTAGACTGTAGTGCTATGAAAGAAGTTCTTGAGTTGTCTTGGGGGTCTTGAGTTCAAATCTATCAAATATTACTCTTTATATAGTTATATTCTGTGTTGCTTACCTGACATTGCCTTAAAAGTTATATACAATAGAATCCGGTTATAGCGCTCGCACAGCATTATTACGACGAAATTTCTGATCCCCATAAAAACTTATATGAGTTAAGTTGTATGGCTATAGCGTCTCCCTGGTATAACGACGGTTCCTTGAGCATCACTATAACTGGATTCTACTTATTTAAAATTGCCTAAAATGTAATATTATTTTATTAAATTATTCTTAAAATATATGTTTAAAAAAAGTAGAATCTTTTTCAGTGTATTAAGATGTATTTGATGCCCAACATCTATTATCAATAAAGAGACTTATCCCTTGCAACTACTATATTGAAACTCTTTAAAGAAACTTATCAATAGATCAATAGATTTGCATGATTTATTTGAATTATACAAGTTCTCATTTCTAATTTAATGTTGGTGCGACTAAGCACTGCGACTACTGGCACTGGAATATATAACATGTGAAGCATATAGAATATCTGGGATATATAGATATGGAGAAAGCGCTGCTATCATAGATGAAAGTGCTACAATGCATGCAACAGTGAACAGTTCGTGTTTCATTGATGATGCAGCATGTTTTAGTCAAATATTTTTGAAACTTTACAAACTTTTCAAATATTCCAACTTGATGTGCTCAAAAAATATATAAAATATACATTTCAATTAAAGATTTTGACATTGGCATGAGTCAGAGTCGTTTTGTTTAATTGACAAATTCTCATCCTTGCTCATATTGCAGGAATATTATGGGAGTGCGCTTGAGATAAGCTACAGAGTATGTATGGGCTTTTGGATTTCTATTTAGATGCGTACATACATATACATAGGTTTATATAAATATAATATTATTATGTTTATATGACTGATTCGAATAGTAAAAAACTCAATTATAAAATTGGAGAGATATGCATATATTTATAATTATCTAAGTTTATTTTTTTAAATGTATTTAGTCGTCTCGATTACTAATTAGATTAGAATATATAACATTATAAAATAGTAAAGGCTTCAATCAATGAGCTATTGCATTTAGTGTTACAGTTTCTGTATAGCTGGAATAGATCTATCAGCATTTATTATTATTATATTTTTATTATTAGAATCTTTTCCTTAGATTAGTTACTCGTTTGCTGATAGAAAATGCACATTTACATATGTCAGTCTTATATCATAGTATGGTAAACATATTTCTGCATATATGAAGGTATAATATATTTAATAATAATATTATTATTAATAGTAATAATAATAGCAATAAACAGAAGTGAACGCTAAATATTGGCTCACTAAATTTAGTGATACATATTTATATTAAAATTGTTATTTATTTATTATTAATTTATTTTAATTTTATTATTTTATTATTATTATTTTTTTTTAATATTAATTTAGGGATTTTCTTGTTATGCTCTTAAGAACTGAGGCTTGAGCGAGGAGCTTAAGAAATATTTTTTGTACTAGAAAAGAGAGAAAAAAGTGCATATATAAATTATATATGTATATGTGAGTGAATATCTATATATATATATATATATATATATTTTTTTTTTATTATTTAATATTGTATATATGTATGTATATATGTAAATAATCATACATTTATACTCTGCATTTGTTGCCTACTCTAAGGCGTCGCAAAAGCTATTTACTGCATTTACATACATACATATATACATTCGTAGATATAGATACGTAGATATTGGTACACATACATACATACATACACATACATACATACATACATGCACACATATATTATGCATACACTCGCACACACATAAGCAATTGAACATAAAATATTTAAGGAAAAAACACAACATAAATTAACATGTTCGGCAGATTAAATCAACTTTATTAATTACAAGTAATTAAAGTTTAATTAAGAGACCAAGTGCAGCAGAACTTTGGCCATTGTTGTTTTTGTTGTTGTTATTGTTGTTGTTGTTGTGCGGCTTTCAAGGTTGTGCCAGTGTGCGTGTGTGAGCGTGTGCTGCATGTGTGTGTGTATTGTATTGCATATGGAATGCAAATATTTGTTTGCCATTTAACTTATCGATGCGTTCGTATTTTTGTGCAACTCACACAGCAGCAACAGCAACAACAACAGCAAAAACAGCCGCAAAAGTCAGCATTAGACAACAACAATATAAATAGCAGAATGTAGTGCATTGCAGTAATAGTAGTAGTAGTTGTTGTTGTTGTTGTTGCAATTTTGTTTGTCTGTTTAATTAAAGCAATATGTGGCCTCGAGGAATGTTGGGTTAATTGACTCATCACTTATACGACAAACGAAGCACAAACAAACAGGCAAACACACACACACACACACACACACACACACACACACACACACTTAGCTGACTGTTAAAATGGGGGAACAGCAGCTGCGTCGCAGTTGGCGACGACGCCAACGCTTACCCACATAGCGCTGGGCGTTGCCCAATCGAGTTTTCTCATTTGTGGAGTTTTATGCGCAACGGCGAGCTGAGCTGTGCCAGCCAATGGCAGCTGTGGATGTTGTTGGCATACGCCCACACAAGACAACGTTGAATGAGCGCCACAGACACACACATGCACAGGTAAGAAAAAAAAACTGGTAACAAGCAGGCAGCGCAAAATAGTGGTATTTCTTGCTGGCTGTGCAGCCAACTTCAAGTGGGAACAGTAATGGTTGCAGAGCCAACTTCAAGTGAGCGCACAACCGTTGCCGCAGCCAACATAATGAGAGTTCAAAATTTGAGCGTACGCCGCGTTGCCAACTTCGTGTGCGCAAATGTATCGATATATCTATTCTGAATAAATATACACACCATTTTTGTTTACGGCACGGTATGGTCACACTGCTTGGCGGGCAGCTTCAAATGTGTCTTATTTTACAGTTAACTGATACATTCAATTTGATCAATAGCAATAACAGTATACTAATTACTATTTAAAATATATATGAAAGCATATATTTAAATTGATTTTAATTGATTTTACCATTTGTGATTTGGGTGTTGTCAAAATTAAGAGTCGGTTAACAGATTATGTTAGCCATCTTTGGACAGCGCAGTTAACATGGCTGAGATCAGCTTAGCAGTAATAGCGAGCTAACAGTACGTTTTGAGTAATAACATAATGCCAGCAGATCATTTGAGCAACAACAGCCTGTCAACTTAACATAGTACGCTATCTAAATACTAATTTAGCATTAAACCAGCAAAAACGCAACAACATCGGTGACAATAACAACAACAACAGAACGGTACATCAAATGTCGAATGGGCAGCCAACAAGTTGTTTGCTGTTGTGCGCTCTTGTGCTCTTGCCGTGATTCCAACTGACCGACAAATTCGTTTCTGCTCGTTCATTGCGAGAGACTGTGTCAAGTGTGAAGTGTAGATATACGTGCGTGCTTATTATTGTTATTTTTCGACTTCATTTTTTTGTTTTTTCTGTTTTCTGTTTTTTGTTTTCGTTTCGAACTGTGCATTGCATCGGCTCTTGTTGCCTGTCGGTCAAAAACAAATACACATAATCGCAATCCAAATTCCAATCCGTACGCGAACCGCGACTCGTTTGGCCCGCCAGAGGAACAGGGACAGCGACAGAGAGTGGGAGAGTAAGATAGAGAGAGACGGTGGAACGGGAGCGGCGACCTGCTGCTGGTCGTGATAAAAAGCGCTGCGCTAGTATATTCATGGGGCATGGAAATGAATCATTACACTCGGCCCACCAACCCACTCGGCTTCCATACTAAAATAAAGAACGAGGAAGAACTAGAGAACGAGCGTCAATCATAAATATATAAAGTGTATGTGTCCAAGCTAAACGAAACGATAAGAGTAGTTGCAAATACAGCCCCGAGCCGGACTCGATCCCGTCCCATTCCCATTCCCGGATTCACGGATTCCCTCCCTATGCATCCATTGCAGTTGCAGTTGCAGTTGCGCGTAGGCTGTCGCAAATGCAGCCAATGAGTGCAGTTCGTATTTTTTTTTTTTTAATGTGAGCCTGTAAGTGTGCGTATCTATGTGTGAGTGTGAGTGTCGCGCACAGGTTGAACAGTTTCGTGTTAAATGTGGGCCAACAACAGCGACAACGAACAGCGACACAAATTTCGCATAATTGCATAGAAATTTACAGCTGTCCAGCGACAAAAGCGAAAGGTAAAAGTTTGTTTTTTTTTTTATATTAATATTTTCTTTATCTGCTATTGGGTTAATTTGCATAAATTGTTCATATGCACACATGCATACATACATGCGCGTGAGTGTGTGTGTGTGAAATAGTAATAAAAAACATCTGAATGCGTGTCAAAGACAATAACAAAACAAAAACGAGAAAAAGAGGCAGCAGGCATCGCTGTTGTGTCTCTCTTTGTTCTCCTTTTCCCTCACTCTCTCTCTCTCTCTCTCTCTCTCTATCTATCTATCTATCGCTCATCTTCTGTCTGTTAACCTTTAGGCGGGCGCCTGCATCTTTGACAAACAATGCACGTATTTCGGACTCCATATATAATATGTGTGTGTGTGTATGCGGATTTTCTGTTATACATATATGCTTGGTAATCCATTATCTAACTCTTAACAGTTGCTTAACACCCAAAAACGCTAGCACAGCGCATTCCAGTCAGCAATTGTCTAGCGGCGCTCTCACAGTTAGTTTCGTTTTACACTTCACACGCAGTTGCTGCATTCACACACACACACACATGCATATAGATGCACGCACGCACACGTCTGTTATTGTTTTCGTTCTTGTTGTTGTAACATTATCATTTTAGCACAAATTGTTGTTTTTGTGTCCAATAACTGCTTATCGGTCCAATTCTGCAAAAGGGAAACAGAGATAATAACAGTGAAGCATAGAGAGTGAGTGAGCGAGCGAGCGGGAGAGAGAGAGTGCTGGAACAAAATGTTAAACTTTAAACGGTGTCATCCGTAATCGCTAGCTCTTTCTCTGTCACTCCTACAACTGTTTTCCAGCCATTGGACGCACAGTGTCCACCTGTTGCTGCGAAATGGGACAACAAATGGGAAAAAGGCGCCGCTTTGGCCATGGGGCACAATTCGCATTCGCATTCTGATTCTTGTTCTCGTTTTTGTTGTTTTGTTGTTTGCTGTAGTTGAGTACGCGGTTTTTTAACGATTTTAATTGTTTGGCAATTTAAACAATTATAAACATATTAAGTCTGATGCTGCTGTTGACGGCTGACACACATTCTATATGGTAGATGCAAGCATATACATATATATGATAACATATCTATACATATGTACATATGTATGTGTATATATGTACATATGTATGAATGTATGTGTGTGTTTTCGTTGCTGTCAAATTGTTTTGCCCTTTGGCAGGTGTCATCAAGAGTTAAGCTCGCAGTTTGATAATTGTTTATTGATATTGTTAATCATAACGGCACACACTATGTGTATGTATTCATACATATGTATGTACATACATATATATATTCTTTAGAGAAGATCTAAAAGCAGATATTAATGATTTTTATTCATTGACTGTCTGCCGAGTTAATATTTTTTCAAAATCTATAAAATGAATGAAAGCATAATTAATAAAGCAAACAACAAAGAAAGTTTGCAGTGCTTACATCTGTATGTATGTACATATGTATATATGTATATATGTACACATATGTACACTGTGTAGTAGGCAACAAAAGTTGAAATACGCAAAGATTCTTTAATTGAATTCTATTAAGAATAGTTTTTAAAAACCCGTTTTCTTCATACCTTTTGAGAGCTCTCTGATTATAATTGGATTTTGTCACTACAAGTTACTAACTAATTCCCTTAATAAATATGATTGGCTTGTTCAGTTGCTTCTCGGCAAATTCTAATTGACAGAAATTAAATGAGATTTCATTGCATAAAGTCAGGTATGTGGAAAAAAAAAGAAATATTAAGCAACGCCCAAATATAATATTTAATAATTCATTTTATGTAATGTGTGTATATTTACATATGTATGTATTTATATGTATATATGTACATACTTATAAGCTTTCGTAAACTTTCATCTGCTTGCAGAGTGCATTGGAATGCCCTTGTCTCTTTTGCATTTCGAGATTGCTGCAAATCAAATCGAGCAGCAGTTACAGGGTATTTAATTTTATACGAGCAGATTGATTGAACAAGTTGTAATTTGTTAAGCTGCACACACAAGCCACTCGCTCAACTTTTCAACTTGTGCAAACAAAGCACATCCAGCTCCACAATTGCAGACAAAGACAGCGACAACAACAACAACAACAACAACAACATCGGTCTGAATGGCTGACAAGCCCAAAAACCAGATGGGTCAGCATTCGCGCGACACGTTGCCTTCAAATGAACAGCGTATTGAAGCAGTCATACACACTAACATATACATATGTACATATATATGTGCATGCATACACACGCACACACATGCACACATACATATATGCATATGTATGCATGTTTAACTGTCTATGTAGTTGCATATCAGCTTTGTTATTCTTTGTCAGCTAATCAAGCAACGCATGCGCCCCCTTGATCTTTTACTCTCCCCATTCCCCTCTCACTCCGTCTCTCTCTCTCTTCCTCTGACTCTCTTTTTCCACTCGGTTACTCACATTGGCTCTGTTGATCGTTCACTCTTTAAAGTGCATTCAAATGTTATGTGCGCAGGCGCGTGTATAAATCAAATCAAAATCGTTAAATCTACGACACAAAATGTTGTTGGGCCACTTGGCTGCATTGATATAATCGATAGCAACATGAATGTATCGAATAGCGATAACTTGAATGACATAACCCAGTGAAGAGTTCATGTAGTTCATTACTGTTTGACTGTTATACTTATAATATGGCAGTAGAATACCATAACAGCAATAACTGTCTCAAGTCTAATTACAGGGTATGGATTTGCATTAATACCCAGAATGGCACTTCTTTTTTTTTATGCTCTCAAAGACATTTTAGCCTTCTGCTATCGTAGCACATATGTACATAGTTCTAATATAGTCGTCTCTCCCTCTCTCTCTCTCTCCCGGCCTCCCTACTTTCCATGCCATATACATATATTTTGAATCATGCTCGCATTCACATCCCATATCCAGTTGCTTGGAATGCAACTTGAACTCCTGCGGCATCAGCGTTTTTATTCGTAGCTGGACATGCCGGCAGATAAACATGAATGGTATAAATACTCGAAACAGACTAGTACGAATGTTTATTCATTTATGTATGCTTGCCATTACATACATATACATATGCACATAATTATATGGGCATGATTCACAATTGGCAACAGTGATAGTATTCTGCGACGATAGCAATAACAACAATAATAACAAACATTGCCAGCGAGAACAATCAAATGGAAGGGCGAGTGACTCATTTCCCGCTACCCCACTCGTCACGTAAATATGGCGTCCTCAGAGCCAGCGTCTACTAAATTCCAATCTAAGCGAACTAAGCTCCACGGCGCAAAGCTGTCCCGAGCTATTCTCATTTAGCGAACGTTTCGGAACATGCGGAACCACGCTCAATTAGTTCCCATAATAATCATCACGAAAATAATAATAATAAAGTTTTTATATGAAACTGCAAATTTCGCCAGAATATGACTAAGGGGTATGTATACAGAGCGTATATATGTATATAGTATACAGTATTCTCTGTGTCAATTAAATGCAAATTATTGGATGGCAACGTCAGGACTTTTCACAACAAGATCTGCAATACATTTTCAATCTAAAGTAATATAGTCATAAATAATGCATATTATTTAAATATAAAATGTAATAAATGAAATGATTCGACTCACTTGGCGATAAACATACAGAAATTATATATATTTCTTGTAATAACAATAATAATAATATATCTTCCAACTGAATAACATGAGCTGATAGTTATTCCTGGAAGATTTTCCACAATAAGAGCAACAATATATTACCAATGTCAATCAAGTTTTGATATATTTATATTTAAATATTTAATGCAACGATTTGACTCAATTTGAGAATTTTGAAAGTGCTTAGAACTTAAACTGAAGTAATACTAATTTCATTTCATTTCAAATCTCAAAATTGATCATTCATTCCCAATATGAACTTTCTAGCTGCTGCAGGCAGTGTTTGTTTTTAATGTGCTTTTCGCTTACACTTGCGCATTTGGGTAAATAATTGAAATTTCTCAGGCAATTTCGCTCACTGTTGCCTACATATTAGTATTTGTTTCTAATGAAATGTTAAATAGCTGATAAGCCATAGCAATCGGCGAGCTGAGTTGAGTCTCCTTCTGGGCGCCTGGGTCAGCGAATGTTGCGCTGATAGCAAAGCTCTGATTGTGTTGCACTTTTCAGTAGACCTTATCGGCACAGCTTAAAGCTGCACTCACAACCGTGCATTCTGCATTCGAGTCGAGGGCACTGGGTAAATGTTATATATAATATGTCAGGGGAAAAGGGGAAAGGTTATATCCGATTATATAAACATTGTCTCAATAGCAGCGCATTGAGACTTTGCTTATCTTTGAAAATTCTTTTTCAAAAAAGTTGAATTACAATTTGTTGGCAATCATAGATATAGATACATACATATATTTGTATTTATATTTATATATTTATTCACATGTATTTATCATTACCTATATATATATGGATACAATACATATAAATATAAAGATTATCATTTTCCTGGCAGTTTAAGTTTAGGCAAATATACATTTTCCCTGGCAAACAAATGTTAAACCAATATTTAACACTCGTAAACATGAGTCTACACATTATACATACAAAACTTGGAGTCTAAAACCACAAATTGCGATTTAAAGAGAGCCTAAAGAGGCTGATGAATGGAGCATATTGATTGATAAAATATGGACTAAATATTTTGATGTCATATGATATGATAAAGCATTTGAGAAATCTTTATTGGTTGAAGACATTTTAAGTTTAAAAACCAAAACTAATGTAGTTCTTTTTTAGAAGCTTATTTTTTCTAGCTTATGTTAATATATATTTCTTTCTTATTTATTTTAATAGTTTTCATTTGAACTGGTTAGTTAGCTAACAATGCCAGACTTCAACAACATAATAATTGTAATCAAATTTAAAAAAGTTTTTTTTTTTTTTCAACATATAACTTTGTATATGTAGATCTATCCCTATGCATAAAGTTCCCATATTCTGAGTCGACAAAACAGATTATTTAAATATATATGTATATGTATGTTCCTTGTGATATATGTTCACAAATAGTTGAGTAAGTTGAAAACGGCTTTAAGCGCTAGACTAAAATATAACAAAGAATAATTTTTAGGGCAATTTTGGAATTTTTTTGTGTGAAAATACCAACATATATTCCAATATACTCCAACAATATGCCTCAAGAATCTCCAACTAAAATAACTTTCATGCGATAATTGGAAGATAAGAAATACTTCTGTAGCTACAATCGTTCTGTTGTCTTTAGTCATTTGCTTACAGTTCTGATATATATATAGCTCTGGATATAGTATTATATATATACTGTGTACACTCTATATGTATTTGTATGAACTGAAACGAGCGTCATGTGAACTTGAAACACTTTAGTATGAGTCTCTCATGTGTCCCGCCTTGTGCTGAATATTAACTTTCATCACATATGGAAGGAATTTGATATGACATTCGTCAGAGTTGCAGAATGTGAAATGAGGTGAGAGAAAGAGAGAGGCAAAGGGAGGGATATATATATATAGAGAGAGAGAGAGAGAGAGAGAGAGAAAGAGAGAGAGAGAGAGAGAGAGAGAGAGAAAGAGAAAATGAGAGAGCTGGCAATTGCTGTGAGTGTTCACTAATAATGTTATATCAGAATTGTTTGGGGAGACCAACTTGGGAATGGTTAATGAATTTAACGAGCTGCCCATTCATGCCTTATTTGTGATTTATAATTGTCGCAATATTGTTCTCGTTGTCGCTGTCGCCGTTGCTGTCGTTATCGCAAAACTATAAATGTAACATCATAGCTCCATGCGATACGCAGTCTATATATATATATATATATATATATATATATATACTATATACTATATATATATATATGTATGTATACAATATATCTGTAAATATGTATATTTCAGACCCATTGATTCATTGGGTCGTAAAACAATTGCCAAAAGCAACTTTCCGATTAATCATCCGATGAATTTAATTCGATCCAGAGCAGAAGGGGTTCAATTTCGGTTAGATTGATAGATGTGAAATGATAGAGTGGAATGAGTTCATTGGAATTGCTGCATACACTGAAGATGTCAAACGTTGTCAATCTCTTCCGCAAATGCACGGCCATGTGCATCCATTTATTCAACTTGTTGCACAAAGCAACAACAAGCTTATTAAACATTGTAAACAAAATCATTGAGCCAGATGCCCAGAGTAACTTCCATTTGAAGTGCTGTCCACTTAAGCCACTACAACAACATCAACGACAACAGCAACAAGAACAATATAAACTCCAGCTGCCTTGCCGGTTCACAGTTCAGAGAACTGCACAGAGAACTGGAGATATCCAGAAATTAAATACCATCCATTAAATAGTTGACTGCAGTCCCTGGTACGGCAAAGGTGTTGATAAACTACGGCAATCTCTCTAATCTATATGACCTATGGCTGTGTGGACAAAGTGAATGATCCCCATAAAAGTGTAGAACATATTTACAGCATGTTCTATGGCAGCTCTGCTCGTATTGAATCTGTTAACTACACGCTGTTATGACAGCACTGTTAGACTGATACTGTTAAGTAAGCGCTGCTTGACTAACAGTAACTCGATAAATCTTGATTGCATTGAAATATTCGGATTATTATTTTCATCAGTGATGGTTTTAACTTTGTCAGAAAACAAATAAAAATTAAACTAAAATGTGAAACGCATTGCATCGGAATAATGCGGATATATACATATAAACTATATATTTTCCATACTAGAAACATATACTACATCTGTGTTGTTATGTGTATACATATATATCATTGTGTATATAAGTATGTGCATCTTAATGGCCATTCGAATTGGCTTTCTTTGTGAATTGGCCAAGTTAAAGTGTCATTAAAGACTCTTCTTTTTTGCACAAAGAAAAGAAAGACAAAGAGAGAGAGAGAGAGAGAGGGATAGAGAGAGTAGCACTTTGAGGGGGGAGTGAGATCAAAGAGGAAAGTGAAAGCTAAATGGACAATTAATGATGCCTATCGCCTATCGACAGCGATTGTTCTGTTTCAAATTGGCCCATGTTGTATTGGTTGAGGGGAAACACGTGTCTGTCATTTTTGTCGAATGTTGATTTTCTTTCGTTTCTGTTTTATTTATCTTTATTAACCTGGCAATTTCATTTACCTGTCATAGTGAACTAGATAATACCCTGAGTTTTGTTCCATATACATGTAGATGGTAGTTCTTATTTTCCTGTGCTAGAACTGATAAAACTATAGATGGTACAACCGATGGACATTAATCTTTGCGATAGAACAATTCATTTTGATAATTTTACTTAATGTATAGCTAGAAAAACGCTTGAGAGGTACTATTAGAGACTTTTCAGATTGGGTTATATTGAATTTAATTTTCTTGCTTGGGCAAACAAACCAATTAAAGTCAGATAGTGATAATTATTTATTTAGTTTAATCTCAATATTTATAGAAAATTAAATGTCAGTTTTTTTTTTAAATAAGTTTAAGTTTAGTTGCTCAATAGAATCGATAATATCGATGGTTATAACTGTCGTATTGATCGAGTAATACAGAAGTTCCACCTTGTATACAGTTGGAATATGCAGTGCTTGTGTATTCACATGGAAATTCATCAATGAATCAGTATAAGAAATATTTCCTGATCTGTATGATTCGAAAGCAACATTTTGTTTGATTTATCTAGGCATTATCTATTTTTAGGCCATCGAATCGCACTTTTACGAATTGACTCTGTAATTGATGCTGACTAAGAATATAAATATATATGCGTGTATTCTAAATGAGATTGAGTGGGTCTATCTATATTTTTAAGCTCTTCTTCAGATATATGTATGTATCTGCTAAACTATTCAATTGGATCTGATTTAGATACTTCCAGCAGATTTCATTTGTCGCCAAATCGTGTGTTCCTGTAATTAGAGCCATTTGCTGAATGTATTTTAAAATTGCTCTATCATATATATATATATATATAGCATATGTATATGGATGCAGCTGCGATGTCTGTGCAATGTTCGATGAAGTGCACTTTCATTCTTTGGTATCCAGCTGATAATTGTGTATTCAGTTTATTGTTTTTGCTGTTGCTGTTTGCTGCTTTATTGGCCACTTTGTCAGATTTCTTAGTATGATAATTTCCACTTAAATATGCAAAACTTAAACTACTTAAGAGATAAACTGCGTACGAGCAGAGTGCGTCTAATTGCCCAACTCGAGCTCGAGACGCCGTCGCGCCAGCGCTAACCTCAGCAGACGCCGCTGCTCCAGCTGTTGCAGCTGTTGTTGCACGAGCAGTCGATGCAGCAGCTCCACTTTCTCATAGGCCGTCGTCGTCGTTGTCGTCTTCGCCTGGCACTGGGCGGCACGTGGGCGACGCAGCTGCTCTTTGGTCTCGAGAGCCATTGGCTGCGACTGCATCGTTGTCGTTGTCGCGGCAGCCCAACTGAGAACTGTGTAGAGAAACTGGAATAGCAGGCAGCTCAGCAGGGTCCACAAATTGCACTGAATAGCAACGTGTTGCATGTCACTCCACTGACTCGATTGCGTTGAATGTGCTCCTGCCACAGGCTAGAACCAACTTATATATACAACAGGTAGGCAGGCCAGGACGAATTTCCTGCCTGTTGAAGCACAATCGAACCCTTTGCGCCATATGTTCCAAGGTGGGCGTAATGTAACACAGGCAAAAGCCATAAATATTGACTATTTGAAATACCTTAAATTTTTTATACGAGCCCAAAAATAATCCCAAATCAAATTTGCAAGTTTTCAAGTTTTCCCAAATATTTTTAAAAATTTATTATTATAAGCATTTATTATTTGTATATTTCTTATTTATTTATTTAAATATATTTTTAATATATTTACGTAAAATTTGTATTTAATATAATAGATTAAATGTTATCATACTTCCCTTAATAATAATTAATAATTCTTTTAAGTGTATATATATACATATATAAATATTGCTATATATTTAAAACAATGTATATAAAACAATGTATATAAATGTAAATGAACTATGCCCATTCGCATCAGGGAAATGTTTAACTCTGAGTTTTATTTGCCATTGATATCTACGAGGGCAGTCCAATAGGTATTTAGCCACACCGCCTAATGGCGTCACTATCGCTAGCAAACTATCGTGTAGTACATAAAGATAAGAGACATGTAATATACTTTATTGTCTATCATATAACTATAGACATACATGTGTATACACAAATATATGATGGATCAACTAACAATATGCATATGTACATACATATATATTATATATATATATGTACATATATATATATGTACATATATATATATATATATTTATATTAATGATAGATAGACACTCACAGTTCATATCTTTAGTTCTGCAGATATTGACAGAATAATAGACTAGACTGAAATATAAAATAGTTAATGTTGCCGTATCATTATTATATCCTGCACCGATTTAAGCTGACATAGCAATTTACGATCATCTGGTCTTATGAAAACCATGATTTCGTAAATCCCAAAAGATAAAGACTCAACAATTTTAAGAAATATTTCTCTACGCATTACTTCATCATTTCTACTTCTTTATTATAAAAATCGATCATTTGACTTAGACTTTGTAGACTTTCGCGCTATTGCATATTTTGAATCTGAATATAATATAATATAATCATCGGTCGAATCGATGTACGATATGAAATGCTATAAAAATATTTATGTATATATATATATATCTACTATATATGCGCTATATGTTCGACTTTTGTATATATACCAAATTTTATGCTTATGCGGAACTCTTTTCGCTCTTTGCTTTGCTTCTAGTCCTTGGCCATGGAGCAGGCGAGCACGCAGACGCGTCCAGTGCCGGCGCCGCGTCGCCTTTACCCGGAGATACGTGCCGCCAACTACGAGAATATCGAGATCAATGTGGGCAGCAATGCTAGCAATACGCTCAACCGCAGTCCAGCGAACTGCAACAATAACAACATTAGCATCAACAGCAATAGCAATAAGAAGAAGCTAAACATTAACGCAGAGAATCTGCACAGCAGCTGCGCAGAGAAGAAGCTACCGGCCAGCGGACAGAGCAAACTAATACTGCAGGAGCAGAATGTGGAGCAGCCGATCTATGGGCCAGATGCCAATGAGAATGTGCCCGCCGAGCCGTTGTATGCCACGCCCAGACCGGCGCCCAGGCAGCGAGCGCGAGCTGAACTGCTGCCGGAGGCGGAGGAGGAGGAGCAGCAGCAGGTGCAGCCGTCGGCTGCAGTGCCTCTGGTGATGCGTGCAGCACCACAGGTGCCCTCGAAGCCGCTCAACATTGAGCTGGATCGCCGAAGGCCCGACCGCAGCTCCATCTCCAGCGAGTTCTCCACGACGAGCGTCAGCGGTGCAAACGGCCAGCCGGAGAATGATTCCCGTTACACATCCAGTGGGTCGCTGAACTGCAGCGAGAGTTCGCAGAGCAACAAGTTCAAGTCGCCGTCACCCGGGTACGTAGACGAGGGCGAGCAGGTGGCTGAAGATCAAGAGCAGGATCATGGGCGTGATCTTGAGGGCGATTACGAAACGAACACGGAAACAGAAACAGAAACGGAGGCGGAGGCAGAGGCAGAGGCGGAACGCGCCGCCTCGTCCGATCAATCGGAGCTCTCCGCCAGCTGTGACGATGACAAGTAAAATTTTATCTACAATTTTCCATTTGTTGTTTAATTCTTCTCTCTACGATTCTCTGGTGCCTTTCACCCTTTTTTTTGCTAATGGTATATCCCAAATTATTTTACTTACTTGACACGCACCACTCCCTCTGTAACTCTAAGGTATTCGAATTTTTAAATTTTGTTTGGGCACTAACTAAAAATGGATCGGGTCTGGTACGTAACCCCGTAGAAACGCTAACCGAATCATCCAACAGTCGAAATGCACCACAAATAAAAAAGTAAAGATATACAGATTCTCTTGGTTATGGACCTTGGTAGTTGATAGTTGATATCGAACATGGAAATCACTGTAAATTAATGACATCCACTGATTGCTCAAAGATCTCTTAACATAAATGATCAATTTACATAAATACAATATAATATATGTCATACTATTTGTACATTTTTAAGATATCAAGTTTGATATCTCTAAATCCTAGCTAGTTTTGTATTATAACAGCTCTCAGCATTGTAAATTTGTATAGTTGACAATTTGATTAACAAAATAATGAAAACGAAAGACAAGAATTAACATGCACTTTGACAAGAACTTTGGAAACTAAACCCGAATACATTTAACTAGAGTTTTTGTTTTGTGTGTTTGACTTGAGATGATGACAATGATTTATTAATTCTATTGGTATTTGTAGTTGTCCAATACGATAGATCCATAAGGAACTCCTAGACTATTGTCTTCTAAGTTACGAACAATCTCCTAGAACTTCTTTTACCATAAAACTTGCACACTGCATTAGCTTAAGAAGAGCTCTTCTAGAAATCTGAATTCCTTTTCGTTGAATATATTACAATCTTGTAACGTCAAAGATTCCATAAACAAACAAACAAAGAGACCACCAAATATCAGAATCTGGCAAATCTCAAAATCTGGTTCACACTAGAAATATTATTTTTCCAATACGCTCGAAAATGCAATATGAATATTTTGAATTCTGGAATTTCGAATTTTTCTTTGTTTGCAGAGCAGCAAAAATGCTAGCTCATTATTTTCATATGGCTTGCGCTTGAATTACATTGTATCGTTGGCAATATTTGTGCACCCAGATCGCTCTCGATCCTTGGCCCTGGGTCATTGATCTGATAAGTTAACTAGTACAGTGTTTTACTTACATACTGTGAGGCATTTCAAAAGACAGACAACAGCTGACACTGTTTTAGGAATCACAGCTCCAATTACCCAAATCTAGCACATGCGTGTGTGTGTATGTGTGTGTGTGTGTGGGTAATCAACTGCAGCTGATCTGCCTTAATGCTGGCTGTCTTGATGCTCTCTATTTATAGATTCCCCTGTGACTTTTGGAACTCGAACTTCCGCCGACGCATTAATCACACTCCTGTCGGGAGCATCCAAAAATAGTCGCCCGCCGCTTGCCATTTCAAGATCAATGACAAAATTTCTGTGGGCTTCTTTCGATCTAGTTCCGTTTTTCGTTTCGGTTTATTGTCGGATGTCGGCGCAGGAGTCGTTTAGTTGGCGCCAAGCAGTTGGGCGCGAATGTTCGATTTCTGTTGACATAGGGAGAAGCCTAGTTTATATACGAGATACACTGTTTGTTCCTTTAGTTATTAGTTTTCTTTCTACTAACCCCAAATGGACTCTGGGCAACATTGATTGATTCAATTGAATAACGCAACGTAATTCATCTGAATTTATCACAGAAATTTGCTACGTTCGCTGGGCAACACGTCGAAGCTACTCGGCGAGGCGATTGGCGAGCGGGTAGTCTTCAAGGCAAAGGGTGCCAAGAAGCGTCTGGACAAGAATCTGAAGAGTTCCACGGAGGCCATAAGCAGCCTGAGCGCCGACGCCAGCAGCCGACTGAAGCACGCCGGCAAACGTTTTGGGTCCAATTTCTCGCTGGGCAGGCGGGAGAAGACAACGGGAACAGGTCCATTATCGGAATTGGAACAGCAAATGGAGCTAGACCGACGCTGCACCATGCCCAACACGGACGTCTTCAACACGATACAGTTCAACAGTCCGCTGCATCGCAATGCTGTTGGAGGTGGACATACGGATCTCAGCGGCGACGCTGCCATTGGTGTACGATATGAGAAGCAATCGTTTCCCGATGAGCAGGAGTACGAGGTGCCCAAGTCGACGCCGAATCCCAAAATCAAGTCGAAACCACCTAGCTACGATGAGGCGCTGCGCTCTCGGCCCGCGCCACAATTGCCGCTGGCCAAAAATCTGGCTCAGGAAGCTGCCCAGGTGGTGCAGCTGCGCAGTCCTCAGCCGCAGCGGCAATCCAGCAGCGGCGACTCGACGGGCGAGGAGCTGCCCATGCCGGCCTTTCCGGCGCCGCGTCTCTCACAGCAGCTGGACGCAGTGCAGCCGCCGGCGCGGGTAAAGCGTCGCAAGAACTATGAGAACATTCAGCTACGTCGACCCAATGTGGACTCGGCGGAACTGCAGGAGCTGAATCGGGTGGCAGCTGTTGCCGAGCGAGAAGAATCGCTGCTCATTTCCGCCAACATCGCTGCAGAGGAAGCCCGTGCGCCCAACCCTGAGCGCAGTGATTCGTGGCACTTCTATGGCGACACAAATGAGCCCGCTGCCAAGCCAGAGCTGGAGCCAGATCCGGAGTGTGAGTCCTGCTCCTCACCAGAGCCTCTATATGCCAACCAGGAAGCCACCTACGGCAAGCTCTTTGAAAGCCGCAGTAAGCTGTTGACGCCCCAGTTGGAGCTGGCCTGCATCAGCGAGGACGGGGAGCTGGATAGCAACGATGGTGCCGTCGGGGGTTGGTCCTCACCACAACCGCCGCCCCCTGAGCTAATCGAGGAGTTTGATCCGCTGATGAGTAAGTGTTCTACGCTGGCCCGATCCAACAAGAGCAACGAGCTGCTGCTGCTTGAGCACCTGCTAGAGGAGGACACCTACGGAACCATCAAGCGCGAGCAGGACGATGTGAGCATGTGCACCTCCGAGGAGGACGGCCGCAACGAGGCCCCAGCAGCCAATGGCAGTGGCGTAGCCACGACTTCAGCATCTGCCGTGGCAACTACTGCACGCAATCAGCCTCAGATTGTGCATCAGAATGCGCAGCTGCTGAGCGACAGCATGGAGAATATGCTGGATGATGGCGAGGAAGTAGACAACTCGAAAATTCGTGCCCGGCCCTACCTCAGTCGCGTGGAGGAGAAGCCATCGACCAATCCCGCAATTGTGGACTTGGCAGCGCCGTCGCGCAATCGCACCAATTGGTTCGTAGGCGACAAGACGCAAACCCACATCGAGGGCGACAGTCCGCCAACCTACTTGGAGGCCATTGGGGGAGATGGCCAGCCCGTGGCCACTGCGGCCACAAGTACCAGCAGCACGGAGTCGAGAAATACATTCGGCTCACGTTTCCGGCAAACGATGAATGCCTTCTCCAATGTTAAGCTGCGCGTGGATGCCATGAAGCGGCGGGCAAGTTTCAAGGCCGCCGCCCAGCGGCAGTCAGATGTGAAGGTGGCACTGCAGATGGTGCCCAGGCCAAGCCTGTCGCCGATGCTGGTGCGCTACGAGGGACCTCTGGTGCGATTCCCGTCGGGCGTCGTCGAGGACATACTGAAGGAGATGCAGAACCGCAAGGCCATACTGCGGGATCGGCAATTCCAGACGTACCTCGATCAGGAGATGAAGACGCCCAAGGAGCTCATTCCACTCGAAACCATCACGACGATACAGTGCGTCAGCAATAGTCGCGTCACCGACAGCGCAACGCATTTCTACTGCTTTGAGCTGACCACATCGCAGCCAAAGAACGGCGTCGATGGCATGTCCTCCAATCCCAATCTTCTGATGACAAGCAATGCTTGTGGCAATGTTAAGCAGCTGCGTGTCGCCCATCTCTATGGCGTTGGCAAAGAGTCCGAGCGTGGTGTCTGGATGCAAAAGATACTGGAGAGCCTCACGAACATTGTGCCCGTGAAATACACCTGCCACTACTATCGCGCCGGCTGGTGCTACTTAAAGGTGAGTCCACTCTCCATTGGCAATCGCATACAGTTGATCTAAAGTTTTTTCACTTCGTAGAATTCCATCACCTCCGAGTGGAGCGGTACCTGGCTGGTGCTACGCAAGAGCCAGCGTCGCCTCATCTTTGTCAGCGAATCCAATGGAAATGTTGAGAAAATGGACTTGAGAAAGGCTCGCTGCATAGGTGAGTGGGATTGCAAGGATTGCGAGCTTAGTTCGGTTGGCTTGTGTATCACCCGATATACTGAAGAGTTGGAAATACTTTGAAAACAATTCTTTGATTTGACAAATATTAGATATAGTTTGCCGCGATACGGGAAACATCAAAAGAAAGTCAGAGACATGTATTATCTATTCGCCTTTTGATGTCAGACAAGAGCAAAGATACTACTTTCGTTGTTAGCGTCAGCCGAAACGAGTCCAAAATGAACATAAATTAAAAAGACAAGACTTTTTGCCCTCTCACTTCAATTCGATAATCACCTCTTGCTCTTATCGCTTACAGTTCTGAAAGAGAACGACGAGTCGATTGACAATCTGCACGTGGAGAGCGGACCGATCCTAATGATCGACTGTCCGCCTTACGCTGTCTACATGATAATGAGCTCGGCACGCGAGACAAAGATCTGGCGACACATCATCCGGGAGGTGGCGCACAATAATGGCTTTTCGCTCGGTGATCAACAGCTGACGCGTTACGACGTGCCCGTGATTGTTGACAAGTGCATTAACTTCGTGTACATCCATGGCTCCATGTCGGAGGGCATTTACCGCAAGTCGGGCTCCGAGAACTCCATGCACAAGCTGTTGAGCGCCTTTCGCGCGGATGCCTTCAATGTGGAGATTACACGCAACGAGTACAACGAGCACGACGTGGCCAACGTGCTAAAACGCTTCATGCGCGACCTGCCGGAACGGCTGCTGGGCAAGCTGACGGATAGCTTTGTGTTCGTCACCGAGCTGGCTGTGGCCAGCGAGAAAATACCCATTTACAAGGAGCTGCTCAGCCGCCTCAGCACCATCGAGCACGAGACGCTGCGTCGCATTGTTGGCCATTTGGTGTTCATCAGTTCGCAGCAGAGCAAAAATAAAATGAGCGTACAAAATCTGACCATGATATGGGGCCCAACGCTGCTGGCCAAGAAGGTAATGCTACACGAGGCCTTCTATATGCCTTTGCCTAATATGTTGTCTTTCTTTTTACAGTGCGATGAGCTTATCTACTCCCAGAAAGAGGCCGATGTGCTCACCGATCTGATTGTACTTTACAAGAATCTATTTCCCTGCGGCGCTGAGGAAATGGTAATAATAAACAAAGCAACATTGATGCGTATTTCAAGCAGATCTCAACTATTGATTGTTTTTGAAAGGAATTCGATTTATTGTACTATAATCTGAATATTTGCACTTGTGACTATGTGTTATATTAATGCATCATGCATCACTTAAACCACAATTGCAATCTTCAACAAGTAACTGAACTTCGTTGCTGGTCGACTATGCCTGTGCTCTGGCACTGAATCCTTTTTGAGACTTATGTAAATGAATATAAGCAATATGTTTTAGTTAAATCTATCTTTATCTATATGACGTATTAATTATATAATACTTGTATTATAATATGCATATACTGAAATGCAATCCCAATACAAAATGTTTTGTCTCGAGCTCAGTAAAGTTTTGAAATATGCTTAGTAAGGGAATTAGTCAATAATTAGCGAACTCTAAATGAAATTTGAATGCGGATTGTTAATTGTTATTGAACCCATAGCTTATCATTTATTAATTAATTCATATCCAGGTGTTTAGGTAGCATAAATACACATTTCTATTTTTTATATTCCACTCTTGTTCTAAGTCAACTTTTACCTTTTAGAAAAAGGAGCAAGCGATGTTGATGTGCCTACAAAAATACTATGCTGCCGCCGAGACACTAAAGGATGCTGTCAAACAATCGGGTGACATTAAGATCTGGATAAGTCTCAATCCCAACCCGGACAATACCACAGAGGTGAGCTTTTGCTTAGCTCAAATGATTCGCTAAATCTTAAAAAAAACCTCTTCTTTTTGCCTGCAGGAAAAGACTCAGGTAAATGCCACAATTTCACCAACAAAGACCGCCTATGAGCTGTGCCGCGAGTACTCGGCCAAGATGGGCCTACCTACGCATCAGCTGACGCTGTATGAGGTTATACTTAATGACAGCCTGGAACGACCGCTGCACCATGATACCAAAGTGTTCGATGTCATCTTAAACTGGTCCTACTGGCCGGAGGAGGACCGCAAGCACAACTATCTGGTGGTGCGGCCCATTGAGATGCTTCGCGAGGTGCAGCGCGCTGTCAAGAATTTGGCAACGGTGACGCCTGGCAAGGAGCTGCGCTTCGCTGACTACCGCACCAAATCCTTTAAGCCACTGCTGTGCGAACTGCGTGACGGCAAAATTGTTGTCTCCAAAAAGGACAAGAACGACAAGACGAGCATTGTGCGCGAGATCTTTCTGCATAGCTCCACAGCGTACTTGGGCTGCGAGCGCAAGCGCGATTTTCCCTGGAGCTGGGCCATCACGTTCGTGGAGCGCACGCAAGCGCAAATTATGCGGTAAATGATTCTAAGATTCAATGCTCGGACTGATTACTGATCCATCTATCTTTTGCAGCTCGCGCGATGCACCGTTCATTGGACACGTGCTGGCGGGCAGCGAGTGGGGCGATCGAACCATCTGGTATTCGAGCATTTGGTACTGTCTATACGGCGACAACATATTGCCACCCGCAGAGATTATCATCAAGTGAAAGCTGAGCCGCCAAGCATTCGCTTAATTGCCAACTTAATCTGCCTGCTTTAGCATTTAAATGATAGTCGATCATGATTGCAATTTTCCACTTTCCCACTTGTTCTACACTCTTTTCTATGGCATACTTTTGGCTGCGGAGTTGTTGGTGATTTCACTATTAGGCAGTCCGAAAAGTATGCAATACGTATATATCTTTGTAGAACTCATTCGAAATTGAATTTGCAAGCATGGTTGATATATATATATATATATTTTTATACATTTTTTTTTTATTATTGTTTAAGTATAGTTTGCAATATCACTTAGTACATAAGCGCGTTATTTTGTAGATACTTGGAATTTATTTTAGCTACATACGTATACATATACATACATATGTATGTATTTATCCCGTAAACGTATTTCTTATTTCTACTCAAATTCGATTTTTTCACAACGATCGTCAAGAGATATTTGTCATTTGTGCAATGCGAAGAATAAAATGGATTTAATATAGACTAAATTTAGATAGTTGAATACGTGCATATATTACTCTAAATCGCACACGCACTTCGAATAGCCACTTCCTACTCAGAGACCGTTTGCTCTTAACTTAACTTCCTAATCAGACCTGTGTACTTATGAGAAATCTGCCAAAATCACGATACATTCAATTTGAAATCTTACAGAAATCATTCGAAAACCTATGACATTAGTCTTCAATGTAGCTAGTTCTCTATAGATCATGCTTTGCCTATATTCTATCATTGTTTATATAAAAAAAATAGCTTTTTAAAGCCTTTCTCCTTTCTTTTCCTTCTTAATGCTTTCCTTAAACATATAATTTTTCACCAATTATATATGTATACATATATATTTATTTGTGTGACTATCGATCAACATACTTAATGTAAACGCTATATAACCATATTGAAAGTACGAAAAAAATCATACACAATGTTTAATTGTCAATGCAATACGATATTATATGGAAATAAAAGAAAAAATGATTAAATATATTTGAAACAAATTATTTAAATTAGAAAAGAGAATTAAGTAGCTGCGGTTGAGTTAGTTGAGAAGTTATTTCTTATATCGATTATGATAATGAAGTGTTACATATTCCATATTGTGTTTTAGGAACACCTGAAGTCACTGAGAATAGGAATTGGTGAGAATGGAATGAGAAGTTGCTTTTTGAGCAAGTGTGTAAAAGGGCAGTAATAGGCATAGAAGACCGCATTGAAATAAATATATGAGTATATCTTGGGATTTTCTCTAATTGATCGCTGTTGATCAATCAAGTGTTAATCCCTATTTTAGTAAGGGATCTAGCATTCACTCATCTCTCGGGTCTTTAAACTACAGCGCTATCGAAGCTATCGATATATATAATATTGATATAATATTGAATATATAATATTGAAATATATAATATTGAAATTTTCTCAGTAAAATTTCCCGCCAACATTGGCGGTAAAAAAGCCAAATCAGCACCACTGATGTGCATATGTATGAATGTACTGGTGATACTTATACATATAGAATATAGATATAGAATTACTAGAATATCAGCTCTACACATTCTTTACGTTATAGGGTATATTCCCACTAGAGTACTCCTTCTTGCTTTCGAATCACCTTGAGATAAAAAAGCCCGCTATAAAATTTAGCTAAACAAATTTCTGGAAAGGTATAATTTGGTCTTGTGTCAACTTGTTGGTCCGGCATTCCAAGAGTTGGCAATTGGTATGAGCCATTGCTGAATAAACAATTTGAGATTTGGTTGTTGTGTCGCCTAAGTGTGATAGAAGATCTTTCGAGATAAATGATGCGCTTGTCGTAAACGTCTAATAAAAGAGCAGAGTAAATACGAACTATAATAATATATGGACTATGACTATGCGCGAAGGAAACGAGCAGACGGCGCCACGCGCTTTGGCATTATCGGGCTATGGCTGACTGGGCGTGTGGCCCACATTATTTGCTTTTGGCCAAAATAAAGCGCTGCGCACACTGTTTGCAATGGGCCATGGCCCACAATACGGCTTTGGCTCACGCCGCTGGCCGTCAAGGTCAAGTCCCACAGGCGCACACGGCAGACGCGTGATGAGTGCAAACGGATCGATCGAGATATGCGTGACATGGTCTTAATATATGCATATGTATATATAGATAAACATATGTATATATGTATGTGTTTTGCATTGGGCCTACTTCCGTACAGGACGGCCTCGCTAGCGTCTACGCCGCCGGCATGCTGAGCGCGGGACATCTATTTGGGTGCCAAGTGAGACGACCATAAAATGTTGAGTGTGATTCGGATCGGAATTGGAATTGAAATTAAAATTGAAATTGAAATTGAAACTGAAATTGACATCGAAATCAAAATAGAAATCACCATCGAAATCAGTAGCAATTAAATGCTAATGGCTCTGGTGCGCTTGGCAATTAGGCCGATAGACACTGTGATAGCAACAGTTGCATTCTAATGCAATTGCCGACCAATTAGCCGCCAGCTTCTAAATAGGCTATAAATGAGTGGCACATGCTGCAGCCGCACGATGTCCACAATGCAGCAACTGCACCGCATTCTCTGCCTGCTAGCTCTGCTGCCGCTACGAGCTGAGGTGAGTGAATCTCTAAGCGAGTTCCATGATCGAGTTCATTTCGCCTTTACTGGCAGTTGGCCACCTACGATGTCTTCTTCGATGAGCGCATCTTCCAGGAGTCCTGCGACAGCAAAGAGGACCGAGGCAATGTGGCCTTGAGTGAGTTCCTGGACAACCATCTGACTAGTGTCCTGGTGGACGACACATCGTATATTAGCGGCGATTTCGTGGTCAAAGCCCAACTGCCACCCGGCCGCATCAAGCTAGAGGTGGACATTAGACGCCAGGAACGTGGCCGCTGGGTGCAAACATTTATTTCCATTAAACGCGACGACTTTTGCAAAGCTCTATTCGATCCATTCGAGCTCTGGCACTTGTACATCATAAAAAATATACCCAGAAGCGAGCGCATATGCCCACCGAAAAAAGGAGTAAGTAAATTATTTGTTTATGCAATTGAGTATTACTCAGATTAAGTTTAGATCGTAGCGCGGAGTATCCTTGAATGGAATGAGAGTAATTTTACAGACGAGTTTTATTTATCAAATGTTCGGATTAGTTAAGGATTTCTAGATATGTTGGAAACTTTTCTTTGAAAATTCAACTAAACATTTCTCGGAAATGATTTCTTGCGATTTTCAAAAATCACTTTTTGAAATATAGAACATATTTTATTATTGAAAATAATTATATTGGATGTATACTGCAATAATTATAATGAAATAACATATATACTTTATATCTATATAGTCAAGTTGTCATATCAGCAGAATTCGTATGTCTTAGGTAGCTCTAGGCCAGGCTCCTGATATCCTCTAAATTGTAAGCTTAGTTTAGTATAAAAAGAGACAGATGAACAAGTGGACATATACATATGTGTATGTGGATGATACAGCTTCTTGAGAATCTTACAATTTACATTTACATTAATATTCCTTATAGCAATAGTAAGACATACTACTATAGATCTCTGCTAATGTCCTACATTAATATATGTTTCTAATTCTGTTTTTCCTTTGCTTTCAGCACGTTTATTCCTTGAAGAATATGAGCAACCGAATGCATCTGGAGAATATGCCTCCTTGGAATGTCGTGGGTAATGTCAAGGCCGTGTTGCACTTCAGTGTCGGCAATCTGACGACTTGTGTGGCACTCTATTGCACCGTCAGCTCGGATTAGGGCAAATGCACGTGTAAATAGTATATAATTATAGTTCTATATGGGACACATCAGCTCTATATATAGACCGTGGATATGCACCATTTTGTTGATGGCTTCCCCGTTGGCAGCTCATTTGATGTTTGCACTGATTTAATGGGGCCGTATTATACTTCTATCTAAATTAAATGCAAATAAACAAGATTTCATGTTCAGGCACGAAATAAAACGCCGCGTAATTTGCAGCCAAAAGTTCTCTCATCTGCGGGCGCGATAAGCGCCCATCGTACATATTCGTAATCCCAGCGAAACGAAATGGAACGCTCAGCTCCCGTAATCCCCGTTGCTATTTGCCCATGGCTCAAAGTCAGCAACTGAACTCATTTGGTGTCTCTATCTCTGTCTCGTTCCCATTCCACAAGCCGTTGGCGCGTGATGCCCACCAAACACCAGAGAATTTACGACATCTATATTATTACGGCAGCTCGTACTAATTCTCTTCTGCGGATTCCCTCGCCCACTATCTAAGATAGATCCACGTGGCAGCCGTGGTGGTCATTGCCATTGCCATTTCCATGAGCGTTGCCATTATATTGAAGTTCACAAGGTTCTGAGAGGTGCCTCTAGAGAGGTTAGTCCGTGATAAAATCGTGCTCTTGTTTAAGTAAAGAATCGATCTTGGTTTAGTAAAGGATCTGGAATGTTCAGTGATTTCAATGAGTGAATCATTCAAGACGTCTCCTCATTTTATCTTTATTTATATTAAGTATATATATAATTCTTAAAGTAATACAAATACTATATAAAGCCAGTCACAGTTCATCCCTAATTAGGCAACATATTTGCTGGGATTAAAATCATGCGTGAAATATGCAAATCATATGCTAAGACTGTGAAAAACTTGATGTCACTGATAATGCTAATGTTTTGTATAAATAAACTAGAGCACAGAAAGAGAAGGAAAATGAGCTGCCTTTTCAACTTTGCTCACGACTGTACTACATACATATGTAGATCTAATTCGTAGCGAGAAATTGTAAGGTACAAAATTTACAATAATAAAAATAAACATGATAAAATATTTGTCGAACAAATGAATACAACACAATAAGTGGGAATGTGACAATCGATAATAATCGATCACAGTTCGTTCCAGTGGGCGGGAAACTTAAGTCGATACTTAAGTGTTAAGTGTTAAGTGTTAAATGTGAACAATAGCCATAGAACTATACTAAATAATATACGTTTACGGTTTCATCTATACACATAAGCTTTAAGAAATTAAATGAAAAATTTTAAGTTGCGCATTTTTTATTAAGAATAAAAAATATGTATTATTTTATGTTTGAATTTTATTGAATTTATCTACATATTTATTAATTTTTTTCCTTTTTTATTTGTTTATTTATTTATTAGTTTGTTTATATATTTGTTTATTTATTTATTCATTAATGTTTTTGTTCCTACTTTTAACCCTTACTATATTCACGAATAATCTCAAGTCTTATTTTATATAATGAAATAAATAAATAAATACATATATAAGAAAATAAATTAAATAAAATAACCAAAATAAAAATAAAATAAATTAATTTAAATTCATTACAAAATAATTGAATAATTATTAAATTAATTATGTTAATACTCGTTCTTTTAAATTGCCTTATAATTATTTCAAATTGATCTTCTTTTCTTTCAGTTGTCTATGACTAAATTTTATTACACAAACAATTTTGTATTCAGTTGCGCTACTATTTTTATGAACAACTAAATATTAGATGTATTTATGCAAAAGGCAAATTAATGTTTAGAATAAGGTGAATGCAGTAAATTCAGAATTTCATTTTAATATATGTATATAGTATTTATACAATGAACGAGCAACTAGTCTAAGGAAAGGAGCTTACAGCAGTCACCTCAATCCAAACACTAATTTGTCACTTCTGTTCCCTATTGCATCAGTTAATCTACTATAAACAGACATATCTGAATGTTAAGCTAATGTTAAGTCATAGAAGTCATAGACTAGAATATACCCTGTAGCTCGACTAAGGCGTTCCCATAGCATGCCTTCAATATGAATAAACACAAACCTTTAACTAACCGTTACATGTATTGTTGTATCACTTCCTTCTATATATTTTATTTTTATATATCTCAGATTCATTATTTAACTAAACTGTCATATATTCATGGATATATGGCTTGGCGAGTGTGTAGGTCGCGGTGCCTCTGTTTCGCAACGATAAAAATGAGTTGAGTAAATAGTTGCGGCTATTAAACCTAAGTCCCAACAAATAATAGAATCTATATGCACTTGGAATTTCGCCTATATTGTAAATATCAATAAATCTACTGCACGGACAATACGAGGCTATTTCGCTTACGTGACATCTTAGGTCTTCGCAGTCTATACTTAATTAAAAATTTACATAGTCTACTCGAACCATGTGCTCCCCGCTAATATCTTTCAATTTTCTCTAATGATAGGATAATGAACGCTTATTAGATATACCTATTGTAGTCTATAGTCTCCACACAACACCCTTAGAGATCATAACTTGAATTGTGATGCTTGCTCACAAGCTGAAACGAGCATATTCGTTTACTGCTCGGAATTGTTGAATTGATTTAGTTGTTGGATATTTAATAATTCCATTATTATCATTGGATTTATTGAGTGATCATTCGATACACTTCAGAGTCTTCGGGCTGGAATGTGGATGGCTTTAAAAGTGATTAGTATCGATTTCGTTTTCGCTATTATTTAGAGGGTATTCGATGGCATATACATTGGACATAATGTATACAAAGATAGCTGAGCGCGTAAAAACAAGTTTAGTATACGTACCAGGTACATTTCACGACCTTAATATGAATGCAATCCAAACTTCTGGGTAAACAAATTGAAATGCAGACTAGTGTAGGTTATCGAGGTGCTGGGGTAAGGGGCAGGGGATCTGGGGGCAGGAAGGTTGTCATTGCCTGAAATTCGATGTGATTGCACAGCTGATATAGACCCGCGCCAGAGTCCGTATCGAACGAGGTGGCAAAGGTGTGATGGATGTTGTGGCCAGTCGCTGGACTGATCGCAATGCAAATATATAAACAGCTTACAGGCATCTATCTATGTCTTTATAGTCGCACGCTGTAGTAGAGCTATAGTTTCGTATACCCGCTGCTATAATACAATACTAATAATAGAGCCACATGTGAGCAGCGGCTCCGTGTTTACATCATAAATACTTATTAACTACTTATTTGCTAGTCGCTCGACTTGCAAGTGCTTCAAACTAGTCGTGACCTGTTATTTGCGGACTGAGGTTAAAAAATACAATAAAATAAAATCTTAATACAGTCGAACTCCTGTATAATAAACGGCACCTTATTGAATTGTACTGCAATATCTCTAAAGCGTGTGAGCATAAAACAATCTCTAGAAATGCGCAAACACAACAGTTACTAATAGGGTATCTGCCGGTCGGTCTGCTCGACTAAAAAAATAAAACATATTTCCAAATTGCATAATTCTGTCATACTTCCTTAAAGTTTGCTCAATGTGATATAAATATAACCAGAACTACGTGATCTTCATTCAATAAGAGTAAGAATTTGGGATTAGCATTGGGGGATGAAAAATATTTCTAATAATATTTTATTAATAATATTAAGCAGCTCTAGATGCGCAGGTAGACCGGCAATGCATCCAAACGAGCTCGCATCTAATCTGAACACAAATAACACAAGGCGAATGCTGAAAAGATTACATCTTCTAGAACGCAGGGGCATCTGAT
The DNA here is from genome assembly GCA_030914345.1 of Drosophila koepferae. NCBI lineage: Eukaryota > Metazoa > Arthropoda > Insecta > Diptera > Drosophilidae > Drosophila > Drosophila koepferae. Next base: position 1,174,369 of record JAUESR010000196.1, read on the forward strand.
GAACTTGAAATATTGTAGAAATAATAGGAGAGGGAATAAGTAAGTCTATATCTAAAATGAACACATATGCTTCAGATATAGAACTAAATGAGCTATAGATTTAAGACAACAAACTGAAACAAATTGATGTGAATAAGCAAAATATTAATTAAGAAAGTCGTAGTCGGGCGCTATCGATTGAATAATACTCATTCATGGCACAAAGACTGAAAAACTGTAAAAGATATTAACATGGATTTGTCACATCTCCACATTTGAATACATATAACTTCTGGCAAGTCTTTAAAATATAATAAAAATGCTCTTCATTAAAGATCTTAGTTTGACTGACTCAAGCGCATCTTTCTAATTTTAAGTCTCTGGCGTCAATACGGATAAACAACAAGACGGAAACTGCGCAAAACCAATATACCCTTTTTCTCTGAGTGAATAAATTATATAAGAATTATGACAAATTATAAAAAATACTTTTCATACCCCACATATCCAAAGGCATATATGTTATACATACAATATACATTTATACATCTTAGTTTAACAGAGCTCAAATCAGAAATATTTGCAATTTTAGAAGATTAAAATTCATTAACATTATTTTTATTGTTAGTTCTAAACAATAATAATAGTTGAGCGAGCATTGCGCAGTCGTGTATAGCCGTTTGCTCAGCTGCTATTAACGCTGTCAACTGATAGTTGGAAGAGGTTTCACCTGTACACATTTGATGTCAAAGCTAACGCTGTAATCCATACAGATCTACTCCATTATGGGCACTCGCAGTCAGAGTGGTCAGGAGACCTTGCGTGTGGGCTGGCCGGAGCTTGTCCCTCTAGGGATAACTTTGACAGCTGGAGCTGGCAACAACAATGGGCTGACGTGATTTGGCTGACTGTTTCCCAAGCGCTTTTCATTGTTTCGCTGTAGCGAGGGCTTTTCCAGAGCACTTCCTTTTGTTGATAATTGTGCAAGCCCCTTTGTATATCACTCATACGTAGCGTTGGCCCTGCCACGTAAATTGCATGAATTAGGCGCCTTATTTATTGTATTTATATAACTGTTAAGCACACATACTGGCACACAGATAAATGTTACGAAATGCAAATAGAATGTCACTGTTAAATGTCACACATACACACACACACACTGAGAGTGATAGAGAAGCGTGTGCAATTGCTGTTGTTGCGGTTGCTGCTGTTTGCTTGCATTTTAATTTGTCAAGATTGTCAAGAAGTTACTGCAATGTAACAAAACAAAACAAAACAAAACAATGCAAAACAAAATTCAAAAGAATAAACAGCAACAAATTCACAATATTAAAAAATAATAAAAAAATTAAAAAAAAGCAAAAAAAAAAAGGTTGTCGCACCCCACTGTCAAGCGATGTCATGGCCCCTCTCTGCTGGCGCAGCCCCGGCTGATGCCAACTCCTGTGCCGACTTTCAATTCATTTCATTTGATTAAATAAAGAACAGCATTTAATCAAATAAGGGGAAACAGTCGAGTGCAACTGAAAAGTGCAAACAAAGCCAGAGCCGAGCGTTTCATTCAATTCATCTGCTTCTTCTTCAGCATATTTATTTTATTATTATTTTCCAACTGCTTGTATGTTGTTCTGTAAACATTAAATAAATACAAATTAAATTAATTAAATGAATAAACAAATGCGGCAGACACGAAAAATGTTCAGGAACAAAAACAAAATAAATTAAATAAATATAATAATTAACTGCACAAGATGACACGCAAATGGAAGGTTATTTTTCACTCCTTCAGCAGCTCCCCCATTCCCCATTCCCCATACCCCATACCCCATTCCCCCATTCCCCATGCCCTCCCCACAGTGCACAGCTCTCAACAGCAGGTTGAAGTATGTCAATCACGAGACTTCGTCGCGCTTAGCTGCATTCCCCGGAAGAGCTTCAATGCGGGGGGAGGCGGTGGCGCAGCTAAGAGGCTAAATATCTTTATTATTAGCCTAAACTATTTTCAATTAATTGCATTCAATTTATGCATTAAATGTTCGAGATTAGCTCGGCGAGCGCATGCAACGATTTCCGAAACGAGATGAAGGTTGCCCCGATAGTCTTTGACTATTTGGAAGCCTTAATTATAACGATTGTGACTTAACAATTATATAATTGATATCATCGCCTAAATGCACTGTGAGAACTCGCAAAATGTCTAACTCGATAGCCAATCGAAATTGCTCTATTAAAAACTGTATTCAGGCCTTAAATGCCCAACGGCAATCCGAGAATATTTCCATAAAATATCTACATAATTTATCCTAATTTATTGAATGCAATTCCGTGCACTATCCGTAACACTGTTTAACAAAATGGCATTTTAGATATCTGACGCATAAGTGAAAGTTGATTCTGAATGGATTTCAGATCTATAATTTGTTGAGCTGAGAAAACTTATTTGAAGAGAATCAAAACTACGCATGCATAGTTAAGAAATTTTTAAATATTATAAATAATTACATATTACTTCTGAGGTATTTCAAATTATATATATTTATATTATTTGTGCATTGTTTCTCTTTTGTAGAATTGGCGAAAAGTATTTCGAATATTCACAGGTTATTTCAATTATCATTGATATTATTGTCATTACTATCATTATTATTATTCGAATTTTTCCCTCACAGATTAACAATAATTTTGTAGTTAGGAGCAGTATTATGTGGTCGATCGAATTTTCCTACAATTTAAAAATTAGGAAATCAGGCTATAATTGCTTCATGAAAATGTATCTGACAGGTACAAGGAGACGTGGCAGAACGTCCAGTGTATACACATTCTTGATCAGGGCGACGAGCTGAACTGATATAGTCATGTCTGCCAGTTGTCCTTCCGTCCGTCCATCCGCATGAGCACTGAAATTTCTCGAATGATATTATCTCGCTCTGAAAGTTTGATGAAGCCAGCATATATATAAGAGAATTTATAATATAGCCCATACAGCCCTAGCAGCTCACACAGCTCATGCGCAGTCAACTACGCAGCTGCAGAGTTCAGGGCATCTCTTAGTTGAGCAGTCTGGACTAGAGCCTTCTTACTTGTTTGTCTATTGCTATTGAAGCTAGCAATTTGAAGCTTTTGCTTGCTCTATCTATAGATTGATTTTATTTATTGATTTTAGTTACGTTCACTAAAAACTTTTAATGTGGAATATATACTTTTAAAGCTAAGATCACTTCTAGAAGAATGCAGTAAATATATACATACATATCAAAGCCCATTATCAACGTGGCAAATCATTCAAGACTCTATATATCTCATATCTCAATCCTCGAGCTTAGTACTAAAAATTTCATAGCTTAGTTAACCCTCAAATGCCTGATTTTTGTATGCTGTTAAAAAATCGTATTAAGCTAATTGATAATTTGAATTTAAAATGAAATTTCTGCGAATAGAAATTGGTTTAAAAAACGTATGCTGGCATATATTACAGAAATTTGGGGAACCCCTCTTTTGTTTTGTTTTTTTTTTTTTTTTTTTTTTTTGAGAATTGTTGAACCCGCCATTCGTCAGTTTGGCTATTAGAGGGTTAATGTCGACCTCATCTATTTATGTATTTCAAATTTTATAATTATGCTAAAAATATACGAAAATGCTTAATCAATTTCAAAACAATCTCTTCAGACAGACTAAATATTATATATGCACGCATATTAATGAGCTTGAATGATCAAAAGAAAAACAAATTTTTTTAAAGCTTAAGCCTTTCAATGTTTAACTATGCTGTATTTCTGCATAGATGGGCCTAATTATTGTATATTTCAGATTTATTGATAAATTTAAGTATACAATTTGAGTCGCAATTTGAGTAGTATAATAACAGAGTATTGTGCAGTCTGGAATATTCTAACTTACTGAAAAGGAAAAGGCAGTTAAAAGAACTACGCTGTGATATCTACGGAAATAGATCGCCGTACACATACAATCATCTCTGTTACTCTAGTGGAACAGCTACTCTATGTACGTATGTATGTACAATCAGCGAATTCATTTTGAGCAGATCGCAGTTCTTTGATGCACAGATCTCCCATGAATAATCGCCGATTGCGCTGAGAACATTCGACAGAGTCATTCAGAGTCACGGAATGGCGCTGGGGTGAAGGTGAAGGTGGTTTCCATATATATGTACATATATATTTATAACTATTCGCAAACTCTTATTTAATTACAAACATGTTTGAAACTCGTTTGGTTAATTAATTTTTGACAAAATCCAAATTCAATTCAAATTATTTGAGTTATGCATTGTTTGCGACACATTCAGAAATAAAGTCGTGGATCGCTAACCAACTCTGACGACAAGGTCTAACCCAGGCGCAATTAATGAGAATAAATATTTAATTATTAAAGAGAAGAAAGAGAGGGAGTGCGAGCTCTGAATGAAATTGATCTTGTTTAGTGGAAAAGTCAACATGATGCGATATATTGTTAAGAATTGTTTATTTGTCTTCCTTACTTAATTCAATTCATAATTTGCATTATAAATTCCAAGCTAGAAAACTAAATAGCATTGGTTAACAAATAGGCAAACAAGCTCATAACCAAATAGACTTTAAGCACAATCATAAAGAGTCAACATAGACAATAAAAAAACATCAAAATTAAATCAAATAAAACACATCTTCCTTATTTATTGGTTTGATGTGGACGGTCTCTTGATTTTGTGTGTGGGTGTGTTTTTCTTTTTTTTTCGATATCGTTTATGATATTAACACCTCGACTTGTTATTCGATTATTGGATTGTAAATCTTCTAGAAATTAACAGAGTTTCGCATATTTGGAGCATTTGCTGTTGACCTCAGTGCAGGCAAACAGTTGAGTTTACTTAACGATATAGTTGTATTGTGGCCAAATATTGCACCCGGGCATTAATTGGTGCGCCAATGCGAAAATTCAAATTACTTAACACTCTAATTGCATATTAATTAAGCGCACGGATGGCGCTCAAAACTTTCCATCTGCCTAATGCTTGCCGACTACGCGACTTTTCACACGTAAATGTAAAAAATACTTTTCAATGAACAAGATAGACAAAAAAAAAGTTAAGCAAATATGGATATAGCCATATACAATTTATATGAACCCAGGAAAACAGACACCCACACAAATTAGCGATAAATCCATAAGAGCGCAAACAAGCCAGCGGAATGAAAAGGCCGTAAAATGTTTAGCAAACGCCGCGAGGGCGGGCAGAAGTCTATCAATTCGATGAGGTCCGGCGTGTCCGTGCCCCATCCCCAATCGGACCAGTACCAACCAGTTGAATTAGCAGTGCTCGTCAGTCTACATCGTAAAATCAATTTGCTGCTGTGTATACAAACTTTTATGGCGCACTGTGCGCGTAAAAGTAACGCTAATCAATTGGGCAAATGCGACATATTTGTGGGACTTTGTTTTTTTTTGTTGCGGTCCGTTTGCTTTTAGCGCCTCCAACCCCATCATTGACTATCGTCATAATGGCAATGATGGCGATCATGATGGGGATGATGAAGAAGTTGCGTTAAAAGGTGACTCCGCCGACCCATTGGTGGTAGATAAAACAAATATGTTTTGACACTTCGCAAATTTGTTGACTTGATGCCGTTGGTTGCGAAATTTCTCGAACATTATTGTTATACTTATTATTTATTATACATTAGTCATCAATCATTGAGAAAACAAGAAATTGATTATCTCCAATAAAAACTAAATGCTTATCTAAAGGATTTGAGAATCCTCAGAGTATTCTTCATTAGTCATTAGTCATTAGTCATTAGTCATTAGTCATTAGGCATTAGTAATTAGTCATTAGTTATTAGTCATTAGTCATTAGTCATTAGTCATTAGTCATTAGTCAATAGTCATTAGTTATTAGTCATTAGTCATTAGTCATTAGTCATTAGTCATAAGTCAAAATTCATTAGTCATTAGTCAGTATATCATTAGTCAATAGTCATTAGTCATTAGTCATTAGTCATTGGTTCAGTTGCAGGTAGCTGATAGATCTTAAAAGGATATTCTTTATATGATACATACACTAATTTTATTCAATATTTATAATTCATTATTAATTTTTCATCGGTCATTATTAACTTCTAAGGAAAAACTAATACATACTCGGGGCATTATAAATAATATCACAAAAATAATTATCAAGATATTTATCATAATTAGTCATTACTCGTAATTCATGAAAAATGTTTATTTAAGTCAATAGCACATAAGGCATAGATCTTAAGGGACTTATCGATATCTTTTGAGTACATTCTCATTATTTGTATTCATTATTCATTGCTCATTAAAATCAATTACATGCATATTACTTTGTTTTTCTTATCATTAATCACGAATCGCTCATTACCTGAAGCACCTCCAATTCAATTAAGTATTATTAACAATTTTGAGGAAATATTCGAGTATAAAGTTATTAAATATATCATATTTACTTCCACTAATCATTTGTGCATTTATTTTCAAACTTGACCAAAGCCAAATGCTTTTTGATCTTACAAATCTCAAAATTTTTGCATAAGACACGTACAGAAGCAAGACAACAAAGGTTGAGAGTATTTCCCCATCGAGCATTGAGACCCTCTAGCTAGTTTATTTCACCATTTATTTCGCCGTCAATTCCACATTGTAAATTTTAATTGTCATTTCCTTTGACGGACCTCGCCTCGGAAAATTAATGGTCAAAATACCTTTAAAGTTATAACTTCTTTATTAATCATAAAATGCATTGGAAAATTACTTTGACATTTTGTTGTATACCTATATAGATAGATACTCATATAAAAATATATATATTTATATAGATTTTTTTTAATTTTTTTTTTTTTTTCGTATCATTTTTGCAGTCACGAGTCTACCTCACAGGCAACCCGTGCAGCAATAAACAGACGTCATTAGTGAACAAAATAAGAAACAATAAAAGACAAGAACTTGATTTTATGTCTTCAGATCGCATCGAAGCAAGCAATACGCTACCCTAAAACAAAATTTCAGCTGTGCCATGCATAAAAAGCTGAAAAACAATTTGAGTGGCAATCAGGAAATAATCAAGTTCATTTCAAGTACAATTAGTCGTAGAGGATGGTATATAGATCATACGATTGCCCAAGTGATATTATTTCAATGCATACTTAGAGAGCTTAGAGCATTAGGAATGTTTATATTATTATTTTAATTATGTAAAACTACATAATAAAAAAACAAACTAATCAAAATAACTTAATAATGAACTTTTTAATTAAAGTTCTCGATTATATGCCTTATTCTGAATTTGTTCAGCCCGAATACTTAAATTTTTGAGTCGGCTTTAGACTTGATCTATTTTTCTACGATATTTACTCAATATATATACGCATTAATAAATTAGACTAGTTTCTTTGTGGCTAAAAAATGCACAATGTGTTTCGGGCCCATATAAAACGAGTTTTCGACTCACTTGCCAAACTCTGTATGATTGTGCGAAGTATGCGATGATAGAATTGGTTAGCTCGTAGGGTGTATTGGCTGAAAATAGATGTTACTCTATCTGAGAAACATGATGACATAGTTATAATATTGTTATTGCTTGTTGGCTCTTATCAGATTTTGGGAAAGTTTGCTGTTTGTGGGTAACAGAAACAAAAACAAAACAAAAGGGGGTCGGGTGGGGAGTGGAAGCGAAACCCGATTGCCAGATACCTTGCAATAATTCAGCTATTATTGATTGCCGAACTCTGATGGGTGGTCCCCCAGTTGATTTAATGTGTTGCAAATAGTTTATTAATTAGCCAACGCAAATGGAGCGGAACCCCAAAGCCAAACACTATGCCAAAAAAAAGCGCAACAAGAAACAAATTGTTGCCGTTGTCGTACTATTGTTGTTGTTGTTGTTGTTGCTTGTCTTGGGCATGGGCCCCGGCTCGGGCTCGGTCAGAGGCTCTGTACTGGAACTGGTATTGGCTCTGTACCGGTTCACCTTGTAAATCAACGCCACATACTAAAAATACCAGTGATCGAGTGCTGTTGTTGTTGTTGTTGCTGTTCATTTGGCACTGTGCGGCAGACTTGGTCGGCAGACTTGGCCAACATGGGCTTTAAGCTGGGCCCGTGAACCGCTTCTAATCGCCGTAAGCAAAAAAAAAAAAAAAAAACAAGAAAGAAGGCTCTAGTCAAAACGGCTCGACTACGAGATACCCTGAACCCTGCAAAAAAAAAGTGATACTCGCGCAGTTGCCGCCGTGGCTTGGGGGTGGGTTGGGATGAATGTTGGGCGCTTATAACTCCATTTCTAGATGAACGATCTTCATAAAACTTTCGGAATATATTAAAAATATTCAATTGTGTCTATTTGACAAATTACAAGTCTCTAGAATTTTAAATTCGTTTTTTTAATTGGGGCATTGGCGGCGTGGCATGCAAAATCCAAAAATTACTGAATCTGTGTATCCATAATATCAATGTAAGTATACAAGATATAAATATAAAAATGTTTGAAGTCTCTTGCTAAAACGGTGTAGAAAATATGCTCAATAAACCTTAAAAAAAAGTATAACGAATTTTCGATTTTTTCCCGATAATAAGGAAATGGGATGAGTTATCGAAAGTTCGACGTTCATACGGACGGACGGATAGACGGACAGGGCTATATCAACTTATTTTATTGTGCCGATAAAGAATATATATATTTTGTGGGGTTTGCGACGTCTCCTTCTGCCTGTTACATACATATTCACAAAACCATTATACTTTGAATTCCCATTTTCAATGGGTTCAGGGTATAAAAAACAAAACAAGCGCAGAAAACAAAATTCGAAAAAAATAGTCAAAAATTTTCGAGTAGCCGTCGCCATTTTGTTTGCCATTTTCGCTTGTCTCTTGTGTGTTGTCTGTTTTCTGTTTTCTGTTGTCGATTGTTTATGTTTTGCTGTGGAGTTCTTCGAACTCTGCGCTGAAGTTCAAAATGCTGTTGACGAAATTACCTGGCCAACCTGGCCAAATCATCTGAACGATAACACAGCTGGCGGCGACACAGAACAGGACAGACAGACAGACAGAGAGAGAAAGATAGAGAGAGAGAGAGAGAGGGAGGGAGATGCAAAGATGAGACAATGAGAGATCGCAGATTGGAGATTTGGAGACTCGAGCATGGATTTCATTGCGCTGCCATTGCGGAAGCTTTATTTGTTTATGTATTTCATTGTGTATCTTTAGCTTGTTTTTATTTCTTTATGAGACGAAAAACGTGCACACGGACTGAGTCCGAATCCGACTCCGAGTTCGAGTTCGAGTACGAGTACGAGTTCGACTCCGAGTCGGAATCCGTTGTTCGTTGTCCGTTGTTTGCTGTCGACGGTCGATTGCCCGCTGACCGATTTGTTTTGTCGCAACCCTCTGGCAGATGTATCTTAAAATTATAAATGCTCATACGTCATTTCGCAAGAAGTCTTTATGAACATACATATAACATATTGCGCAGAATTTTTTAATTTTGTAGAACCGGCTGCTCGGATCATGGATGGGTTTTTGCTCATTTGCTTGATTGTTTTGCCGGAACTCAGGGTTGTGAGTTTCTTGACACCGTCTCAAAGTTCCTGATTTGCAAAATATGCGTATATATATACATATGTGTGTGAATCGTTTATACGTTTTTGCTAGTTAGACATTCATTTCTAGCCAAATGCCAGTGACACCTGTAAGTGGATTCCAATTAGAACGCCGCTCAGTTCGCCTCGCCTGACTTCGGCTCAGTTCAGTTCAGTTCAGTTCGGTTGAGCTGCTCGCTAGCCTTGGGGCCTTGCCGCACAATTCTGCAGCGAACCTGTTACATTGTGTCGGCCATTCCAAGCATTCCGTGAACTACATATAGTCGCGCCCCAGCGCTTTCCATTTCTATGCCATTTCCAATTTCAAATACCCTTCTAGCCGACTGCAGCAGCAGCAGCAGGTGATTGCCTTGCTTTTAGCTTTCGCATTATTAATTACTTGAAGCTTGTGGCTTGTGGAATTCTTAATGTTCATGCCTCTAGATCTAGTAACTGAATCTAAGTTCACCCTTCACTCAGTATAGACTTCGATCGATACTGTGCACGATCAATGCACGGGTCGAGATATATGTATGTGACAATAACACAACGGTCGCGAGTGCATGACAGTTGGCTAGCGATCCGGTTAGATCTTGTAATATCTGCTTGAATCCGCACTTACCTCAATCACAATGTATATATGATAAGCGTATTTATATAATTTATATTTAAATACGTATTAGTTCTATTGGGTATTATAACAATATCACGCTTCGATTCTCTGCAGCGATAAATCAGTGTTCATTCTGCAGAATCGATCTGAGTAAGCCATACAAGTGCAAGTTTCATTAATGAAAAACAATTTTATTATCTTCAAAGTATTTTTTGATCGTAGTCATGCTTTAACTAAGCCTTATAATACGTAAGCGATCAAATGCTATAATCAAGAAAATATCAAATTTATTCCATGGGCGAATCGTTTAATTTGCTTGTCTTCAAACTTTTTTCAAGCATTGATTGCTTGATAATTGCAGAGGCCATTCACTCCTCGCGCAATCTCGACTATACTCTGATTTACCACTGCGATTTGATGTTTCGATATAAATATATAGCTTCTCCAGTAGAACATATTCAAAATATTTTTGTATTCAAGTTTTTCCCATCAATAAATATCGATGTAAACAAAATTTCATGAACATATCCCTGAGATATAATCAAAATTATTATATATTTTATTTTGCAATACCTAGGAAAAAGCTCACTTCTCCATAGTAATATATTTAATCATTATATATAATAAATGTATACCAATGTAGTTGAGAATAAGAATGAGTAAGAGTATAGCTTGTCTATGCGATTTCTCGATTTTAATCTTATTATAATATTGTTACTTTTCGAAATAACAATTTTTATTCAAACATTGAACATATATATATTGAACTATATATATTGATATAAATATGAATTTGTTTCAAGTTTAATTGTTTATAAAAAGCGAAACGTATATAAATATCGATTAAAATCGAATCATACATTATCATACTAAACTTCTCGGTTTTATTGGATATATATTTTTCCATCGGACTATCGATGACAATCTAAACCGATTTGAATCTAATTATAATCTATCTGTTATAATCGATCGAAGAAGTCAACTTTGATACCCTCTACTGCAATTGCTTCAGGTATTACCAACGGACAGAAGGGCAGACGGCTCATCATTCTATCATTGAGTGTACGAGTATATAATTGATCGATTCGATCACGCCTTTTTCTGTCTATTATAAAACAATTATAACCTATACCAACAATTTTAATAGTTCAATGTTCATAAATAACTTAAATAGTATGGAAAGTCTCGCAATTCTTGGTACTATATGGTATCTGGTGTTATGCACTTATTCAATGGGAATTGCCCAATTAAATTAATTAATTAAACATTATTTAGGGCACATTAGCTATGTTACGAAACGTGTATATCAGAAATGAAATATTCGATCTCTCTTTGAGAAAAATGTGTATTTATATTAGATATATTAGATGAACGTTGAAACAGAAACTAAATATTATATTTTCGTACATATTATATTATATTATTATTATGTAAGAGTATTTAAACTTCATCATAAGGCAAATTGTTATTTCTTGCTTTCAACTAATTTGTGAAATGCAATGAAGTGAAATGTTTGCATTAGTCAGTCTCTCTCGCCCTCTCTCATGTCTGCTGAATATCAATCCAAATGCACTTGATTGATACGTTAAGTTATTGTATGTGTGTTAGACATTTGAAGTGCCTGCCCGGCTCGTAACTTAATGTCTCACTGACCCAAGGAAATTCCTCTAGACATTGTTTTATTCGTAGCGTATGATCAGATCCATCCATAGCCCTCACTAAGTTGACGTCTTTGTTCTGTTCGATGGCTGTTGTGCAGTCGATTCGCGACACTTTGCCCCGCTCAATGTCGAAAGTCTCATTAATTCGAACGCATTAATTCGTAAAAATTCAAAACATTTCAATTCTTATTCGACTCGCTATAGTTCGATATAGTAGTATTATATACGAATTACATTGTCTTGCGATTTTTCGAGATTTTTATTTGACGTGACTCGAAAAAGAATTTCGAATATACAGCGATTTTGTATTTCAGATGATGTTTAGATAACAAAACAAGTTAGAATGTTACAGTCGAGCTTTTTCGATTCACGGTCCAAAAACAATTGAATCTTTTTTCATAACGAAGGGCAAGTGTCTACAGGTGTTTTTTAAAGTCCCAAATTTAATATATATAAATATATTTTATATATGTAAGTGTCTTACAATGTTTTATATATACATATATCTGTTAATCAGTTGTAACTGTCCCAGTGAGCATGATTATATAATTTTCTGTATTCCTTAGAAGTAATCTTGACTAACTTACCTTAGACTCTCTATGAAAATAACAGAGCATTTTCAATTGGCCAATTTTTGGATTATCGATAGATGAGATCAATAGTAATTCACTTATCAAGTTTTTAGCGCTTATCTATTGAATAAAACCAATATACTCATCTCACGTTATGAATGAGTATAATTACAATTGATAAGGGGCAAAATATTATTTGCGTATAAAAAATAGTACGAGTTAACGAGGGGGACGAAGTGTTTGGAATGATTACGAATTAATGAATTCGACTGCATAAACAATTGTTTTGTATGTCGGCATTGTTATTTGTTTAATCAATAATTATTGTTTATTGTTGTGCAATGCGAGTCATTGCGCTGATTTGTTCAATCCGCCGTGAAATTGTTTATGATCGCCGACTATGATATATCCATCGTTAGCATCGAGTTTCGTGGCAGGTGCGTTAATAAGTAAAGCACGTGCTTCTCGCAATTTTCGACTTAACAAATACTACACGCATTCTTATTGATTACTCATCAAACCCTGTATGCAATAGAAATGGGCTGGATGTGCTTGAGATTGTGCATGTAACAGTTGAAACTGTAGCATTGAGGAATTTAAGACAAGAGTATGGGGAGTAAACGGAGTAAAAACAAACACTTGTGTCCCAGCTCGTGGGAAATTATGTTAATATAGAAAAGGGACGCTTATTTGTAAGAATGTAAATAGTAGACACGAATTTACACAAGAGGCGTTGCTCTTTGGAGTGAAGTATAGAGATATATGATCAGTTCAGCAGAGATTGCTGTACCTCACTATCTAAGTGCAATATATTATACTGTAGCTCATTAAATATTCATAGCATATCATCATCCATATCCATCTTAAACTAGTCTAGTCTAGTCCCTTTCGATTTTCTGACTACAGATGCTTCGAATCAAAGTTAATATGTTTCACAATTTTGTTAGCACAAATCTTAAAGCATTGCAGGGCATCACACTGGCAGGCATTGCCTACTATAAGAGAAGTCTTTCTACTTTGTTGACAAGGTAAATTGTCAATGATCCGCTTTACTATTAGGTTCGGTTCATGAACCTGATTTTCAAACAGGTTTCCTCTTACTTTGCTTAAGTTCTTATATGGCTTAAGGCTACATGTTAAATGAATGTTAAATAAGAAGATTTCCGGACTTGGACCGATTAAGGATGATTTTGAAACATATACAGAAATGTTCCTTAGCGCCTTCAGCTACCTATATTATTAATGGGTTCAGAGTCATGAACATTTTAAAGTTTTCATTTGTTTTAAAAGTAAAAGAAATCCTTTCAGCTGGAGACTTTTCAAAGTAATTCTATTCATAAAACAAATCCTCTCAGCCTTAATCTACTGAGCTTGAGGGTACAAATATCGTATTATATCACCCAATATCGTATATCCATTGCAACACTGAACAATAAATAAGCTGTACTTGATAGAGCTGGGAATCGAAGATCTTAATCTCTTGCATTGTATTCCTTTTATAAGTTGAGCTTGCACAAGATGAGGTAAAAATTGTAAAAATTGTAAAAACTCGAACATTTATTGGTGCTACCTTTTGAATTGTTGGGTTAACAAGAGTTGCTTCGCCCTGTTCAGCTGACTTGTTTAGTGTCCATGCAACTGGATCACGTCCTTGACCTTCACACACTTTTTGCTCGGGCAAGCAGCAGGCCTCAAAACTGGGTCTGGGTTGGGGTCAGGTTTCGTTTTTTTTTTTTTTGGGCTCCATTGGGGCTTTGGCCTCTGGGCCTTAGCTGTCCTCTGTGTGTCCGGGCGTTGCTAGTTGGCTACCTGACTTGGGCACCTAGTTTGTTGATTGTTTGCTTTGTGGGGCATTGTTGCTCCCGTTAATAATTGTTGTTGTTGTTGTACGTGATGGGCAGCAGTGATTTCAATTATGGAACTCAATGTTGCTGTTGTTGTAATTTATTGACTCGGATGCTACGTGAGTGTTATTGAAAATGGTCATTTTGTTGTTCATGTTGCTGTCATTTGTTGCTGTTGCTGTCGACTACATAGCTATGCCGCTACCTCCACCCATATTATTATCATTATGGTTAGCCCGTCTGTTCTGTCCGTCCGACTGCCCGTCTGTTCGCCTGTTCGTCTGTCCGTCCGTCATTTAATTTATTCAAACATTGAACTTTTATTCGCTTTCAAGTGAGCGAAAAGGTGTTGCTCGCACTGCACGTGGCGCCTGGCCTGGGTAGGCGAGGGGTGGCCAGTGGAGCTCTGCCCTGTGGCAGCTATGCTCAATGAATGGGGCGTGTTCCCAACGCAAATGAAACGGTTGTTGCACGTTTTTTTTTCTTTAATATATTTCTGTCTTATTATCATTATGTATTTTACTATTCGTATTGTCATAATATTGCTGCATTAATTAAATTTTATTTTTATAGTTTTATGCTAAATTTCAAGGAAAATTTACAGATTACTTTGCATTGCGCACATAGAGCAGTAGCAATAACAACAGAGGCAAAACAAATAAACAATAAAAATAAATAAACTTAAAAAAATATATTTAAAATGTTTGTCTTCGTTTCATGAGAAAAAAAAGCAAAAATTTTTTAACGTTTTTTTATTGGATTGAGTATTTATTTTTAAGAAAATGCTAAAACTATATGGAGAAATATGTATGTGTATACATGTTTGTAAAAAATATAAAACAAAATATATATGTGTGTATTTATGTACGAGTATATACATGTATTCCAATTTACATAAATTTCCAAATTACCTTAAGAACAAATCAGATATTATTATCGCATTA
The DNA here is from genome assembly GCA_030914345.1 of Drosophila koepferae. Classification (NCBI taxonomy): domain Eukaryota; kingdom Metazoa; phylum Arthropoda; class Insecta; order Diptera; family Drosophilidae; genus Drosophila; species Drosophila koepferae. Next base: position 1,189,578 of record JAUESR010000196.1, read on the forward strand.
TCGATCACATAAAATTATATTCAATATTAAACTAAATAAAGATTCATTCAACATAGCAAATATATGTTAGTATAACAATATAATTATTTATTATATATTAATGTTATTTACAACAATTTAATCATACCCTTGATAGACTCAACATATTTCAATCTTCGTACTGCAACTGACAACGTTAGCTTAATAACTCTGAAACTAATTAGCATAGAAACAGTTTGACTGACGGACGGACGGGCAGACTCGACTCGACTTGACTCGATTTGACTCGACTCGACTCGATTGTATATTAATAGCATCACATGTGGATTAGATATTGCAAAACAGTTTTAAATACGATCAATCAATGCATAAGAATTACATGATAATTAAGAAACAATAATCGATAATTTCCTGAAATGATCCCATTCGAGATTATATTACTACATTTTTAGCACAATGCAAATGAGAATTTAGATACAATTGTAGCAATTAGTGATAGATAAGATATAAATATGTGTAACCTAATCAGGATCAACAGTCGAATCGATATAGCTTTACGTCTGTGCATAAGTCAATTCGTCTGACGGAAATTTTATCTATATGTATGTATATGTTATTAAATTTCATATAAATACACACCTGAGGTATGCAGAAATAATTTTTAATTTCATATATAATTAACAATTTTGTACCTTATTTTTCTTTAATTCGTGCAAAAATGTTATTTTAAAAACCCTGAAATTTCTCTAGCACTCTCACAGATAATACATGCATACTACTTAACAAGTATTTTCTAGCTGTAATTATCGTTGATTAAAGCTAAATTTACCAGTGGCAATTTCAATTTTTTTTTATTCGATGCTAAGGGAAAAAGTACAGGAAATATTGAAAATATGGTACTATAATCTGGTACTCAGTAGATATGTATATAATATACATCTATTTATATACTTCCGGGGCTACGTATACTCGATTTTCGATTGTTTTGTTAGCAACATGTCTCTCCTGTTTGCAGTTCAATGCTCACTTAATTTCTGACAGCTGTTTTGCTTGGAAGTGTTTCGACTTGTCTTGGAGTTTTAATTGATTTTTGAATGATATATATAAATATAAATAAAAATATATTTTAAAAATAAAAGATATATGAATTGAGTATTTGTAACAAACAGCACTCGTATGATGTCAGCTGCCATTGTATTTCCCAATTGAAGAGTTCCACGCAAGGACGATGCGAAGCTACGATTGAGCAGATTCAACTGGCATCGGAGGTGCAGCTGAACAAGATCACAAAAAGTGAGAATGGGAAAACACATTAACACAATTGCCTAACTGCTAATAAAAATTATATTGAAGGAGCAAAAGAGATGAGATAATAAATAACTTAAGCGCTCCCTCGTTACTAGACTAGCGTATTGGCGCGCCGAGTTGTAGACTCGCTTAGCCAAATAGACAAATATACGTCAATTATTTAATACTGAATAATTTCTCAAGAAAAGGTCTATACTCTGTCTCACTTGAATATTAAGTGAAGCATATCAGATCAGTTCAGAATTAGTTGGACCACAGCAGTACGACATTGATCGAGTTCAATGAATTCAGAGCAAAAATAGATCAGGAAGAACATTAAATCAACTTTATTCTTTTAAAGCTTTACGATCTACAACAAATACCTAGCACTATGGTAAGCTGAATATGTAGATCGATCTATACGTCTCAGGCCTTGCATCATACATTTGCTAAAATGCGACTGACTCAGTTAAGAACTGGCTTAATTAAGCACAGAAAAACAACAAATATAATAAACAACATTTTGATTAGCAGACAGAGACATCTAGAATCAACTCGGTGTGCGTAGTGAAGTTATAGATTTCTACTAAACTGAGCGAGTTAACTCAAAATTGAATTGAGAATTGCTAGCGCCAGTGCTTGGCCATAAATTTAAGCCGAAATGGAGCGACATCATAAAGCTTCTCGCATCGATTGTGTTTTGCTAAAACGTGTACTTAAAACTCGTATTCGTTGAACATTTTTACTACTTATGTGCATTGGCGTCATATTGTCAATACTCGTACGCAGAGCTTTGGGCTAGGTTTGACATTGTTTTCTTTGGCCTTCAAACGGGAGAGGGGGTAGCCGAAACAGGCTGGAGAGAGAGAGAGAGAGAGAGAGAGGGAGTGTGTATGCGAAGCCAGACTGAGCTAACAGAAAAACCCCCACGATTCGAAAGATCAAAATTTGTAGAGCATGAAGCCATTGACAGTACGATCTCGAAACGATCGTGAACTGCTTATAGCGCCATAAAGCACGCTACTTAGCCGAAAAAACGTTTTTATATACATGCATACATATATTTGTTTTTCGTTTATTTTGGGCGGGCAGTTTGATGAATTGGTATGTGTCATGGCGGCAGCATTTACAGATATTATATGAAATGATATGATATGATATGATGTGATATGATGTGATGTGTGTGTGTGTGTGTGTGTGTGTGATCTATTGGAACTCGTTTGGTCTGTGCGGGACAGGCCTCCCAGGTTCGATGAGCGCGCTGATGATGCCCGCGGCTAAGGCCTTTCGCAATTGGCACAAAAGTCCAAGTTTTTGGACGAGACGCGACTTTCCATTGATTAACGATAATTAAACAATTCCGCCCGGCTGTGCTAATGGTATGGATATTGTGTGTGCGGCTGTGAATGAAGCTTTTGAATGTGAATATTTTTTTTTTTTTTTCGAATATGGATATCGATGATATGGATATGGATATGGATCCCGATGTGGATCTGGATTGTCAGTTCACATCTCGAGCACTTAGCGTGCCAGCGCTAATGCCCTCTAATAGAGCACGAATACAATGTGATATTAATTGAAACATGCAAGCGGCGAACAGGCGGGCAGCAAACAAACAAACCGATCAACAACAACAAATAACGAATAACAAATAACCAATAACAAAAAGAAAGAGAAACAACAATAACAACATAATAATAATAATAATAAACGTAATAAACAAAATGCTCGTCTCGAGAGGCAAATCCACGACACGTCGATGACGTCGACTAGGAAGGCTATGCAAAGTCTAGCCGGGGCTTGAGCTCGAACTGGCGAAATTCACCTCAGTCTCTCGACACAATTGGCACTCATAATCAAATGTAGAATTTATCAATTAGAGGGACGTTTCTCACAGTAGACGCAATGCCTTAGCGCTTCCTATTGCAAAATGTTGTTAATTGCAATTTACAATAAGTGCAAACTGATCGAGCAATAAAAACTCGCATCGAAAATAAGCAAATAGCTCTCTATACGCATATAGTATCTGCTCGATATTCGTTCACTTAGATACCCTAACAAAACGCAAATTTCTCTTTTTGTGTTTCTCTCCGTTCGAAACATGTGTGTATCTTTTGTTCGAATGCGCCGTTAGGTTGAATTTCACGAGATTTATTCCAAGCTGAATCGAGCTGTAAAATGTTTCTGATGTTCACAAATATCATTCTCGAGATATCGCAAAAAACTCTAATTAATTTTAAATTTCACAACGATAATTTTGTTTATACCCTGAACCCATTGAAAATGGGAACTCAGGGTATGATGGTTTTGTGAAAATGTATGTAACTTCGCAGACCCCATAATGTATATATATATTTCTGATCAGAACAAAAAAAATTTTGATATAGCTCTGTCCGTCTATCCGTCCGTATGGACGTCGAGATTTCGTAAACTACAAATGCTAGAGAGCTGAAATTTCACATAAATAAATCGATGACTCATCCCGTTTGCTTATTCTTGATTTTAAGGTTTTTTGAACATAACTTCTTTGTAGTATTATGGATACGAAGATTCTGCGATGTTCAGATTTGGCAAATAGACACATTTAGATGCTATTAATATATTCAGAAAGTTTCATGAAGATCGTCCATCTAGAAATTGGGTTCAAAGCATAGCTCAACCCATCCCCAATCCACGGCAGCAACTACGCTGTTAGCAGAGCGCGAGCTCATACGTTCGTAGACACGAAGAGTATTCGTTTTTTTGCAGGCTTTAGAGTATCTTATAGTCGAGCCGTCTCGCCTTTTTACTTGCTTATATATATTGCTTTAATCTACATTAAGGCAGATTGCTAAATAAATTTGAAACTTAAGGTACATTTCAGTCAATTAAAGGAAAATAATAATCATCGTCTTTATGTTATTTTTGAAACAATTTTGTTTTATTTTTACAATATTTGATGAGAGTTTCGAGTTGCTTTAAACTTTGTTGGGCTTAAAAATTATTTAAATATATTATTGAGCTTCTTTGGATGCAGCTGTCAATAGTATTGGAAACGATTTAACGAGCAGTATTAATAATCTTGTAGTACATTAAAAGGGAAGATAACTGCTTCAAGAATTAATGATATTGAAGGCTTAAATCGAACTATTCAATAGAATATATTAAAATGAAATTGCGAAAAACTAAGCATAACATATAAGAAATATATAAATTCTAAACAGAATATGAAAGAATTATAGGTAGCTTACTTAATCAGTTTTGAAATGAAAGAAAAGGTAATTTAATTCACCTGAATTTATGATTATAATTATTATAATTAATTAAATATTATAATTAATAGTTTTCTATATCCTAATATCGTTGTGTATATACTATTAGTCCAACTAATATGAATTTTTTCTTTTCTTTTTTCTTTTACAGTCAATTACAGAATGTAACAAGGTTACAGAAAGAAGTCCCCTAATTTCCTGATCCAACTGACGATGTTATAATTTTTATATAATATAAAATAAGTATTATTTATTTTTATAAATTTAAATGATGTGTTTACTTATTTTGATAAAATATTTAATTTATTTACGTATTAATTAAATTATATATTTAATAAAAATATTTCATAATTTACTAATAGCTATTTATTTTTCGCTATTTATTCATTATACCCTGAGCCCATTGAGCCCATCCGTCCGTCCGTCCGTCCGTCCGTCCGTCCGTATGTATGAACGCGTCGATTTCCGAAGATATACGAGCTAGAGAGCTCATTCTTTTTGTGTTAGGTTCGTATATTGCACGCGCAGTACGAGTACGAGCGATAACTCTTATATTTCCAAAGTTATCGATAAAACACTTTATCGGGAACCAGTTATAAAATACTACAGCTTTCTTACTTGTTTTATTATCTATTTACTGACTTGTTCGTTAGATATTTAATTTTTTTATTATTGAATTCCTAACTTTAATTTGTATCATTACAACTATTACAGTTATTATTAATACTACGACTTAATGGCATTTATGTAATTATTCTTATTAGATTCACATACAAGCTCTCTCATCACATTTAGACCTATGCATGCGAAGCAGGATCGCAGCCCAAAATCATCAACTCGACACTTGGCGAAGGCTGCTTCAGATGCTATTAGAGGCAAATGTATAATCAAAAAGCTAATTAACCCAAAGTTCCTGCTGAGATAAAGCTTATACTTAATATCACATACTATTATTAGTAGCTCAATGCAAAGGCGCCGCAACAATATGCCTGTTGTCGTGACTGGGCTGCTGGGTATTGAAATGGAATACAACAATTTGAACAAAGCGCACAAATAATTAAGTGAATATTGGGGATTGTTTTTGGTGTGGTTTTCAGAGAGTGTATTGGGCTGGAGCCAGGGATAGGGGCAAGAGCAGGGTGGGGATGCTCGATGGTCGATGGGCGGGGATGAGGGGGTGAGCCGTATGGCCTCAACGTCTTCTGTTTAATTTATTGCAATAATATTTGTATTTATATTTTTCATATACTTACCGTTTAATACACATTTTATACGACTACAACTCGCCTCTTGAAGCACCTGTGCTAATTTTCCCGCCATTGTCTGGGCCAACTAAGGGAAAACTGAGCAACGGAACGACGATGCGCCGCAACGTCAAAACGGCAAACGATGAAACGTTGCGCAAATAACAAATATTATATGTAAATAATGAAAAAAATATTTGCCAACTTGTTGCTGTTGAATTGTGTGCTTAGAAAGAGCTACGTCAATTTAATGTTGCTGTTGTTGTTGTTGTTGCTGCTGTCTAGTTGTTGGCGTGTGGCATTAGCTATTTACTCCCGAGAAGGTCGCCCATAGAGAAACCGAGCTATTCTGAGTAGAAGTACTCATCATATTCGGGCTATACGACAGTTGAATTGAGTTAATTGTTTGCCTATCCGTACAAGTCTTTTATTGCGGCCCGTCGCTACGCGTCGGCGGTATTATTGATCTTACAATTAATTGGCTTTAGCATTTGAAATCTTGCTGTGCCGGTTCCCAGTCGAGTCGCTTAGTCGCCTAACCAAGCTCGGATCTTCAATATCTCGCAAATTGCATATTTGCATTAACTGCAAATATCATATGATACTATATGTCTGTGTGGAGGGGCTACAGGTTTCGATTGTACTTCCCAAACTTGACTGATCGAGCTGAACACCAAATCCAGTTTGAACCAGTGTGCAAGGGCTGCCTAATCACCAGCGATCGAATCTAATAAATCATTTAAAATATTATGCATTTATAGAGATAATTTAGAAACTACAATTAGGCCTTGGGGAACTACTTGCATGAATAACATCATCCAAGTTTCCTAGTATTCCTCGTAGTAAGGCCAATTAACACCCATTCGGCTCTTGGCGAAATTTCAATTTGTTTACAAAACCTGCTTTTGCCAATATTTATGATAATCGGGAGTGCTAGGACTAGGAGATACCCTGAGTATGGATTTACTATTGATTGCTAATTTACGCCTCTTCTAGTTGGACTTTCTTTTAATAGTGTCTTAAGCCTCTATTATTTTATTTACTTTTTATTCAATTTTAGTAGTTTCCTTAATCTATATATTCATCATAAAACTACCTTTAACAATCGAAATCAACTAATCCATTTTTATCGATAATTGTGAACTGGGATGAAATATCGTAAACAACACATATTCATATTTGCACTACATGTCGTTTACAGGAATATTGATTTAAAATTTTAGGGCTTTACCTATCTAACTCAAGGATGTCGTCGTATTGACAATCGACAACTCTGAGGCACAGACGGCCTGTCGGACTTGACTATAGCGACTCAGCTCTTTGTCCTGTTACTGACTTTATATTACTTTATGGTTTCTGCCACGCTTTCTGCAAACCGTTACATAAATTTTCATTAAGCTCCAATACCCTGAATTCCCATTCTCAATGGCATCAAGCTATAATAACTTGAGCTTCTGCTTCTGTTAAATACGCTTGAAGTCCATTGAATGCCCATTTTCAATAGGTTCAATGGGAGGCTTAAGGCTCTCTATGAGTGCATTCAATAGTCATCAAAAGTATTTGTTTAACAATTATATGCTGTCAACAACGAAAAAAAAACGCATTCACTATAATATAAATGGATGAGCTGGGGAGCTGGACTGCTTGCAAAATGATTGTATCTCACAATGTATGGAAATATTAGCTAGTTCTATGATTTCATTTATTATAAGTATTCATTGTAGCTCTCTGCAAATATTTGATCAAAACGAGAGAATTCCATAAAAAACGAAAAGTAGAGATAATAAAAAAAATTATTGCAGACTCAATTCATGTTTTTCAAAATATTTTCTTTTAAGCCATTACCAACTTAATGGCCGACTAAATTATCTGTTGTACCTGCAGTGGAGCGCTTTAAAACTCGTTTATGTGAAAAGAAATCAATGCGAGGATCATTATAATAAACAGCTCAACTTGGACTCTTTGCTTTGGCCATTGTATATAGGCTTCCATTCAATACGAATGGCCATACAAATTATGCAAGAATTAAGTGAGCCAAGCTAAGCAGTTAGTGGCCAAGACGGCAAGCCCTGCTGACACAGAACCGCAGAGCCACTGTACCACTGCACCACAGCACCACCGAGCCACAGAGATCTGAAGTGATTGCCAGCCGCGCTGTGGGCATTAGCTGATTTGTTTGCTGCATCGATGCATGCGGCGTATGCGCAATGTTTGCACAGCTTGCCGCCCACCGTCGCCTCCTGCCGGCCCCTAGCGGCCAGTGGCCCCACAGCCGGAGTCGTGTTAGCCTCTGGCACTGCCAACTGCCAAGCTGCCCTCGACCACACCCAAAAGAATGTCGCGCCATGCCCGCAATCTTTTGTTCGGCTCGTTTCCAATTCGCCTGTCGAGTTTTTTTTTTTTTTTCTCGCTCATTTGATATTTTTTTACTGTGTTTTACGCGACGCGTTTTATGAGCCAACAATAAGATTTTTTTTTTGCAAGGCCGTTGATGGCTCATTTTGCTTAATCGTAAAAAGCCAAAATGGGATTGTTGTTGGCTGCGGTCGCTGCGATTGCGATTGCGCGAGCCTTTTCAAACCTGGCCCAGTTGATTTAATTGATTTTATTGATGCTCGTTCTGGGCAATCACGTGCCATTGGAGCCCCAGTTCAAGCCAGTCCAGGCGCAACTGAAAAGCCTTTGGGCCTGGCCTCAATGCGTTGTCAGTGAAACAAAAAGGAAGCCAACATTATTAAAGCTTCACATGCGTTCAGAGTCAATGTCATAGATATGCGGTTCATGTCTATGTGTTCGCACAATGATAATCAATTTCTTCAATTTCCTTGGGTAAAAGTAAAAACGTGATTTGGTCAGAACAGATGGACTAGTTCCAGTTTCCGTACCAGTTTCGCATACATTTCCAATTGCAATATCAACACGGCTAACCGCAAAAACCGCCAGCGATGCGAAAATGTAAGCAAGAAATAAATAGTGTAAACAAGTAAAAGTGATGCTGCAGCCAATGATCGACTGGGACATACCCAATCATCTCCATAAGGGGAATGATGGGTTAGATGTATCGATATATATCGATTTATCGGATAGTAGATCGGATCGATATGAGATCGATATATGGGTTCGATATATCAATACATATCGATTTTTTTCGATTTAACTGCGAGTGAGTATGAAATAATTGATATAATTCATTTTTGATTGTGAAGAAATAGTAGCTTCATCTAATTAGAGATCTTTTTCAATCTTGTCAAATAATGGAAACTATTCAGATTATAGGGTGTACCTGAAAATAAAAATAATTTATGCTACTTTATTGCTATATGTTGTAGATTTTATTTTTAAGAATTTCAACTTCATTTATGCAATATATTAAGTTTGTATGCCCTGTCAACAAAGTTTAAGCCATGAGGCACCGACGTATGAAATAGGAGAAAGGCAAGACAGATACATTGAAAAGCATAGGCACCAATGTTGGATTCCATAAAATCCAAACAAATTGCTATAAATACTTAAATCAATATGCCTTGGTACCTACTCATAATATCAAGTTTAAAGAAGTAACGAAGGCATTAGTAACTATTAATCATATCAACGTCGCTGCTTAAAGAGCTATAGGTTCCATAAATTCAAACAAATTATTGTAAATATTTGAACCAAAGTGCCTACCCAGTACCATGAGGTACTACCTGATCATATCATATTTAAAGAAGGAACGAATGCCCCAGAGTCTGCTGATCATATCAACTTCGCTGTCAAATTCCATAAATTTAAACGAATTTCAGTAAATATTTGAATCAAAATGTCAACAGATGAGTATGAGGTACTAGCCGATTATATAAAGTTTAAGAATAATGTTCTAAGAATGCTTCGTTTCGATTTTCCACTCGTAACATTCTAATACTAAATTTTCTAATTCTGTATCTAGACGGACAATCGTAATCTGAAACTTTTTTCATATAATGATCATGACATTCACATCTATATGCCAAACCAAACTGTATGTCTTTAGTATCTGAAATACATTTTTTACACATTGGGAAACGGAATCCAAAATCTGACAAAAATCGAAATTGTATTAAATTAGTATCAATATATATGTAGAAGACCTGGAGACTCTAACTCTATAGATGAACGAAATATAATTTTATACCTGATTCTCGATGAAGAACAAGATTGAAGTCTCTAGCTCTTATATCTTCGGAGATCGACGCGTTCAAACATAAGGACAGACGGGCAGACGGGCATGGCTATATCAACTTATCTCGTCACCCTGATCAAGAATATATATACTTTATAGGGTCTACCCTGATTTCCCATTTTCAATGTGTTCAGGGTATGAGTTGCTAATGCAATTCCTGATCATATCGATTTCGCTGCATAGCTCTAGCCAGCTTACAGGGCATATGACAGTCAAGCTAGTCTAGTCACTAGAACAGAGCTAGATCTTGTTGTTTTCCTCACCTCGCCGTCAGTTGCTGCCAAAAATGCAAGTGACGACTGATAAGGTAAGGCTGATCGACCGCCCGGTTAATGCACGTCCTTGACCATCGTAAGCTGCCAATAAACACACGAACAGAATTTGCAATACGCGAAGCAAACGGCGAGAACTAAGTGAATAACACGAAATGCACAGCGACTCGAAGCGTTCCATTCGATTCGATTCAAGCCAATCCGATCCAATCTGTTCCAAAGAGGCCATATGCAGCTTAAGATTTATTTATAGACAGCGCGGGCTTTTAGCCTCCATTCGAAGCACGCTGCGTATGAGTTACGCCAAGTGCAGATCGTTACAAATTATTAGCCATGTATTATTATTTTTTTGCTCTTTACATTTTGATACTCTGTTTGCAGAAGTTGATGGGGTATATAGGTATTAAAGACTTCTAAATATGAATTTAGATTCATATAAATGAGAACTCTTGTGTTAATGATAATGTCAATGTCAATGTTAATGCTAATGCTAATGCTAATGATACTGCTAATGCTAATGGAAATGTTAATACTGATGTTATGCTAGTGTTAATGCTGATGCCAAGGCTAATGCTAATACTAATGGTAATTCTAATACCAATATTAACACTAATGTTAATAAATATATTATAATTATACGCAATAAAATCGTTTTCAATATTAATTAGTGCTTTTATTGTTAACCTTCTTTTAATTGACCTAAGTAACGAGCATTGCGCAGTCGGATACACCCGTTTGCAACATTCTTACTTGTACGACTTTTTCGTATCTTTTTTTTGCTTTCGATCGTATAGCATTTAAAAGAAACGATAGCGCTGGTTGGGTGCGTCCGAATGCACATGAATTTCGGTGTCGCTGTCGACTTAATGCACCTTCAGCTGCAACACAAGTGGCTCTTTGTCAAAGAGCTGGCTGCGGCCTGATCTTTGGCACCGCCAACTCGCCAAGACGCTTATATTAACGCCGATGATGAAGCTGGCGATCGCTGCCCAACGGCCCCGTATCGCACTTGGCTGTTAGTTTTGGCTCAGATCCAATGGACAAGCCACAAAACGATTATTGCGCCGATGCCCGTTCAGCGATTCTAGTTTGAACTGGCCCAAAGCGGTTTAAAGCTGTTTAATGGCCGCTGGCATCGGCCGCTTGCCGGTTTTTCAAATGGGGGCTTGTTGGTGTCGCCGTCGTCGCTGGAGCTGCCGCCGCTGCTGCTGTAGCTGCTGCTTTGCTGTTGCGGCAGTTGGTTGGCTGTGGAGCGCTATCCAAAGCTTGTCATAGGTACACCAAAGCCAAAGCCAAAAGCAATTGAAAGATTGATGGCTCTACTTCAGCGGGCTAATGATTCAAAGCGGGCCGACTCTTCGTCCCGCTGCCGATACTGAACGCGATACGAACCTGCTCCACACCCGCCCCCTGGTTCTGCTTTAAGTATAGATCCCACTCCATTTCCCCTGCCCACCTCCAGACTGCCACACTTATTTGCTTTTACCGTTTCTTGGCTGGCTTAGTCGATGGGTAGGGCTGGCTATCCGAGTTGTTTCCAAGTTAAAAGCTCTAAATTTAAGCAAATGATGTGTTAAATGGGCCACAGATTCTTAGATAAGAATAGAGAACAAGAAGAGAACAAGAAGAGAAATAAACCATGCAAATTAATTGACTTTCCAAGTCAATGAATTCGAATTTCTGTTTCAAATATTATAATCGAATTCATGAATGCTTACATTTGCATTATTAATATTATCATCGATAGCTTTTTATTAAAATGCTAATTTACTATCATCATTATGATTCACTCTCACTGTTATTGTGCTGATTGCTATAATCATTGTTATTATTAATAATGTTTGACCTCTTAATTAATTACATTGTAATAATCAATGTTATTATAATTGAAGGTATTATTAATATTGTTGTTAATTATTATCATTATCATGATCATTATTTAGTTAGAATTCATTGTTCTACTCAATGGTATTATCATTATCATTGTCATTATCATCGTCTAATTATCATTAGAATGCTCATCATGTTTGTTATTATCATTAGAATTGTTATTATAATCATATAATTTTAATTATCATTATTATCATTACTAATATGATTTTGAATGTTCTAATCATTATCATTAGTATGAATTATAATCAAAAGTATTACAATCCTCATTAACCTTATCATAATCCAAGTATCATTAGAATTATAATCATTATTATATTTAATAAATTTTCATTATCATTATCATTGTTATTAAAGCCAAAAATTTACTAAAATGTTTAATTTAACAATCAGTTAACATAAATTAACCTCAAGTTTGACTATTAGCTAATAATATAGATTGAGGCGCGAATCTGTCCCTCTCTGCCTCTCTCTCTCTCTCTCTCTCTCTCTCTCTCTCTCTCTCTCTCTCTCTCTCTCTCTCTCTCTCTCTCTCTCTCTCTCTTTGTCAATCTCGAATCATCTCGGTTCGTCATATCTTTCGATATTGCCTTTTGCGCAGCTTTTCTAAGAGTTTTCATGGCGAAATGTTTTAGCTGCCGCAAACCAATATTTTCCGGCGTGCATTCGCTAGCCGGAGTCCGGCTAGAGCTGGAGAAGGGAGCCAAGTGTTAATTGGCTTTTGTTTATATTGAGACAGATGCGGACGAGTTTGGCCGTAGCCTCTGTTCTGCATATTAATTGATTTAATTATAAGTGCGTGTGTTGCAACACTCATCATCACCCAAACAACAGTAAGGCCCGGGAGTAATAGTTTTATTATTCTCTCTTTAGCATATCATCGAACAACAGCAAAATGTTGCAGCAGATGTTGAAATACATATTTGTTTTCATATATATTTTTAATTGGCGCCAAGTGTAAATGAAAAGACGTGTGTGGAGTGTGTCTGTCTAACTGTATGTGTGTGTGTGTGTGTTTGTGTGGAGTGTGTCTGTGTAACTGTATTTATATCTAACACGCATTTGCATGTAGAGCTGGTGCTAAGTCAATAGACCGATCCCTCCGCTAACCCCTTTGTAAACGGGGCCCGACTGATAGCCAGTGGCACCAAAGCGCGTTAAAGTTGACAGCACAGCTATCAGGCACACACATACACACACATATACATACACAAGCACCCACATAGTGAACTTGAAAAGGTTATTAAAAATTCAAGTGCGGTAGTTGGGTGCTAAGGTAAACAGACGACGACGCTTCATCAACGCCAACGCCAACTGCGACTGCAGCAGAACAGAGCAGCAGAGCAGCCAGCAGCAGAGCAGCCAGCAGCAAGCAGCGAGCAGCGAGCAGCGAGCATAGCGCCAGTTGGTTATATAGCAGTTGACCCATATTGTCGCATTGTCGAGATCGTTGGATTTGCCACAACAATGATTTATGCAGTGTTTATATGCTGCCAGTCACCCTGTCATTGTCTACATGCACAGTCTGATCAAGTACCCGACTATGATATACCATGTGTACTCGACTATAATATACCCTGTGTAATTCAAAGATTTTCGTATATAGAGCTGCAGGTTACTATCATTATCATTATCATTATCATTAATATTAATATTATTATCATTATCATTGTTGTGGCCTTTATAACTTCTGAAATACCATCTTCGACAACAAGAAAGAAACGCTCGAAGATATTGTGAGCATAGGATTTGCAGTTGACATTGCGGCCATTATCAGCACCTGAAATTCTAGAGAAACTTTAACAAGTAATAATCCGAACTCAACCAAGCTTGCAGCTTGCCTTCTCAGGTTTGAGGACTAACTACCTAAAATACGACGATACTTCCATGTTCAGAGCCAGCAAATGAGAGAAAGAGAGACAGAGAGAGAGAGAGAGAGAGAGAGAGAGGGGACTAATCGCTTAGATAATAGGGAATCAAGGAACAATGTACTATCTAGGTATTAGAGTAGTTATTAAACTCAGCTTTTGGAGGCAGCTTCTACATGCAATACGATAGCCAAGAGGTCTTTGAGGGATACATGACTATCGCGAAATGATCAATCCTATCACTATAAAGTACTGAGTAGGCGGACACTTTAAATCAAACTGATGTTATTGAAGCCAAGTACAGCAGCCTTGAGGATAGCGAGCCGCATAGTGCCTGGAACAGTTGTGTTGATAATACTTCAAATTCTGTGAATGATCGTGCGATACTAGAACTATAAGGGGAAAAAATGAAATGAGGGGAACGGGAACAATTACAGCCGATCTAGAGTAATGTCTCCTTGCTCTCTATTCTCCGTTCTCTAGCCGTGGGTATTTGCGGAAGTGCCTACGTAAGATAAGGAAAAGTGCCGAAGGCAGCTGCATTTTAGCAGTAAATAAAAATAAATCATCCTCATTTACTCTGAAATGTAATGAAAATTGGGGACTGAAAAAAAAAACAATCTGGCAAAAGCTGTTGAAAAGCAAATATGTGAAGTCGCTCAGACGCTTGGAGAAGAGACTATGACAATGGGAAGAAAAGGAGCACATGGGAAAGTTCCACTTTTAAGTGTGTTTACGGGAAAACTCCTGTCTCAGAAACGGGAGGGAATCCAGGTAACAGAACATTTTGTACTCTATGTTAAACGGCAATAACTTACTTATCAAAGTTACTACCTCTATAATGGTGCATAAAGCACATCTAACTGATCCATTAAACGGGCTCATTACCATTATCATTACCATTATCATATCATTATAATTATCATTATCGTTATGATAGTTATTATTAGAATTAGTTGCACCCTATAAATGCTACAAATTGGAGCGTAGTTCTAAGCGATATTTGCACTCGAAATTTGTACTTATACTCTTATACTATAACTTATACACGACTTATACACACACATTCAACGTCAGTTGCCTGAGCTGAAGTTCGCATAAATGTATGCAATGCAAAATATATGACGCAAAAACAATGCTGAACTTTGATAGATCTTATTTGCTGATAAGAAATATAGAATAAAACTCTATTAATATCTGATATACATTCTAATAATTCAGCAAAGCTAGAAATTAAAAAAATATGTATGTATGTATAGAAATAAATTGGAATTTGTTTTAATTCTAAAAAGTTTAAAATAAGATAAATATTAAAATAAAATAAATTCTAAAAATATGTTTTTATTCAGCAAAATTGATTGAGTATGGAACTTTAACTCGTTCACTGTCTATTGTGAATTACAGCATATCACATTAATTCATTATGATTGTGATTGTGATTGTTAGGGTATCTGTAGTGCGTTCAACTGGGCTTATTTCTGTTGCCTTCACATTTCAAAGAAGCAAAAATTTACGAGCAATTGCGGTACTCGTAAAAATGATTTGCATTTTGTTCTCGGCCGCAGATATGACAACATACATATATATGTATGTATGTGTGATTCTGCTTTTGTATATCTGTTAGATATATACCCTATATATAGATAAATAGCAGATCTGTGCAAGTCGTTCTTAGTCAGCTGGAATATGACATTCAGCTCAGGGCAGATCATAAAAATATTTAAATTGTAAACTATTTTGAATATCTCTCACTCTTATACATATTATATGTACATAAATATATACACTTATCTATATGTTTGTCTATTTTAATCATTATACAATTCATACGATTTGACACGTGTCACACGTGTCCAGCTTCGTCCAATTAATGACGTCAGAGCTGAAGCCGACACCAATGCACTCGCCTTCGATCTATATGCATATAGCCATTCGATAAAGCTTGAATGATAATTGCAGCGAACATTACTTTATCGTGCCCAGCCCCTTCGCCCCCTTACACCGCCCTTTCCCCTTGCCATCCTTCAGCCTCTGACTCGGGCGAGTCGGGCGCATTTCCAACTACGTCACGTGCCGCTTGAACCGTGTTTACTCCGGCGTAGACTGGACCCCAGTGCGGCTTTTGGCAGATTTGTGCAGATTCTGTGCACTCTAATTGGCAGAGAACGTTCGCAAATTGAATCGCGCCAACTGTCTTATAAAGAAATTAATAATTAATAGACTCGTTCGCGCCGCGCCAACACCCAGAGCAAATTATAGTGGACAAATATGCGAATATATGCACATATCTATATAGGAAGCAATTGTGGGTGCTTCAATCCCTTGCAGTAAACAACATGACAAATGTAAAACTAATTAGAAGATATAATCAAACTCCTATATAAGCACAGAGTATAAGACTGCACCAGTTACTTCTGAAGGCATGTTGACTTTCGTTTATATTACATAGATGTGTAAGCTGTAGCTTTTTATAAGACTATTAGCAGACGTCAAAAGACGTCAGCTGAAGATAATTAGACAATAAAATGACAATTGGATTGTTGCACAAGATGAATTTCTTGGAAAACTATAAAGAGAGTACATGTATGAGTAAGCCTATTAGAAGATACATATGATAAGTCTTAGTCAGTATCAAAATGAAATAAATTGGCTGGAGGACTGAAGAAATTGTTTTTATAAGAGTTCAACCATATTAATCAAACTCCAATAAGAAATGAGTATAAGAGTGTGTATTACATGAATACGAGACTAAGACATTATGAAATATATAGAGAGATATAAGAATATGATTGGTTTTAAATCTGAAAGTAACAAAATGTTTATGAGTCTGGAGTAGAAGTGTTATGGACTTACGTAAAGCTACAGTAATTAACATTAATTTGACTCGGTATAAGACTTGCCACTGAGCAAGGTCAACAGTAAGTGTTATACTGATAAATTATAACGATTCTTAGCAGAAAATAATTAAGAAAAGGGAAACTAAAATAGCATTAATAATAATGTCAAATGTTTAGAAAAATCTAGAATAATATGTAGCATAACTGAAATTTGTATAAGACGTGTGGAAATGTGCCTAGTGTCACGTAAACGAAAGCAAATGATTAAAATGAAAAGTGTTTTTGAGGCTAAAATTAATTTTAAAGGACACGAAATGCGTAGCAGCTATATGTATGTATATGACAAATCGGAAGAGCTGTGAGTGCATTTGGCATAACATATGCTTACAGTATAAGAGATTGTATGCACTCAGACAAACCGAAACAGCAAACATGCAAAAGAAAAGGGAAATAGAAATGATAAACAATCTACATAAACACATACACATATGCAACTAGTTATGTGTGTATGTGTGCATGTGTTTATAAGTAGCTGCCGTAGTCAGCTCGTATAAGAGTGACATTTCAGAGGCAAATAACGAAACCCAAATAAGTTGCCAAACGGCAAAAAAAAAAAAAAAAAAAAAAAAAAAAAAAAACAATGCTAAGCACATTCATAGATGAGATATAGATAAACGGCAATAGATATCTGTTTGCCTGGCTGCATACATATATGTACATATGTATGTAGAGATATCTATTTATACACATTTGTATAATCTCGTGACGTTTGCCGATGACTGCGATGGCAAAAGATGACGAAAAGCGAGGCGACTTTCGGCGGCGACGTCGTTTCATTTAGGCAAACAAATAAATAAATAATTAATAAATTTCAAACTGATACGATAAAAAATGGCCACTTTTTGTTGTCTCGCTATTGTTGTTGCTGTTGCTGTTGTTATTGCTGTTGTTATTGCCTGCGTATATGCTCCGGCTTGTTTGGCGACAGCTACTGCGCGGCTACTGCGCAGCTGGCGCCTTTGTTTTCTCGCTTCGTTTGCCTTTCGGACAGCATTCAACAATTGACGCAGGCTCTGACAGTGACACACAAAACGGGATGCCAGAGCATTAAACAGTAGCAATTGGGAGTGAGAAAGGTAGACGGGAAGCGTGAGAAGGAGAGTGCGAATGTGAGTGCGAGAGTGTGCGAGAGGGAGGAGCGATTTATCAATCTCGGTATGCAAATCGTTTTTCATTAACAGCAATTATTAGCAATTAATGCATTATAAGAGATGCTAATGGACAGCCGCGACACTGCGACCGAGACCGAGACCTAGACGAAGATCGAGAGTCGGCCAAGGAGCACACTCTCTCACACACACACACACTCATGCTCGCACACTCAAGTGGGCGTGGCTGAGCGGCGCTCAGTATCAATTTCTAATGAAAGTTGAAAAGCGCCGATTGTGCGATTGGCTGAATCCGCTGTCCATTCGCTGTCCGCAACGGCGAGCGTTAAGGGAGCCACAGTCAAGCCAGGCAAGAAACGCCAACGGCATCGAGCAAGTTTGAAGCGAGTTCGAAGCGTCAGGCAACGATGCTGCGCAGTCGGCGACAACGCCAACAGCGGCAGCGACGCAGCGCGCTCACCCGCACACAGACGGCGCACGAATAGAGCCGAAATACAAAAGCTTACGATTGCTGTGAAGCTGCAGCTTCGTTTTATTGGCACTCTCCCACTAATGACGTGCTCTCTCTCTCTCTCTCTCTCTCGGGCGCAAACAGCTGCTGACGCCGCCGTCGACGCTAACGTTGACGGCGTGTAAACAGGATCTGAGCGTATATTACGTAGCGACTGGCTTTAAGCCAACATCATTCCCAAGCCGAACGCCAACAACAGCTGCCGTCGCTCCACAGCACACGCTCCACGCTTCAAACACAACAAGCTCCACACACGAATAGTGAACGACGATCTGCGATAACGAGCAGCTGTTATTTTTTTTTTCGGGCCCGTTGTCAGTGTCAGTTATCTGGCCGCATCTCTGCCAAAACGCAAATATCCAACGCAGCAGCGGCAGCAGCAGCAGCAGTAGCAGCAACGGCTCTCCTCAGCCCCAACACCCTCGCAGGGCAGCGACAAGTGCAAAAGTGAAGTGAACTCCATACCGATAAGCATCGTTTCATCGGCTTCACTCTCTCGTGTCTCGCTCGTGTCGCGCTCGGCTCGCCATCGTGTCGCTCTGCCCGACGCTCGGCTTGCGCGCCGCTTCAAGTCCCATTGTAAATTACTTGCAAAGTAAAATTTAGTCTCGGCTTTTAATACCGTTTTAGTGCGTTTTCGAGTTGGTCGTGTTTTTTGTTACCAAAAAAAAAAAAAAAAAAAAAACTCTAATAAAATAATAGCATACAAAAAGAATAATCAACAAAAAACTAAAAAAAAGAGAAATAATTTAAAGGCTTAATTCTGTGTCTGTGATATATCCAAAAAATTAAAATAAAAAATAATTTCAACCAGATTATCACATAAAAACCTATTTTTCGGTTTCTTCAGTTTTTATAATAAAAAAAATAAACTTTTGAACAGTTTGAAGACAACTTTAAAAAACTTTGCGCACTCGTCCTGCGCAACCGACACAAACTAAAAATTTTTTTGGTTTTTTTTTTTTTTTTTTAATTTAACATTTGGAAAATTTAACGGAAATGTAAACTATTCGCCCCCGCCAACCGAGCAGCGTTTCCTATAAACTAAGAACTATTTCCCCTTTTCGTACGCCGCAAAACACAAAAAAAGACTAAATTCGAAGAGCAACAAAGATTACGTAACACTTTGGCTGCAAGTACAAAAATACACTTTTCAAAGTACCAGAAAAACTCTTATAAAAAATAACAACATAATTCCCAAATACAAATTAAAGACGGAAGTGTAACTGTATTTTTTTTTTTTCTGCGTAAAGCAGCGCGTCCTGTTTGAGCTTTTCGCGCACTCGCACACACACACAGAGACATAGAGACACTGGCTGGCGCTCTCGCATACGTATAAGAGCTGTGCAAACGGTAAGTTGTGAACTGTGAATGTAATTACATTACGATTTTAGCTCTAGCATAAATAGTAGACAGAATTAACATGCTGGTATAAGAGTTTGCTCTGTTGTGGCCATAACATACATAGCTCAAATTCGAGTACAGGCTGTATAAGATGGCCGTATAAGAGTCGCTGGGCATTTGGCGACAAGGTAAAAGGGGGACAGTCGGCCACAGAGCACAAATAAACAAAAACAAACAATTATTGCATAGTGTGTTTCAGTAACAGAAACCATAAATTACGCGTCTCACTGTCGAAGTCGCAGTCGCAGTCGCAGTTGCTGTTGCAGTTGCAGTAGTAGTTGCAGTTGCAGTTGCAGCTGCAGTCGCCGTCGCCGTCGCCGTCGCAGTCGAAGTCGAAGTATATGATCAAACAGTTCTAATGAAAGCCAAACTACCCCGCCCGCACCAAGGGCCTGGGCAAGAGGCAGTGGGGGCAGGGCGGGCCCAGGCGTCTGTGAGTGCAGTGCAAGTCATAAACAAAACAAAAAATCATTAACTAAAATCGAGAAAAAAAAGTATATACATATGTATGTCTGTATATATCTCTGTTTAAATATATAAAGATGTAAAAAAATAAATAAATAAAACATTGCCTAAGCGCATGCAAATTTAAATGGCCAAAACTAAATAGGGTATAAAAAAGGGTAGATTTATATACATATATACAAAGGTATATATATATATATATATATATATATATATCTGCATACATATGTATGTGGGGCACGCTGTCGATCAAGCGAGAGGATTTTAATTGACAGCTGGGCTTAGACACAAAGACGCCGCATTTGGCAATCGTTAAATCAAGCGCAAAACTAAACAATATTCACAATAATAGTAATAATAGCAATAATAATAATAGCCATCATAATAGTAATAATAATATAGCGAATTTAATCACTTTAGCCATTAACAAGCAGCCGAGTCGCGCGAATCTATAGCCCATTGCCCAAATGCGGCCAAGTGACGCGCGAATGGCGGAGCTGCGAATTCGAATTCGAATTCGAATTCGAATACGAATACGAATACGAATACGAATACGAATGCGAATTTGAATGCGAATCTGAATCCCAATGCGAGCAGGCAGAGTATCTTATGGATATGTCCGCCGCCGCCTGTTCGTTGGCATGCGCGACTGCATGAGCTGTCGCTTGGTTATTTAAGCGGTCGACGCACATGCGCAGTTTATCAATGCCCGAGCTGAGGCCAGATGTAGTCACACAAAAAACAGAGCCCAACTCCAAAACAAAATCAAAAAGCAAGCACAACAACAAAAATTATATACAAAATGCAAATATACAAAAACCACACAAAAATCAGCATAGAAAACTTTCACTGCTGACGACGTTCCAGTTTTAATTTCAGTTTCAGTTTTAGTTTCAGTCTCTGTTTGATTTTGAGTTTGAGTTTCGGTTTTCGATTAGTCCAAAGATGCGCTTTATGCATTGTATGATCTTATACTGTAGCGTATGAGAGAATAACACATGAAGTAGATTTATAGATTCATCAGAGAACATAAACTTATCAAAGATGAATCATTGAATCAAATGTTATATAAGAGTCGTCTGCTTCATATATCCTGAGTGCATTACAACAAAGAATTCAAATGAAAATATCTGTATGTTGACAGACTTTGATTTAGAACCTACAAGAACTTGTGACTTCTGACTTTATATATATAGACAGAATAGAGCCCATATATATATCGAGAGCCGAATCGATCTAGACAATCTATAAGAACTAGAGACTCCCAAAAATATGTAGTTTCTCCCATCGCACGATTGACATTTATTTTTATTAAATGTATATGACAGAAATATTGAGATCCCTGACCCTGACTTTATCTGAATCCTGTATCTATAAGCCATATCAGCTTCTATAAGCTACGGCTAAACATTTAATCTTTTGTGTGTGTGTTTTTTTTTTAAGTTTGTAAAGTTTCGAGCGGATTTCCGCCGATGTAAATTGTACACTTCCAAGACAATTTACATAAATACTCTGACGATAACAAATCTCCTAAACAAAATGCAAAAATGAACAACAACAAAAAAACAAGCACACACAAAGTTCTAATTAAATGTTAGTTACAACTGCAACAGCAAAAACAACAACAGTAAATGCAGAGGGGAAAAAAACTAATTTGCATTTTTTGGAGAGCGTCTAAAAGGTGAGAAAATTATTTCTACGGTGATTGCGATTGCGAATGCCGACTGTTCGAGTCAAGTGCCTACTTGAGTGGAAAATCAATGCACTTCCGCAAAATGGTCAAACACACACGCACACAGAGATACACACACACACACACACACAGATAGCTGCAGATACTTGCTGACAGTTTGAGATACTCACACGAAGATACAAACAGCAGCGGGGCAAACAAAACTATTTGACGAGCGCGCAAACTTTTTAATTATTTATAGCAGCTGCGACGCCGGCAGCGACGCGATGCGACGCGTCGATAATAACATTCGCACTGTGCACTGCGCACTGCATTAAATAAGTTAATAATTATTGTACAACTGTAAACAATTATGCAACAATGAGTATTATATATAAAACTCGTAAAAAGAAATAAGATATTTATACATATTAAATATATTAATAATACAGTCTAAAGATCCATATAAGAAGTAGTTCAGCTTATTTAGAATATTTGAAAAACATCTCAATACAAAATATTCATATGAAACAAATATACAATATATAAATATAATATATTTTATATTAAATATATATTTGAATTCAACTTTTATCAGGAGTAGAACTTTCAGATATTCGAATCTTCAAATACAATTTGCCTAAGCAATGTCAATTTTTCTCAAATTTCAAAATAAATTTTTAGCTGATATTTTTCCCAAACATCATTTTCAGCTGACAATGAAAATCGCAGCATATAAATAATTTAAGTTTTATTTTTTCCCCTATTGTTAGCAAGTTAAATATACCTGTCTTTCCTATTTTTGCCATTTATCAATTCTACATTCATTCAAACTTTGTACAACTCAAACAAATAAGGAATAAATCACTTACAGATGACAATGCTGTGAAACAGCTGAAAAAAAAAAAAAAAAAAAAAAAACGTTGTTCTTATGCTGTGCTGTTGAAGGAGAAAGGAGTGTGAATAGCTCAGTTAAGGCTTGTAATGCAAATGTGTTATATAACAACAAAGTTGTATAACAGTTCAGTGATCGCATATTCACTTTAGTATTAATTCAAAACTATTTTAGTCAAATTATAGGAGTCTGAAGAGAAGTCGAACAGTCGATCGTTTAATATTGTTATACAGCAGCAGTGTTATATAACATTCAATGTTGTTAACATAACCATTAAAGAAAATAGTTCAATATTTTACAGTGTTATACTAAATAACAGTTCAATATGTTAACATCCTGTGCTGTTAACGTATCTCTGTTAATATTTTGCTAAGTATAATGATTCAGAATAGTTCAGTTAGGGAAAAAAAAGTCCTTTGACAGTGCTGTATAACAGCAGTTAAGAACTGTGCTAAATGCAAATATTTTGGTTATTTAGCTAATACACAAATATTTCTGTCCAGGGTAGCTTTTAGTTTGGCATTATGACTCAACTACTTGGCACTTTCTTGACAAATTTGCAAACATTTCAAATTTTTCAATTAAATTTTCGCCGTTGTATTTTTTCGTGTGTGTTTTAATTAATGCATATATAACTAAATCAGCTTTATGTATACACATACATATATTTACATATTATAGCTGTTATAAATAAATGCATATAATTGAAATTCCTTTTGGTGCACTTATTTCTTTTTTTATATTGCTGCTTAATGCACATAAAAATAACTTTCGCCCTTTGTTGCTGTTGTAGCTGCTGTAATTGTTGTTTGCCTTTTGCCTTTTGCCTTTTGTTGTTATTAATTTGTTGTGCATATTTTGCGCAATTTCTTGACAACGCGACTCCTTTGCACTGTTTGTCGCTGATGACGTGTTGCCGTTGCTGTTGTTGCTGATGATAATGATATTTTGCTGGGCTTGTTATCGCAGCGATCGTTTGCACAATGCTGACGAGCAGCGGCTGGCAGATTGACTTTATTACTCATACGCCATGTGCGCCTGCGCCAGCATCAGCAGCGCCGCTTTGGTACGGCAGGTGCCAAACAAGCGTACAAATATTTGGACATGCCCGATAATATAATTTGCAAATAATTTATGCGCACTTGCAACCAGCCAGGCCGTCAGTCAGTCAGTCAGTCAGTCAGGCAGGCAGGCAGGCAGGCAGGCAGGCAGGCAGGCAGTCAGGCAGTCACTCAATCAATCAGCCAGCGAACAGCCAGCCGAAGAAGTAACAACAACTAAATAGAGTTTTTGTGTATCTTTGAGCAGCGAGCATGTTATCACCTAATTAGAGGGCGCATGTTGCCAATTGATATGCCCTGATCGAGCGAAGTCGTGCACATCTCTGACATGGAAAAAATCACAGAGAGAAAGAAGCAGAAGACAGAGAAAAAAGAAAACAAGAAATCAATGAAATCGTATTATGTCTGACAGACAGTTAATTTGCATGTCAAACATGAAGCGCGGCAGAGCTGACAAGGAACACAACAATAAAACTAATCTAGAAGTAGGAAAGGTTTATTTACCATAAATATAACTATGCTGAGTTGTTGGCTAAAAATACATATATAAAAGGTTTTAGCCTGACGTTGTGATACTTCAGCATTTCAACGGGCAACACTTGAGCCTGTCAATTGGCGTCCAAATCATTTAAACTTATCAGTCGGACACGAACAAGTATATTGAATATATAGCTATAGGGGAGTTCAATTCAAATCGTACACTGCAAGAAAAGTGGGGTGAAAAGGACATTAAAGGAGTTTAGAGAAATGCGAGCTGCATAGATTAATGAAGAGATTTAGACTTCATACAAAATGAACTGAATGAATGAACATTCATTTCTCGCAGTGCATGCAATCTGTAAGCATTAAATATCTTTGTGTATATAGATATATTTGAATATCTATATCTTAGATAAATTAAAGTTTCCCTTTACATATAGTTAACATAAGTGCAAAATGACATTTCACACTGCCAATTTCGCTCAGTGCATGCAACGTGCAACGCTTTAGGGCAAACACTAAATACCAAAAGCAATTGCTATTGTGTTGACTAGTCTACACTAATACTGCAGCTGCTGGCTTTTCGGGACTCTCCGAGCTCAGATTACATAAGCAACAAACAACAACAAACAAGCAAGAAACAAACCGCAAACGATAAGCTGCACAGCAGCAGCCCTGATCGAAAACTTGTTTTAATTTACTTCGTTTATATTATAGCATATTTGTTGTATTGTTTTTTTGGTTTTTCTGTTTTTTTCCTTTTCATTTTGTTTTCTTTGTAAACGAAATTAACATGAAATGCGAACGCGAAGGCGAACGCGACCTTAGAATGGAATTCAAGGCGCTCGGAAAACCGTTGAGCTTGGTAATTTTCCACAGCTGAGCGTGTGTGTATGCTCTCTTTCTTAGGGTCACGGCTTTCACCTCAACTAGAGAGAGAGAGAGAAGGAGAGAGGGAGAAGCTGCTGCTGCTGTCTGTTGTAGCAGTCAGCACTGTGACGCTGCATGATAATGCTGTTGATGTGACTGCTGTATGATGTTTATGATAAGAGCTAGCCGCATTTGCGGGCCAAACTTTTATTGTTATTTATGGCCAAATAATTGCCGCCGCCGCCGCCGCTGCCTCCGCCGTAGGCGATAAGACGCCGTGTGGCCCCCAGGCCGCATGACTGGCCGAAGATGGTGCCACGTCTGAAACTGCAAAAACCAAGATCACTTTACACCCAAGACTGAGTAGAAATCAGAGTCTGATAACTAAAGACAAACATCCAGTGCCTTCCCCAGCACAATACTTGGCTATTTATTCAAATGATAACCGGTGTGAATGAATCGCACGCAGTCCCACAGCTGATGAGTCAACTATTTGTCGTTCCGCCTGATATTCAAATTAAATTTGGCATCCGATTTCTATTTTCATTCATTTAAATTGAAAAGGAAAACAGTGGGATTGTTAGCTATTAGATATAATTACTTGAAGAGAATAACGAGATGATCCTTGAGATTTCAGCCTTTAACATAGCTAGCTTAACAGACTAAGCTTAAGCTATAGAGCTATTCGTAGAGTACCACAGCCTTGGCAATACAGACATAACATACGCACTTTAACATGCGCTCCCTTAACATAGATCGCTTAACATACTGAGCTCAAGCTACGCCGCTTCCCATTTCCCAACGCTCTTTAACATAGTTCGCTTAATGGACTCAGCTCCAGCTACGCTAACAACCTCAGCGTCAGTTGTACAGACTATCTTACGCTCTCTAACATATCTCCCATAACATATCCGCTTTTAACATAATTCGCTTAATAGACTTAGCTCCAGCTACGCTGCTTCCTATTTGCTGACAGCCTCAGCCTACATTCGTTATTCGAAATTTTATCCATGGCATACATTTGGTAGGGGTAATATTATATATATATATAGATATCCATATACAAACTGTCTGTTATTATTATGAACCCATTTTGAATGGCTGTCAATTTTTTTTTTTGGAGCAACAATCGAATTTATATAAACTACGCATTTGAAGCGTGGACTCGAATCAAATTGGGCTTTTCCCGCCCGCCACATAACAGGGCTGTAGTTAGCACCTGTGCTGTGTCGGAGTCGTTTGTTGGGCTAGCTCATTAGCATCATTCGGAATTGACAGTTTCTTAACAAATGAGACGACAATGAGAGGGCAGAAAAGCTGAAAAGTAATCATAAAAGTCAACTGAAGCCGCCACATGAAACGTAGCGCAATCGAAATTAAAGCCTGCGCGAACGCTTAATGACCAGCAATAATAAACGACTTAAGAACGCGCTGTAACAAAAGGTATTTCAAATTTGATTAATTTGCAATGAGAAGAAATATGAGCAAAAGGTAATAAAAACAAAAAACAACAACAAAAAAAGCGAAGCGTAAGACGTAAAAAGAGCTTGAAATTGCCAAATCCCGGATAGGCGACAGGTGGCCATATGACAAGGCAGTTCGCAAGTGCGCTCTGAGATCATGTATGTAGATACTATATAGACATACATATGAGTATATAAATAGACACACAACAGCATTGTTAGCTAAGCCCAGCCCCACAATCAGAGCCAACTGCCGAGAGCACTTATCAGGGCGAACATGGCCAATGCCAAAGAATCTTTCTGAATCTACAACTGCGCAAACAGTCAGTAAGCCCAGAGACAGATATATGCCACCTTTATGTGTTTTCCTTTTTTCTTTCCTTTCTTTTTGAATTTTTTTGGCCAAGCTGAAACTCAAATAAAGCGTAAACCTTGGCGCGACTAATCGACGGATGAGCGAAAAAGCCAAGAAAAATTAAATTAAATTAAATAAAATATATTATGTACAGAGACAAACAAACAAAAAATAATAATAAAAAATAAAATAAACTGGGCTAAGCAAAGAAAACGGAGGCTAAAATAATCATTTTAAGGCTGCTTTATATTCTTCCTCTCTCACATACTCTCTCTGTCTCGCTCTCGCTCTTTTACTGCTCTCATAAATAATATGCTATATAAGCAATTTTACTTGCGCTTGTTCTTCAAATTAAGCTAGCTGATCATAAAAAAATATATATAATAAAAAAACCTAGAAACAAACAAAACAAAACAAAAAAAAAAAATAGAAACACAAATAAGAAAATGCCGGAAGCAATAAAAAAAGGCAACTATTAAAAAAAATAAAAATAATAATAATAAAAAGAAAAGGAAATTTAAAAACAAATTGATTCGCATCGAATTTGTAGCTCAAATAAATTGAAATTGAAATTGAAATTAAAGCTCATTGCAATGCTTCGTGTTTGTTTAGAACTTTGTGAAGTTTTGTTAATAATATTTATTGTTGTTGCTGCTGCTGATGTTGCCACTAATTGCATTCTAATCGGCGACGAAGGTCTCGGTCTCGGTCTCGGCCGCGATGGCGGTCGCAGTCGCTGTCTGGCAGTAGTA
>JAUESR010000196.1:1220000-1392500 GCA_030914345.1 Drosophila koepferae
TGCAGTCGGCTTTGATACTTATTTGAATGCGCTGTCAGTCGGTTGAGTACTATAATTTGTTAAACAGCCAACAGAGCTTACACCATACAAATAATATATACATATGTATATAATATATGATCATCTACTTGAACAATTGCCAAAAACTCTTCTATTGGCAGCTCACTCGAACGGCTTGCTCCAGAGTACTTTCCAGAAATATCATAATAGAGCATCTGGCGTTCGTTAGCTGTTTGGCCTTATAGGTCTACGATTTTGATGTCGTTGTGAATTTAATTAGGAAAAAATTGAATACAAAATATTTGCCACAGCAAATAACAGCGAGCAGAGAACGCATACGAATTTTCAAGTAGCGCGCTTAATGAAATGAAATCAGCAGCTAAAAATGTTGGCTAAAAATAGTCAAATACCTGGGCAGCAAAACCAGTACCCAAGTCTCACTCAGTTAGAGTTTGTGAGTGCTGCAGAGAGAGAGAGAGAGAGAGAGAGAGAGAGAGAGAGAGAGAGAGAGAAAGAGAGAGAGAGAGTGGGAGAGAGAGAGAAGCAGCTAGACACGTGACTGGCAAATAAGAATTTGAAAAAAAAAAAATCTTAATAAAATAAATAAAAATTGAGGCACTTGATATAAAGATTTTTGGAAATTTGATTATGATCGACACTATAAATAACTGGGTATTAACTCAATATATATAGCCAATATATATATATATAGATAAGTATACATGTGTTTAACTGAAATACTGTCATATATCTGATACGATTCGGATCGTTTAAGCCAAGCCATTCACTTGCCATTTAACAGCTGCCAACAGCTGCCCCCTGCCCTGCCCCAGCCCCGACGCTATTTATAGACGCACATTTACAGTTAACACTGACAATATCGGAATTATATATATATATAATATATACATATATAGGGTTCAAGTTCACATCCATAGAGAGGGAGAGAGCGAGAGTGAGTCAGGCATTGGGTCGTTGCGCTTCATTAGTAAGTCAATCTTGAGTTGATTACAGCAATTATTTGATTAATAGCGCTAATCGGCGTAGCTATAATTCATAATTATGACACTCCATAGCATTTCCGCAACGATAAGCGATAGCCGTATAATTAGAACACAATGCAAATGCCAGCAAAAATCCTATTCGCAATGATAAAAATAAATAATAATAAAAAAAAAAAAAAAAAACAAAAACAATTGAGTTTGACTTAAATTGAATATTTGCTAATTCTTATTATTGAAATGCTAATAATTAAATTAAATTACTTAAAGCTCTTCCGTCATGATGAACTTAAATATATTCCATATTAAGCTAATATTACGTATACGCAATATATGAAATAGTGCTGCCAGATCACTTCAAACATTGGCAGCACTGGCGCAACAGAAGAAACCTTCTCAATCAATTTGTCTAACTGGGTCAGCTGGTCGTCCAATAGACAGCCCAGTTAAGTGGCAAATGCGCTTGCCTCACAGCTTGCCTCTTCAGGGTTGTTGCCCTCCGGCACTTCTGAGAGCCACAACTTTGGAGCACTCGAAAGCCCATACAGATGTTAAGTGCGCTACCCTTCAAAGTCGGCGCGACTCGATGCGGCTCAACTGAATTCTCGCTTTATTGACACAAATGGGCGCATGCTTGTCGATCGACTCACAGACTGAGTAATGAGCGTTGGGCAATCATGGCAGCCCAGCAGGGTTGCCACCACCTGCAGGTAGGCTGCAATCATTCGCCATTGAGGCATCGGCTCGCCCCACATTTAGTCATGCGATTAGCGCCTAAATGCCAAACTGGCATCGTATCATTAGCAAATTACATTTGCTTTCTAAACAATTTGGGCCCAATCAGCGTTTAATCACAATATTTATGATTTTCGGCAAATCACAGCGCATAATCACGCGCTAATAACTGGCCACGGGGGCAATAGATTCGATAAGGCTCTACCTCGCAACGACCCCCCTCCCACCTCTCCCACCAGCCCCTCTGCTAGATGAGCTGTTGACGCTTTCAACTTTACTGCCAAGTGCTAACCATATGTCTAATTTTCTTCCCCTTATGCACACACACACGCACTCTATTATATATTATATTTATGCGTATGTGTGTGTATTTTGGATAGGTTTCAGATTTGTTTATGGGTTCGCCGTGCGCCTGTGCTTATTAATTAGAATTTATGACTGTCAACTGCACGACCGTCCAGTGACAATAAATAGCCATTAGATACTTACGTTCTGGACGGTCTTGCCGGACGACAATCTTATCGGCATGTGGAGCCACTGAATGCCTGAGTAGCCGGACCATAGCATACCATATATACCATATATACACTCGACAAAATTTCCACCTGTAATGGAATTCCTTATTAGTCAATTTCCATTCAAAAAAAAAAAAACTTTACTTGATTTGTCTTTTATTACAAAATTCTTCCAGATTATCTCTAGGTTATACAAGATGTTTCTGCATTCTCAAAGATCTACCAAGATCTTGCTCAAAGATTGTTGCAAATATTTTGCTTTTCAAACTAATAAATCATTTTTCTCTCAAGTAATTGAAAGTCAAATTAAAAAATTCACTGAGATATCTTTCGGTGTACTGACATATAAGGGCCGGCACACGCCCAACTAATTTCATTATATATATATTTTTTTTCATTCGAGCTTCAATTCTGAACTAAAGTTCTTCCGTCTGTTCTAGACTGGTGTTGGGGAAACGGCGATGCTCTTCGTAATCTCTTGAGTGGTTTCTGTGTTTCTGCTATGACTCCTAGCCCCAAACCCTAGTAATACCTCCACAGTCCCCACGACCGTTTGATTATTTACAGTTAACTGTTCACACTTCCAGCTAACAATAGATAGATAACCTTGTCCATTTAACTCTTGGGGCGCTCTTGGACCGTACGCTTACGTTTACGCTAACAACAACAGCAACAGTAACAACAACTGCAATAGCAGCAGCAGCAGCAGCAGCGTCGACTGCGACGCCCGCCACTAATCACTCCAATTAGCTAGAAAGTGTTTTTCGTTTAAAATTCGCACGTTGTCGCAGTTTCTTGGCATTGTAGTGTGAGGCAGTCAGCCAGGCAGACACTTGGCCAGCGTCAGCAACCCGAAGCCGAATCCCGGTCAAAACAGGAGCAACAACAGGAGCAGCTGGCACAAACATTGTTTTTTTTTCCTCGTGTTGGTGTGAGTGTGCTAACGATAATATAAAATACAAGTTATAACAGTTCAATATATTCAGTATAACAGTTGCAAAACAGTTCGCGTCTTGCGCGCCAAATTCAAAATGCAAACCAACTAGATCAGGGCAAAGCAAAGCCCAAAACTCAAGACTGCAAAATAAAACAAAGTAAACAGAAAACCCAAAAATAAATTGAAAAACAAACAAAAAGGAAAAGGCAAAAACAAAAACAAACAATCAACATTAAATGAATGTACGTTAAAGAGCCAAAAAAAAAAGAAACTTAGCAAAGCGCACAACATTTAATGCATGACAAATACCTGCAGTGCAACTAAGGCAGCAACTACGAATGCTGATTACTCTTCAAGTCGACATTACATAGTTGAAGTTACAAATTGCTAAACATCAAAAGTGAAAGAGCAATGTTTTTTATTGCATTGCGATTCTCTTGCTCTATTCACAACTATTGCAAAACAAATGCATAACGATCAAGGTTGCTAAACCAGTTTTCAGTCGAACCGATTTCAACTCGAAATTCTAATTGATTTTGCACTACTCAAAACTTCAATATATATATACTCTTCTATGAAAGAAAACATTTAAACATCATCAATAAATTCGTAGTTAAATTCATTTCAATTAACTTTTCAAATCTCAATCTCAAGAGATTCAAATGAAGAGCATTCAGGATGCGTGCACAATTCGCTGTTCTTGCTTTGAAGCTTCCAGTACATTTTATCTTCAATGAGCCCTCAGTTCTTTTTTTTACCGTTTTTTTTTTTCGAAAGGCCTGTGCACGCTCACTGCACATTGTTATTGTAAAAGGGCAAAGGCAGCGTCAGCAGAGCAGCCTCGCTTTGCAGTGAACAAAACAAAAAGGAACAACAATAACAGCAGCAGCAGCAGCAGCAGCAGCAACAACACGACAGCTAATAAAAACTTTTGCTTTTTCAACGCTCTTTCTGCTATATTTTGATTAGTCTCTTTTGCTCGGTGTGTTCGTTTGTGCATTTATGTGTGGCACATGCCAAACCCAAAGCCAAAGCATGGCCACTTAAGGCCCAATCTGTATTGTATGTGTGTGTGTGTGTGGGCACACACGGATAATGCAGACTGTTCAATGTTTTTCGGTCTCTTTGCATATTTTCAAATTTCTGCATAAATACAGTGATGGCCAAACTAGTAGTACGCCACGCACTGATTTTTATAATAGTATATAAAAGCAACAGAAATGTTAACTGAATTTTTTTAATGAATATTTTCCTTATATTATTATTAAATTTATTTATTTTCAATTTGTTTGCTGGGCTTGGCAACTATTTTGGCCAGCACTGTTTGGTCATTCATTCATTTTTCTATTTTCATGGGTTTCATGTAATTGGGCAATGTGAATGCTCGCGCACACGAAAATGGCTAAAAGACAAATTGTAAAGTGGCTAAATTTATTCAAAACAAATTGCCAATCACAACAACAACAACAACAACAAAAGTGTAGCACTCAAAGGCAGGCAACTCAATAATGCAGAAACGTCGCATACTTAGAATAATAATTTGTATACTATATATTATAAACAATAATAATGCTGTTAAAATATGTATGTGGTGGGGTGTGCGAGTGGCGCGTGTCTGTCCAAAAGAAAAATACATTTAAAATTAATAAAAATAAAAATAGAAAATAAAAAACAGTAACAAATAATAATATTGCCCCACACGCAGCAGCAATAATAAAACAAAATAGATTACAATTAAAAAAACAAATACAAAAAAAAAAAGTTTAAAAAACTCTAGCCAGACACAAATGAAGAAAATGGCCCATAATTGTCCCATTTTTGGCAGCGGCTCAATTCAATTGTTATGCCCACACACACCGACTCATACACACCCACACATACACACACCTACAGACATCCACTCGACTGTTTGCTTTTGCAATACAAATTCCCTGTTTACCCCATTGTGCGGTTCACTGTATAATTAGCCAGCAGCCAACTGCAATGTGATCTACGCGTGAATTATGTACTTCTTTTTTAGATTAATACATGTTCTTTATTTGAGGCATAGAATACTACTGAGCGACTTATTCAATTCTAAGGGGTTTTTATATATTTCTTTTTGTTTACAATCATGGTGAAATACTCTTATGCTAGGCAGCGGAGGCTGCGATAATTGTTTATGTTTACAATATTGGAGCTGCGTCTTATTACTAAAGTGTGTTTATATTATGCAGCTGGGCTGTGACCAAAAAGTGTCAAATAGCCTTTGATAGCTAGTGGAGGCTGCGATGCTTGTTTATATTATGTAGCTGTGACAAATATTATTGTTTACAATATTGGGTCTGCTCTTGAGTTAGCAATAAGTGTCCGTTATTCTTATGATACTTATGGCTCAAGAGTTTTTTTACATTAAGGAAGATTGTAAGCCTTTAGTGTCGACTGTAGTTCTTGGAAATGCAGCTAATGGTATGGTGTCAGCTGACGCTGTGAGAAGTGATGCTGATGGCATAACTCCTCCCCTCTTAGAGTCTGAATTCTCCTGAATTCTTTCCAAATTAATATTAATATTTTGCCTTTTGGATCTTATGTATACATAAATAATAAAACATATAAAAATGATTAAAAGTATTAATATAATGCCATTTGTTACTTTTCTTTCATATTTTAGTTCTGAGATTTCTTTTAAATTTTCAAAATTTTTTATTGTTAAATGATCAAAATTAATAGTGTTTTTGTAAGTTTGATTTAATAGTTCTGTGGGATAAAAAAATTTGTCGTAAAATTCTATTTTTTCATTGGAAAATGTTTCTTTTAAAATTTGTATTTTGCAATTTCCAAATTGTATGAGATTATTTCCATTTAATGTAATATTTCTTTTGTCGCAATTTTGATATAACTTTTCTTTTCTGGCATTTTTTATTATTATTGTGTCATCATCTATCTTTTCAATACTAGTGATATTATTAAATATAAATTTACAGCTGTTGGTAAGAGTGCAACTTTTACTTGATTTAAGTTCCTTTAAAATTGTATTTGGTTTATATTCCAATATTTTATTGTTAACTTCTATAATTAATAAATTTTCTTGATCAATTTGGATATACTCTGTGTTTGGCATTGGCATAAGTAACTTAACATCTACATTTATATAATTTTTTGGAATTTTTATTGCTATTATTATGCAATTATTTTTATATTTCAAAATACCCATACGAATTAATTTTAATTTATAAAAATCAATGTCAAATTTGTTTATTTCTTCTTCTGATAAAATTTCTGGTAAAATTATATTATTCTTTGCAGAGGCAATATTCTCCTGAATATAATTTACTTTGTATTCGATATTTTTTAATTTCTGCATTTGATCATTATATAAGATTTTCATTATGATTTCTTTATTTTGGTTATTTATATTTGTCAGTGTTTCATTAATGATTCTTCGGTCATGCTTAATCGTTTCTGCTAAACTATGTATTGTGTCGTTAAAATGTGAATTTATGATTATTTGTTGGTTCATGTTGTTTATGATGTTATGGTTATTTTGGTCGGTTATATCAAGGTGTTTTAAGATATCTGTCCTATCTTCATCGTCCATCAGTCCGAATAGCCATTTGTATGCTGTACCTGCTATATTTATAAGTCCCCTTTTATTTCTGCTAAAAGGTGTAATGGATTTAATCTTGGCCTTAATTAATTTAATTTCTCTTAATAAATCCTCTTTATGTGCAATTTCGGTTGTTCTTATGTTTGTTTCTATTTGTTTTAAAATATCATTAAGTGGGTCAATATTAATAATGTGTAGTATAATTATTGTTTCGTTTACTATTTCGGTTTCCTGAATCTGTATGGGTGCATATCCTGCACTAACTAATATCGGTTCCATTTGCAATCTTGCTTGTACTGTATTAGGCCTGATTATAATGATGGCTAGCATGATTAAC
Organism: Drosophila koepferae; assembly: GCA_030914345.1. Classification (NCBI taxonomy): domain Eukaryota; kingdom Metazoa; phylum Arthropoda; class Insecta; order Diptera; family Drosophilidae; genus Drosophila; species Drosophila koepferae. The sequence continues at coordinate 1,227,112 of JAUESR010000196.1, forward strand.
ATCTGGGAAATAAGTAAAAGAGAAAAAAAATCTTTATCATATCTGCTATCAACAAAAAAAATTTTTTTTATTATTATTCATTAGGTTTGTTAATTTCCTGATTTAACGGTCTTTTAATGTTACTTGGATGAATGTTTTCTAACTCTGCATATCTAAAATAAGGCTCATCCTTATGTCTGACTCTTTTATAATTTTTAATTGGACCTTCCTGTCTTTGTTCTTTGTATTCTTCCCTTGTATTATTTATTTTGTTTATAGTCATTTTTTTACATTCCTCAATAGTCATTTTCAATTTATTTGCATCTTCTGTATCTTTAGCATGATTCGGTGTACATTTTATTGTTGAATGATAACGTTTGTTGTACGCTATTATTGCTAATTGAATTTTAGATTCAATGGAAAGTTCATTATTATCTATTCCTGTTATTATTTCAATTAATGTGGAATGTAATCTTTCAATATCAGCATTTCCTGTATGGGAATTTGGTTTTGTATAATGTATTTCAATATCTTCCTTGTTTAAAAACTGTATTATATGTTCTGATCTAAATTCATTATCCATTATTATTTTCTGTGGTTTATTAAATTTTGCAAAATGTTCTATCATAATTTGCATCTTTGTTCGCCAATTTCTATCCGTAATGTTATAAGCAACTGCAAATTTTGTAAGTTTATCTATGATTGTAACAAAAGACTTGTGTTTTATATGAAATATATCTAAGTGTATAATTTGATTTTTACTATTTGGTGTTTCTGTAAGTTGAAATTTTGGTTTAATCGGTTTTCTATCATACTTAATCTCTTTACACTTTCTGCAATTTGCTATTATTAACTGAATATGTTCCCTTAATTTTGGAAAATAGATTTTGTCTTTTAGTGAATTGAACGTTTCATTTATACCACTGTGTAATGAATCTTTTGAATGGTAAATTGAAATTTGTTTATGTAATTCTTCCTCCGTTGAAATTTCTTGAGCTCGTTTTGTACATTTGAAAAATTTTATATTTTCACAGTGAGAAAAAATTTTAATTAATATACATTGTATTTTATGATATTCTGAGTCTGGTACTTCTGAAAAAATTCCTACTGTTCCTTTCTCTATATTATTTTGTAGTTTTATTTCAATTTCATTTTCTGTGTCTGCTGGGTTTACTTCAATTATTTTTCTTCCATTGTGTATATTAATATTATCTGTTGCTGAATAGGTAATTATTATCTGAGTTTTATATTTATTAACAATGTCATCTTTTATATAATAATGAATTAATTCTTCTTCATCTGCTGAATGCTGTGTATTTGTTAAATCAAAATTTGATTCTTCGTTATTTTGTGCATTAATTAACTGTGCTGCTTCCTGTCTGCTCAAAAAATCTGCTACTTTATTGTCTTTACCTTTTAAGTATATAATATCATAATCAAACTCCTGTAGTTTTAAAATCCATCTTTGATGTCTAGCTGTCATTTCTTTTCCTTTGTATTTTGAATTTAAGTATTTTATAGGGGCATGATCGGTTATAATTTGAAATTTATTTCCAATCAAATAGTGTTTAAAATAATTTACTGCATGTATAATAGACAAAAATTCTTTATCAATTGTGCTATAATTTTTCTCATGTTTATTAAGTGTTCTCGAAACATAAGCAATTGGTTGTCCTTGTTGAGATAAAACTGCACCTATGGCGAAATCACTGGCATCTGTAGTAATTGTAAATGGTTTGTCAAATTCTGGATATTTTAATATTGGATGTGAACTTATGAGCGCTTTAAGATTTTCAAATGCATCTATAAATTGTGGATCATTTGTATTAATTGATACACCTTTTTGTAAATATCTTATCATTGGGTAAGCTATTTTGGAATAGTCTTTGATAAATTTTCTATAAAATCCTGTCATACCTAAAAATCCTTTTAATTGTTTTTCAGTTTTTGGTAATGGAATTTCTTTTATTGCTTCTATTTTTTTTGGATTTGGTTTGAACCCTTCTTTTGTAAGAATATGTCCCAAATATTCTGTATGTTTCTTCATAAATGAGCATTTATCTGGTTGTATTTTCAAATTATGATTTCTAAGTACTTTAAAAATTTTTTCTAAAGCAATCTTGTGTTCTTCGAGTGTTGTTGAAAATATTAGAATATCATCAAGATATACTAAACAAATTTTGTTTATATAATCCCTCAAAATATCATTCATTAAACGTTGGAATGTAGCTGGAGCATTTTTTAACCCGAATGGCATTCTAACATATTCATATAATCCCATTGGTGTTATGAAAGCAGTTTTTTCAATATCTTCTTCTGCCATTAGTATTTGGTGATAACCTTTCGCTAAATCAAGGGTAGAAAAATATTGGGCTTTTCCAAGTTTATCTAATACAGCGTCCATAATAGGTATTGGATACTTATCTGGAACGGTTACTTGGTTTAGCCGCCTATAGTCTACACAGATACGATATTTTTGAATTCCTGAATTGTCCATTTTTTTCTTAATAACACATATAGGAGAGCTATATTTGCTTTTACTTTTTCTTATTATTCCACTTTTTTCCATTTCAATTATTTGCTTCCTTACTTCATCTTCATATTTTGGAGAAACCCTATAGAGTTTTGAATTTATGGGCTGATCTGTTATGGTTTTAATATTATGCACTATTGTTTTAGTATTAGTTAACTGATCCCCTTCTTTAAAATATAACTTTTCATATTTTTTCGTAAGATTTTTATTATCTGAACTTCTTCAGTATTGAGCTCTTCTAGCTTAAAGTCATCAATTTCACCTACTTCCATTACACAAACATCTTCTGATAATTTGGAAAGGAACGGAATTTCGACTCCATTGCAAAGCTTAACCATTTTGTTTTTAAAATCAATATTTTCAAAATTTGCTTGGATGAAGTCCATGCCCAATAGAAAGTCATATGATCTTTCCAGGGACATAGCCACCCATCTTATTCTTGCGCCCTCTGCATATTTAAATTCACTCGGTACTTTTGTTTTACTAAATAGCTGTCACTTTTAATACTGCCATTAATAGTGTAAATGGTTTTTGAAAATTTCTCAATTATTTTATACTTTGATTCATGTATATTTTTGGTGTTTAGTATACTTATAGTAGATCCAGTATCTACTAAGATTAGAAAGGTATCTCCCTCAATAGTTCCTTTAATGAAAACTTTTCTTTTGTCCGAGGCTAATTGGTAAAAAACTCTTCCTGCGTATTTTCATAATTTTGATCATTATTAATTTCCTCATTTATATTGTCTACACTCATTGCTTCTGGTTGTGGTTGCTGATTATTCTGATTTTGGCGAGTATTCTGACTTGTTTGTCTCATGTTTTGGCTTTGTTGTTGTCTGTTAAAATTTTGGTTTTGTCTTACGTTCAGACTTTGTTGTTGTATGTTTTGTCTTTGGTAATTAGTATTTGCTTGCTTATTTTCGTTTAAATTTCTGTTGTCTGTGTCTTGTCTTAAGTTTTGGTTATTTTGTTCGTTGAATTGTCTGTTATTGTAATTCGATGAATAATTATTGTCTTTTTTTAATAATAATTTTTGATTTAAATTTCCAAAATTTAGACCAGCAAAATTAGAAAGTTCATTTCTTACATCTGATAAAGTTGTTTTATTCATTAAGGCAATTGCCATCGGACCACATGCTAATTCTTTAACTCTTTGAATTAATAATCCACTTAGAATATCAACAAGTCTACTATTATTTTCAAAGACCGAAAAATCAGTAATTTCTTCAACAAGTGTTCTTATTTTAATATCAAGATCTCTTACGCTTGTTACTCTCAGGTTATTGATCTTCCTAGTTAATCCCATCTGATCTATTCTTGGTCTATAATGATGTCTCAAACGATTTTTGCACTCCGTCCAATTTGTTGGTGGATTAATACTAAGTATAGTTCTAGCCTGACCTTGAATCTTGGTGTTAAATATGACAGTGAACACCTGGCTGTTGTCCTCGTATTCCTCCATTATCTGGTCCACTGCGGCCACGAATCCGTGTAGAGTTCCCTCCTGTCCATTGAATATCGGCAAGTACCTCGTCTCCTTCTCAATGCAGTTCCTTTGATTTGTGATTGGGTTTCTGACATCAGCTTCTCGAGAAAGTATTACATTTGTGAGCAGTTGGATGCACTGCTGCACTTCACTGATTTGTTGATTTGCCATTTTTGATTATTTTTTATTTTCTTTATCTATTTTTTTTTCGCTGTACAGTTTTTATTAATTGTTTCGTTATCTTGGATATTTATGTCCGAAGTTTCCACAATTATTTATCTGTACTTTATATTTTTAATACAGCTTTTAATTGTTTCGTTGCTTGGATTTATATGTCCGAAGTTTCCGCAATTATTTATCTGTATTTACTATTGTAACACTCAATTTTTTTTATTTTGTTCACTTTTACAAGATTTCACAAAACTTTATTTTTCGTGTTACTCCGATTACCGGCTGCGCCAATTATGTACTTCTTTTTTAGATTAATACATGTTCTTTATTTGAGGCATAGAATACTACTGAGCGACTTATTCAATTCTAAGGGGTTTTTATATATTTCTTTTTGTTTACAATCATGGTGAAATACTCTTATGCTAGGCAGCGGAGGCTGCGATAATTGTTTATGTTTACAATATTGGAGCTGCGTCTTATTACTAAAGTGTGTTTATATTATGCAGCTGGGCTGTGACCAAAAAGTGTCAAATAGCCTTTGATAGCTAGTGGAGGCTGCGATGCTTGTTTATATTATGTAGCTGTGACAAATATTATTGTTTACAATATTGGGTCTGCTCTTGAGTTAGCAATAAGTGTCCGTTATTCTTATGATACTTATGGCTCAAGAGTTTTTTTACATTAAGGAAGATTGTAAGCCTTTAGTGTCGACTGTAGTTCTTGGAAATGCAGCTAATGGTATGGTGTCAGCTGACGCTGTGAGAAGTGATGCTGATGGCATAACTCGTGCGCCCCAAGCCAGGCGACTCGAAAAGAAAAGATAGGAAAAAACACAAAAAAAAAAAAAAAAAAAACCAAAAGGCCGGCAACCGCAAAAGCCGCAATTAAATACCAGAAATTACAATATCAATCGCACAGCATTCATGCGCAGTATAAAGTGTGCCTAGCCCAACACGTGCGCCACGATCACACATAGCCAGAATCGGGAATGTGCTAATAGATACCCTGTAACCAGTAAACGTTGCCTGACATTACCTTACCTCAGCTTACCTTTCAACTATGTTATGCATATGTGTGTATATTGGCGCTCCATCTGTGAAAACTGAAACTTTTATCTACAATCTATCTATATAGAGAGCTTAGAAACTTTGAAACAGCAATATCTACATATATAGTAACGATAGATATGCTGAGAGATATTCCTCTCTCTCTCTCTCTCTTTCTGATATTTGCTGTTCCTCACATCCACATATAGTAATACCTACTCTAGGGTATCAGAACTGCTCTCTCTACTTCTCAATTATTTTTCAATCTTGTGTGTTCTCTAATATTTATATGTACTTATGGATACCAGATATTATTGACGCTTCTTTTTGTTTCTCTCTCCCCTTTTTACTCTTCTCTATTCTAATTTGCTGTGTTCTTTCACTTAATAGTTATCAAACAAATCGTTTTACCATCTTTCTCGCTTTTATCCTCTGAGCTGCTATTTCTTTCTATCATTCCGTCTCTCATTTCTCTTGATCCTCTGAGATCTCTCATAGCCATTTATACTTGAAAGTATATGTATATGAGCTGCTTTTCCTTTCTTCATTTCCACCCATCTCTCTCATTCTCTCTCTCTCTCTCTCTTTCTCTATCATACCCCCTCCTCTATCATTTTAGAGGGTATATTCAAAAAATCCCCATCTTTGCCGTTAAACGCTGGCTTAGAGCATAACCTAAACAGGTAGAGCTAGTGGCGCTTACGAGGTTTGAGAGTTCCGTCAATTCCCCTAACAATACTGACGTCAACAGCAACATCATCATAATCGGCGTCATCAGCATCATTATTATAATCATAGACGGTGGGCTGCTGATTGTCTGAGTGGTTTTTGTTGCAGCCGTAGCGGCTGTTGTTGTTGCTATTGTTATTGCTGATGTTATTGTAGCATGTATTATTATTATTTTTATTGTTAATAGCCCGTTTCCATTTGATTTCATATTCTTTTCTTTATTTTCGCACGCGGTTTTTTTGAACACCGGCTCTGGCCGATAGCCGTGCACGTTTACTTACAGCGGTAAGTTTCGATAACTTGGCCCATAAACATTGAGCACATGCTCGCACCTGAGAGACAGAGGCTCTGTTAAGTGCATGTTAGCGAAAATAGTATTGTAATAACGAGAGTTAAAATGTAGTGAATAATTATAAAAGTAACCACAGTCCCAATCCCGGCCCTAGGCCCAATCCCAGACCCAATCCAGCTCCTTGGAATCGGTAATCCAGCGGGAGCACACACGAATACCCCCACCCAGCCACACACAGAGATGCCGTATAATAATTTTTAATAGTTTAATACCTATTCCACAGCTAGCTAACAGTACTTGAGCCTGCATCTGGCCCGGGAATCACGGTGTGCAATTTTCAGCACATTTTATAAATTCTGTAAACAACATTACAGATACAGCTAAGTTGACATTTACAAAGCGAAAGCGGAGTTCTACCAACTACCAATAACTGCCACTGCAATCCAGTCCAATCTACAGCTCAGCTCCCTAATTATTGTGATCTGAGCTGAAGATCTAACATTGGCCTTAACAGCATGCAATGTCAGTGGAATGCAATGTTAGAGAGTCAGCATTCGTGTGAATTCAGCTTAACATTAACAGTGTTGCCTGTTGTTAGCTATTTAACAGTCATGTTAAGTCAGTTGGAAAGCATGTTACTGGCGAGTTAACATTCATGTAACTTCATTAACAGTGCTGCATGCTCTTAGGGTCTAACATTAATGTTAAGTCAGTATATCATTATGTTGTTACAATGTAGTGAGTTAACATTATGTTAAAATGCTGTCAGTTGCATGCAAATCTCTTGCTCACTTTAATAACAGTGTTGCATGCTGTTAGCGCATTAACATTAATGCTAATTTAGTATAGTTCTTTTGTTTAAATAGGTAATGAGTTAACATTTCATTACAATGCCGTTATTTCCATGTAACTCTCTCGCTCTCTCTCTATCTATCTCGCTCGAGCAAGCAAGCGATTGCCTGTCGTTAGCCTATTTTTTAGGGTCCATCTCAAATGCGCAGAGACAGAAAGCACAAAAAACTTGAATGCTTAAATCAAAAACTTACAAATTTACAAATTTACATATTTACAAATTTACAAATTTACAAATTTACCTGTACCAGATCCACGCACAAATCCTCATTGGCCCAAAAAAAAAAAAAAAAAAAAAAAAAAAAAAAAAAACAAACAAACAAAGGCAACGCAAAGCTTGTCGCTGATTCTATGAGTTGGAGCTCGGAGCTGTCTCGGGCTCTACCTCTTTAGCGTCTACTTTTTGCGTTTTTTGCATACATAAATATTAATTTTTTGTTAACAAATTATAAAGCGGCGACAGCGGCGCGCCTCGTCTTATTAAAAGCCATAAGTTGGAGCATTTTTATGTTAATTTCGGCAATATGTTTTCTTCGTCTTCATCATCATCATTTTTTTGTATTCTTTCTTATTTCTTTTTTTTTATTAGTTTTTTATTTTATTAGTTGTTATTTTGTTTTAAGAATATCTATGTCATCTTCTTCACAGTCGTTTTTTATAGACGCGCCATAAAAGTGTTTAGCTCGCTGCTTATCGCTTCATTGAAGCGACAAGCGAAGCCTTATGCTTTGTACCTGCGAATAATTGTGTATGCGGCTATACTAATATGCAATTAATTGATGTCTACCTGCCCACCTGTCCACCTGTCCGCCTGCTCTATACGTACATATGTATTTTGATATCTCACACACAAAAAACAGCGAGCAGGAAACATGAACTTGAACTGGCGCGATCAGCAGCTAATTACAACAGTAGCAGAACAATAGCAAAATGCTAGACAGATTATGGGAATACGAATATATCTATATATGTATATACATATATGTATAGGTGTACACATACGCATCTATTCAAAGCCATTTATAATGGGAGCTGTGCGCTGGGACACACAATGGAGCCGCTATATGCATCACGTATGCAAATAATTGATTTTAATTAGCGGTCCTCCATGGTCACTTAGTTCCGGGTTCGGGCATATTAGTAGCTCATTAGAAGCATATGCAATGTGCCAGCATGTGATTGTTCTAATGCCAATAATCAATGTCTGGCCTAATCCCATAATTACATATTAGCTACAGATGCTATCAAAATTTAGTAGTAATTAATGCCATTTCATGGTCACGCTAAACACCGGCCCGATCGCATCAGAGCTTAATTGAACGAATTAAATTAATTCGAATATGACTCAAATCAAATGAAATCAAAGCAAATAGAATCTTTATTAATTCCACAAAACGAATCAATCATCTAAGATCAACGAATGCTGAAAATTGGAACCGAAAATTAAGTGAAATATAATATACTTCGCACACACACACACACACAGTGAGACTCGTTCAGCTGGTCGTCACACTTGACAGTCTGTACATAAAAAAAAAGCAACTATGAACCCGAAACAAAATAAATTCAATCCAATCAAATTATATCATTTGTCTACGAAAATCCCAGCAACAACAACGCCAACAATTATGGCCACAATTTCAATAATGAAAAATCTGCCAGCTAATGTCTCTCGTTTGTGTTGCTAATAATAAATAATATTATTATTGTTATTGTTATTGTTATTGTCATTGTTGTGCTTGTGCTTGTGCTTGTTGTATTACACATGCCATGCCGCACTTATTTCATATATATATACATATATATGTATGTACCTCTATATACATATATGTATATCGGTTCATATGGCCCTCTACCTATATAACAGCTCGTGCTTGGCTTATTATTGCCCATCCCAATGTGCTTCTAATATGTTTTCAATTTAAATAATAATCATATGTATGTATACATATTTAAATATATACGCACATATATGTATATACCTGTCTGCAACACGTGATCTTTTTTGCCCGTGTTGGTTTTTGACTTTGTCTCGCAAATCGCTTTATAATTGTCTAATGACTTCTATTCTCTTGTTTTTCTCATTACAGCAAATATAAAAGCCGCCTAATTGATTAGCAACAACTCCATCTCGGTCTCTCTATCACTAACTCGGACTCTCTCACACACACACACTCTCTCTCTCTCTCTCTCTCTCTCGCTCTCTCACACAACCGGCAACTGAACCAAATCGTAGTACTCAGAGAAAGACAAAGCCAGCCAAGATGACTGGTTTTACTAACGCTGGCTTCGAGAACGATGAGCCCGTCAAGGTGAGTACTAAGCATGTCAATGCTCAATTGGTGTTGCGAATAGATAGGGTCTAAAAGGAATGCCTAGAAATCTATTAGCAAGATACTGCACATTATCCTCTCTTAAGTATACCAATTGCTTCCTCAAAAACCTCAATCTCATCTTTTTGCTAGAAAATAAGTTAAGATCAGAGTTTTGACTAAAGCTTAAATTAAAAAAAAAATAATATAAGTATGTTTTTTATAGTATGGACTATATTTATAAAAAAAAATACATTTTACAAATGTAAATATATTATAGATATATAAAAATACATTCACATGGATAATTATGATATAGATAGATATGATATGGAAAAGGAATGATATTGATAGACATGATACTGATACAGATAAACAAAATATAAATATCTTCGATATAAATTGCATTATTCTATGTAAATTCATCTATCATACACATATATGTGACATAGATATGTTGTAAATAAATCTGATATGGATAGTTAAATAGATAGATAGACATGATATAAATATGATATGATAGATAGATATATATTGATATTGATTATTATTACATACATAGATCGTTATAATATATGTACATAAATAAGGTCAACTGGTAGATATGATATAGATGGTTAAGATTTTACTGATAGATAAATAGATTCTACAGATGATAATAATAGTTGTATTGGTACATTCAACTATCATTACTTATTAGAACTGAAAGTTCAAAGTCTACTAAAAATATGTGATCTTAAAATAATGCTAATCTGGTCTGACAGGCGATATAGATAATGAGGTTGAACATTACATATCCGGCTCACAGGCCTTCACAAAAGTCAATGTACGCAATGCGAAAAAAAAACTTATGGAAATAAGTCTGAACACGTGAAACCTTTCGCATTAGATAGAACGAGAAGTAGTTAACTGATTTGAAGCAAATGCATTTCTTGACCTATTGATTATAGTCGCGATGTAGATGTATATATATATCATGTATGTATCAATTACACAGCGTTGCTTGAGCACGAAACAAGTTTGCAACAAAGACTACAATATAATCCTATTCATATGTGTATATATGAATAAATATATTTGTATGGAATGTAATAAAAATCGAGTTTCGTAAAAATGAGCTGTAAGACTGGCTCATATATAGAATAGCATTGTTATATTAAATTCCCAGTTAGAATGGAATAGCGATAATTGTTAAGTTCAGTCAGGCAGAGATTATATGCATATATACATATATGTATTGGATTATCTATTATTATTATCAGTTGTTTTTTTATTATATATATATGCATATTAGATTGTCTATTATATTACATTATATCTGCTGGTTAATGACTGTGTTTGCCTTCGCCAAGAAATCTTGTTTAATAATAACACGCGTCACACTAATTTATGATGTGCCCCAAAAAAAAAAAAAAAAAAAAATCGAAAACAGCAAAAAGTTAATATTAATAAAAAAGATATATAATAAAGAAGGAAGTATTCAAAAGCAGCTCACCTCTCACATGCTCACACATACACATGGATCTCTATGTGTGTGAGATGATCACGGGATGTTGGAGATTATGAATGATGATGCTGCTGGTGCTTGGCTAAAGGCGGGCAGGCAGCTATGGGGGCGCTGGAGTGAAGTGGGCACTCCTACCGAAAAGCACATAAAATAAATTTCACCTCAAGAAACTCAGAAACAGAGACAGCGCTGAGGCCCACGCGAAAACGAGCCAGCGGGCCAAAAAGAAATGTGACAGCAGCAGAAAGCGCTCAAGAGCCAAAGACAAACATGAATACGAATACGCATGCTCGATCACTCTATATATATGTACATATGTATATACATATAGATTAATGCATATATGCAAAGTGTGAGACCTGTCCTAATTGAAAGAGCCTAGATCTGTGTACCATATAAAATCCAATCTTATTGCACAATTGGTTTCACAATAATAAATATTGCTCATTTATAATTGTAATCGTGTGGCCGTACCACCCATAGCCCCAGACAGCACCCAATGTGCCCAATAGCCCGCAGCCAGTTCGGGTCGCAGTGAGAACGCTCCATGGTAAACCCGTTTTGCTCGGCCACGTTAAGAAACCAGAGAATCAGGCAGCAAATAACCAAAACTCAATAACAAATACAAATTTATGTAAAGTCAAGTCAAGTCAATGTAAAAACGAAATATATATCTATATATATTCATATACATATCTAAATGTATGTATGCATGCATATATTGCGAGGGGCGACAGACGCACAGAGCTGAAAGCCAAAAAGCAAACACGAAACGTGCCGAGTTTAAAAATAAAACAACGCAAATCTCGTGCGTATATATGTAACTGGTTTCCCTAGTTGCTTGTCTCAGAGATTTGGCTGTTTCTTTGCTCTCTTTGTCATTTATCGTATGGTATTTTTATGCATGCACTTGCCGCACTTGCCTCACGATTATTGTTATTGCGCTGGCTGCAGCTCGCTTTATATTTGAATTCAAATTGAATTAATAAATATTATTATCATGTTGCATAGTTGGCTGTCTATATAGATTTTGATATTAGCTCGTTTCTCTCTCCCTCTCCCTCTATATATCTCTCTCTCTCTCTCTGTCTATCTGCCGTTTTCTAAGCAAATCATCAGCAGCGCCACCTGCCGGCAGTTACACGTCAGCTGTTTTACACGCGCCACCGCCACCGCCGCCGCCGCACATGCAAAGATCAAGCGACGCGTCGTCGACGGCGACGGCGATGGCAAAGCCGCCGTTTACAGTTAGAGCGAATTAACTGTCGACCAGTTTTTATTTATAGCACATTCATTTAGCTCGTTATTTATGCTATGCTAAATGCGTTTTATTTCTATTTTCTAATTTGCAAATTTTCATAAAATTTAATTCAATTGCAAATGCAATTAGAAGTGTTTTCAAAAAGTGTTTTTAACTGTAATTTGAAGTATGCGACTAGCATATACCCTGTAATATTTTAACTAGTTAAGATAACTGTGATAAATATTATCATATTTTGAATATATTTTGTAAATATGCTCATATGTATGTAAATACATAAATACATATATATGTAGATACTTGCAAAATGTACTCTTTCTTCTCTCTCTCTCTCTCTCTCTCTCTCTCCCAAGCTCTCTCTCTCTCTCTCTCTCTCTCTCTCTCTCTATTTCTCAATGTATTATATATATATTCTCACTCTTCTGCTCCCGCTCACACTCACACTCACTAACTCTCTCGCTCTCTCTCGCGCTCTCTCTCTCTAACACACACTCTCTCGTACACTCTCTATGCATATTTCGTAGCACTTCAAAATGCTATTTATTTGAGTGCAATCTGTTCAATGTCCACTCAGCCACTGACACCTGCGGCGTATGAGTAATATTTTGCCAATTGCATTCGTCTGGGCCACATTGACGTGGCCACGCGCTGTTGTTGCTGTAGTTGTTTTTTCTTATTTATTTTTGTTTTATTTTATTTTTGTTATATTTGTGTGTTGGTCGCCAAAAACTTGTTTGTGCTGTAATTTTTTTTTTTTTTTTTGTGTTTTAGTACCTAATTAAATGCAATTTTGTTTCGTTAATGCCAACAAAAAGTCACACACACACACACACACAGAGGCGTCATGCTTAAGACTAAAACTAATAATAATAGTAGCTCTAACAAGCGCAGTTACAGCTGCACGCATTACACACTCTATTATAATGCATTAACAAAAAAAAAAAAAAAAAAAAGAAAACAAAACAAAACAAAAAAATTTTTAGATATTTTTTGTGAATTTTTGTTTTATTGATAAGGTCGGGGAATTTTTGTATATTTTGTTTTTGTTTTTTATTTTTTGTTATTTTTTGTGTTTGGTTTAATGGCTGCCCAGTGATTTGCATACAAACAAAACGAGATTCAGCCCACCTTCACTTCTCCACCAAGAGCTAAGACCCCCCGCCCGCCGCCGCCCACCCGTGTCACGCGCTCCTCAAGCTGCGTGTGAACCAAGGGAGTCGTCTTACGCGATAATATTTAAACTACTTACATACGATATTGTTGTAAAACTAAAACAAAACGAACAAACAAACAAACAAAAAACAGTAATCGATTCATGCTTGCATAACGCCGCTCGTTGTCGTTGCTGTTACTGTTGTTGTTGTTAGCCACCTAATTGGCCAGGGGACGTGGACCCAACGCCGCCAACGACTCCGTTAAATGCCAATTACAGTTTTGTGCCTCCCCAAAACCAAAACCAAAACCAAAAAGAAAAACGTAATGTAAAATATATAGAAAAAAACTAAAATAAATAAATAAAAAACAACAAAATTTACGTAAATTGCGTTAGCGCTGAAAATCGCCCCCGCGGCGCCGCGAGCGCGCTGTAACCTTCTGAGCGCTTGCGGCAGCGCATGCAAAATCACAATTTCGATATATTTTTAGATATATGTATATACATATATACATATATATAGATGGAGATATTTTGGGCCAGTTCTACGACCGTGCCCAGTTAGTTATCTGGCAGGTGCCTTGCGCATTTTTTATGACCATTTAAAGGCCGCGTTGCGCATGCGCAATGTAAGGGGCGCAACAAACGCGCACAAAACGCACACGAAACGCGAGCAAAACGCGTCCATTCACGCATTTCATTTTAGAAACTAAAAACATCAACGCGCCAACACATACATAAATAATGAATGAACCTAGCAAAGCCATCAAATGCAAACTGCAGTAAAAATACTCTGTAAATCTAGTACAAAACAAAAATACCCTATAAAGATTATCTTTATATAGATACTCTATATGTATACATATCTATATTTGTTTGGTTGGCAATTCCAAGAGCTCAATGCCAAATGTTTGTCTACAAATTAATCAAATTCCAAGAAATCAATTAGGAATGATAAACGATTCAAATGAGATCATGATCCAGGAATAAACAAGAAGAAGAAGAGATAACCAAAGATTAGCTTTAAATCTAATTGATCTTAAGAACGAAAGAAAAAACAAACAAATTTAAGTGCAAAGAAATAAAAAATTAATAAAAAAAATGTCTTTAAAATTAAAAATAGAAATCCGTATAAAATACTAATTGGTTAGTAGGTAAAAGATAATAAGAGATTAAAGATAATTGATGCTTAGAAAAAAATCCAATTAAAATAAAGGTACAAAAAAATTAAAAAAAAGAAAGATAAGCAAAAAATATTTTTTTTTAATCAAATATGTGGCTTATTAATCAATCATAGAAATTAATTACAATACTAACTAGTTAATTAGTCTATATGTATAGATATATGCATTTAGTATAAGAAATAAGATGCGATAATAAGACACAAAAACTCATTGATCCTTAGGGGAAAACAATTTTAAGTGATAAAACAAGTAAGAACGTTGCAGTTAGGCGCCACTAACTGCGATATACTTTGTTCCCATAGGTGCATCTTATTTATTTAATAAACATTTAATTAACGAAATATTTCGGCAATTAGAAAACGTACATGGCAAGCAACAAACGTTTTTCCTACACATACATACAGATTTACACATGTACACACAATTTTCTAAGTATACATACAAAAGTTTGCATGCCAGAATATTCTACGAATTGTGACTGAATTGGGAATTTTTCGATCGTTATTTTAGTTTTGTCAAAAGGCGCTCTAGCAATGCATTACAATGTCTTATTTGGTTTTAGTTAATGGAGTGCGGTTCAGGGCAGTGGCGCTGGTGGTAAGCACTATGCAAGCTATACTTAGGTGCGTGGGTTCGAATCCCGCAGAAACCTTTTTTTCAAAAATTATTTATTTTTTATTTTTTTATATTTGTATATTTATTATAAAATGCTTGCTGCCAATTGATGATAATTTATAAACATACGCATATGAATTTTGCATTTAAGCAAAAACTAAAACAATTTTTCCGATTTGCCACGCTGTGTGGCAAGCAATTTTTCTATGCATGCAAATATGTATTTATGTGTAAGTGTATACACATACAAAAGTGTATACATATTGCAAGAATTGCGATTGTATTGTTTTGTTTCGTCACAAGCTGCTGATCAGCTGGTCAGCTGATCAGCTGTGAATTGATTTAGGTTTAGCTAACGATTACATGTTGTTTTCAAAAGACCTAGGTTCGAATCCCGGTGGAAACTTTTTATTTATTAATCAAAAACTTATCAATTTTATTTTTTAAAATTTATTAATATTATTAAATTTATGTTAAAATGCTTTTTGCCATCTTAGCAATTGCTACTAAGCTATTATATGCATGAATTATGCAGTTGGCCACAACAAACTTCTTTGCCGATTTGCCACGCCCCCAGTGGGCGTAGACGCATAATTTTTTGCCAGTTCTTAGAAAAGGCCGAGGCTAACATGACTGCAAAATTTGGTTGCTTACATTCCAAAAATGCGAAAATTACAGGGTATTTTTCGATATGCCACGCCCCCAAAGAGGCTGAAAAATTATTTTTGGGGCATCGATAGAGGAGAACATTAGTAACTCAACCATCCAATTTTCAAGCTTCTAGCTCTAAAACTGTAGGAGATATAAACTTTTGCGGTTTGCCACGCCCCCTGAGGGCGTAGATATATCTACCATAGCTTATTAGTCTTGGGTTGTCAACCCGAGTATACATGCAAAATTTCAAGTCTCTAGTGTCAATAGTGTTCAAAATATAGCACAATTTGAAAAATCACTATATATTCAGGTCCGATTTGCCACGCCCCCAATGGGCGTAGACATATAACTTTTTGATCGACCTTCTTAGAATCATAACATTAACTCACATGCAAAATTTCAGCGTTCTAGCTTTAACGGTGTAGAAGATACGTATTTCCCGATTTGCCACGCCCCCAATGGGCGTAGATATATCCGCCATAGCTTTTTGAACTTGGGTTGTCACCCCGAGTATACATTTCAAATTGCAACTCTCTAGCTCATCATCTAGTATGATAACTTAACTATGGGCGGAAGAGTTTTCCGATTTGCCACGCCCCTAGTGGGCGGATCGGGAAAATTTTTACACTTTATAATTCGGGAGCATATATGAGTATATGTTTAAAATTTCAAGTCTCTAGCTCTAATAGCGCCGAAAAATATTGCGTTCATACGGACAGACGGACAGACGGACAGACGGACAGACGGACAGACGGACGGACAGCAAGACGGACATTGCACAAAACCAATATACTTTTTTCCCTTTGGGAACAAAGTATAAAAAACAAACAAATATTGCTTAGAATTGAAAACACAAATTAGTAGCTAATATTAACTAGTTAATTAGTATACATTATAAATAATCAAGAGATTATATATGATAGAGTAAGAAAAAAGATAAATACACCAAAAAATATATTTAAAAAATTAATATTTTCACTAAAAATTTAAAAATATTAAATAGCATGGAAAACGAACTAATTAGTTAGTTAGCATAAATATTAAATATTATTATTAGAGGTAGCTGGAGAATAGCTTAAATAATGCGATGAAACTAATTGATCTTTAGGAAAATGGAAATATTTGAAATGTGTAAGAATAAAATAATTAATAAAATTCGAAATTTCGCTATACTAACTAGTTAGTTAGTAAGTTCATAGCTTATCTAGATCATATTCCTTTTCAAACTTGGCCATTCGCAGCACCAAGAAACAACAACAACTCCACCCCCTCCCCCCTCTTAGTACCCCCCTAGCTACCCTCACTTGACCCATGCGCTGGCCAGTTCCACGCATTGGATAAAGCCTATCTTTTCGCTGTGTTTGTTTTCATTTTTCGTTTTTGTTTCTTTTTATGTTTTTGGTATTATTTTTAGCCAAAAGCTGGTTTCGAGCCAGACACCGCATCGCTTCGAGAGAAAGTTGTGCTGAATCCGGGCGAGAAATGGCGCATTTTAAAGAATATCTCAATCATCTCGATTGCCTTTATGGTGCAGTTCACTGCGTTTCAGGTGAGCACAAATGAACCATGGCCAACCAAATCAGATCCAGCTAATATTGTGTTTTTTGTTTTTCTGTTTATTTAGGGCACGGCCAATCTGCAATCCTCGATCAACTCGAAGGATGGTCTTGGCACAGTGTCGCTCAGTGCCATTTACGCGGCGCTGGTTGTCTCTTGCATCTTCCTGCCCACGCTGATCATTCGGAAGCTGACGGTTAAATGGACGCTCGTTTGCAGCATGCTCTGCTATGCGCCGTACATTGCCTTCCAGCTGTTCCCGCGCTTCTACACCCTCGTGCCGGCTGGCATTCTGGTGGGTATGGGGGCGGCGCCGATGTGGGCGTCCAAGGCCACATATCTGACACAGGTTGGGCAGGTGTATGCTAAGATAACTGAACAAGCTGTCGATGCCATTATTGTGCGCTTCTTTGGCTTCTTCTTCCTGGCCTGGCAATCCGCCGAGCTCTGGGGCAATCTCATCTCCAGCTTGGGTAAGTTGACATGTGTGGAATATAAGATGAACGATATCTAAATTAATCTCCCTTTCTTTCTCTCTCTCTCTCTCTACATTGCAGTTCTGTCGAGCGGCGCACATGGTGGCAGCAGCAGTGCCAATTCCACAATCAGTGAGGAGGATTTGCAGTATTGCGGTGCAAACTTCTGCACCACCGGCAACGGCGGCCACGGCAATTTGGAGCGTCCGCCAGAGAACGAGATCTTCGAGATCTCCATGATCTATCTGTCGTGCATTGTGGCCGCCGTTTGCATCATTGCCTTTTTCCTGGACCCCCTCAAGCGTTACGGTGAGAAACGCAAGGGCTCCAATTCGGCGGCAGAGCTGTCCGGCCTGCAGCTGCTGTCGGCCACGTTCCGTCAGATGAAGAAACCCAATCTGCAGCTGCTCATACCCATTACCATCTTCATTGGCATGGAGCAGGCCTTCATTGGCGCCGACTTCACCCAGGCCTATGTGGCGTGCGCTCTGGGCGTGCACCAGATTGGCTTCGTCATGATCTGCTTTGGCGTTGTGAACGCTCTCTGTTCCATACTCTTTGGCTCTGTAATGAAGTACATTGGTCGCCTGCCCATCATTGTGCTGGGCGCCGTCGTCCACTTCACGCTCATCTCTGTCGAGCTATTCTGGCGGCCCAATCCCGAAAATCCACTCATCTTCTATGCCATGTCCGGCCTGTGGGGTGTCGGTGACGCCGTCTGGCAGACGCAGATTAACGGTCTCTATGGCCTGCTCTTCAGGCGAAACAAGGAGGCCGCCTTCTCGAACTATCGCCTCTGGGAGTCGGCTGGCTTCGTCATTGCCTATGCCTATGCCACAACGCTCTGCACCCGCATGAAGCTCTATATTCTGTTGGCTGTCCTCACGCTCGGCTGCATAGGCTATGTCATTGTGGAGATTCTGTACAGAAAGAAGGTAAGTTGGGATGAAATTCGCTCACAAATTATTCTAATCGAATTTCGTTTACCATCTGCAGCAACGCAAGATCAAGAAGCAGGAGAAGATCGAGGCTGCCGAGAAGGAGAAGGAGGCTGCGGCTGCTGCGGCAGCTGCCGCTGCCGCCGAGGCCAATGTTGGATTCGGCGACGCCGTCGAGGAGACCGATGATGAGCTGGACGATCTCGAGGAAGATATTGTAGTCACGCGCCTGTAATAATCGTCATTTGTTAATTGTTGTACGTTCTTTTTGTTTATTTTCGCTGACGGCGACGACGTCGTTGCGGCTGCAACAGCTCCAACTGTTATCGCTTAACAGTGCGCAATTCTGTTAATCAAACACGAGTGCAAAAATGTTAAACATAGATTCAAATACACGCAAACACACACATACACACACACTGTTGCATAACTGCAGGCGCACGCACACATCTCGTCGGCCCGTCGACACTTTGTCGTTGTAGTTGTCGTAGTACTTAGTACATTCCCCCTTCCCAAATCCATTCAATACATAAGGCCAACCAGCCTTAGCGCAAGCGCACACGCACACCAGTGCCTCTATATATTTGTGTGTATATACATGTATAAATATGTCTGTGTGCCTGCGTCTGTGTGTGTCCTGCAAAAGTTTCGTTTGTACATATGCAAAAAAATTTAAGCACAAATCGACTGTTGGCAAGCTGATAGCAATTGACGACAGAGGGCGTCTTCAACTTTACAGCGTGTGTGAAGAACAAGCAAGCAACGGTGTGTTAGTTAAATGTTAGACAGAGAGAGAAAGCCGCACACACACACACGCACACACATGCACATGCACAAGCACCAACGCACACTGACAACACATGCTGCAACAGTATGTGTGTGTCAATATGCCTATTAAATTGTTATTTTATTTTAAATACTAGCATTAAATCAATATATATACACCATTTTTTTTAATATTTTTTTTTTTTTTTGCCTATATACAAAACCACAAGAAAACAATAAAACAAACAACAAACAAACGTGATAATCAGCCACACTCACAACGCACACGCACACAGACACGAGTGCACACAGTCACAAAATAGTCAAATTTCTAAACTAAACTAAAAACTGGCCGCGAAAACTAATGTTAAACATAATTATTAATTATAAGCAGTCGAAAAAGAAAACAACAAAATATATAAATATACATACATATATATAATATAGAAAGCAAGCGATTAAAACAAATTTGATAAATGCATAAGCAAAAAATATAGCATGCGAAATGATAAATACATTTTTTGCTCAGTATTATGTTTTAAACTATATTTAAGCGTGTTATTGTTCCCTGTTTTTTTTTAATTTTTTTTTTTTTTTTATTTAACACATTTTTTCTTTTTCAAAAAAAGTAACAAAATGAAAGACAAAGGAGAAGCAAAAAACTAAAATGCACACATATATATATATATATATATATATATATATATATATATATATATATATATATATATATATATATATATATATATATAAATATATGATTGAGGAGAAACACATTATTAATTTTGTGTTGGAAACAAATTATGAAAAACAAAAACTAAAAAAAAAAACTCCCTTCGATTGCAATTATTATTATTTTAATAATGTTGCAAAAACGCAATATACAAAAATATTTTTTTTTTTTTCGTTTTATTTAAAAGTTTTACGTAAATATAATCAAATGTAAAAACAAAAATACACAAAAAAAATCAAAACAAAAAAAAAAAAACAAAAAAATATAAATGCATAAAATTTTATTTTATTTTTTATTTTTTTTTTTTGCCTAGTTCAATAAGTAGTTCATTATATTATGTAAAATATAAAAATAAATAAATGAATATAAATATTTTAAAAACCTTTTTGACTTTATTTAAAACTGAAAAGGACTCGAGTACGTTTAATCTGGATTAGGCCAAAAGAACTTTCTGAAAGTTTCGTTTACCTTTGATATTATAGATTTTGAGTTTAAACTCAACTATTTTTAATTATGGATCATTAAAATATTCTGTAGGCAATTTGACAAATCTATACTTATCGATTTGAATTTTAAAGCCAGAGGACCCCAATTCTTCTTTTGTGCTCACTGCTTGGCTATACGAAT
Source organism: Drosophila koepferae (assembly GCA_030914345.1). Taxonomy (NCBI): domain Eukaryota; kingdom Metazoa; phylum Arthropoda; class Insecta; order Diptera; family Drosophilidae; genus Drosophila; species Drosophila koepferae. The sequence goes on from JAUESR010000196.1 coordinate 1,247,984, forward strand.
TCGACTCGATTATTATCGGTAACATAGCTCTCTCGCTAAAGGCGCATTTAACTGTTTTTCTACCGATAATAATCATTCTTCAGACTAAAGACTAAATCTTTGGCCCTAGTATCTTATGTTGTCTTTTGTTTTCAAAGTGCAAGTCGATTATTATCGATAACCCTAGATGGTGGAATGATTTATTTTTATATATAATTATAGAATGTACATCATAAAATCTACAGCTCAATTAAATAAATATAAATATAAATATAAATATAAATATAAATATAAATATAAATATAAATATAAATATAAATATAAATATAAATATAAATATAAATATAAATATAAATATAAATATAAATATAAATATAATTATGTATATATTTCAAATTTCAGCTTTACAGGCTTTGGAGGTGATCTTGTTTATAAGGAATTAACTCTGCACACCGATCAAACACATCAACTTACATAAAACATTGCACTTTTTTAATGGATAATTGAGATTGCCTAGTCAAGTGATAATTGTCTATATCATATATATTGTTACATTATTTGTTTAGATTATGATGCATAAGAGACTTTGAGCCATTCGAAGATGAGCTGAACAACTTCAACGTATATATAGCAATCAGATTCAGTTTATAGCTGGCAAATGTATACGAAATGTTTCCGTTTCAAAAGTTGCTAACTTAAGATATACATATATAAATATATATACTACAGATAATATACTTTTGGAGGAGGGGCGGCGGGGGGAGCATTAGTCACAACAGCCAAGAAACGTTTCTAATTATAAGCGAGCCTCGTCGTCACGTCACGTTGCAATTAGTGGGGCCGTAAGATATCGCTGCACGAAGTGCCCTCGCTGCTGCATTGGCTCGTCTAGATCTATGGCTTAGATTATTCTATGAGTTAATATTACAAAATAAATACTTTATTGTTATTGAAGGGGGATGGTAGGGGAGAAGGGGGAAAAATGCCTTAAATTTTAACAGACTTTAACTAAGATTAGACACATCTGGAATTATAGCTTAATCGCATCGTCCCCGTTGTACTTGTTGTTCTTGCGACGACGGCTGGACTTGATTTTGCTGAGTACGTTGTACGCCTGCTGGATCTCAATGAAGCGCTGATGGGCAGCCGCACGCAGTGCCTCGTCCTTGACCTTGTCGGGATGGTTCTCCTTAGAGAGCTTGCGATAGGCAGCCGTAATGTCAGCCTGCGAGGCCGTGGCACTCACGCCCAGCACCTTGTACGCATTGCGCTCCCCGTCCACATCCATGCTCTCGAAGACCTCGCGCCACGTCTCGTACCAGCCGTGATGCTGCCCGTAGGTATAGGTGTCGTATAGGGCCTGCTTCAGATCGGTCCACCAGGCGGAGGCCAGGAAATTCTGCAATGCCTCATAGATGGGCACTTCGCCGCCATCGTCGTCGGTAATGGTGCCATTGAAGACCACCACAGAGCCCCACATGGCAAAATAAATGCAAATGGCAGCGCCCAGCTGGACGGTGCGTTGCCCGGTGCTGCGCCTGCGCGGCGGAGTGCGACGCCACTGCTTCAGGAAGCCATCAAAGATCGCGGCAGAGACAAGTGCCGACAGAAGCAGCGAATATGTCTCGTCGTAGATGTAGAAGCGTGCCAAATAGGCCACGAAAGCGCCAGCGAAACACGGCCACCAAATGCCACACTCGCGCCCAACATTGCCAACGGTCCAGACGCCCAGCGACACGAAAAGCGGTATGAACCAGTGCAGCCAGGTGAAGTCTATACCAGCGGTGACATTTTGCGGTATGGCCGAGCTGAAGAGCTGGCCAAACAGATAGCCGAACATGATCTGACCCATAAAACGCTTGGAGGAGTAGGGCGGGCGTGGATAGGCCTGCATCTTGGCAATGAACACATTCAGGAACTTCGGATCCTCGTTGGCGTCGCGCACATATTCGGGTATGAGAAATATCTCACTCAGCCAGCCGATGCCCATGTAACCGCCCAGAGAGCACCACCAGAGGAATGCGTGACGATCGCGATGTAAATACAAATGATGCAGTCCAAAGATGCCGCCGAAAAGCCAGAGTATGTAGGCGACGAAAACGGATTTCTTCTTGGGCAGGACGTTCTGCTCCGCATATTGCTTGGTGTGTCCATTGGCCTTTGCTGAAACTGGTGGCGAGGAGCTAGAATCTACGATCGACTCAAAGCCAGAGGCAGCTGGGATCTTGCCATTCCCGTTGCTATTGATGTTGTTGTTGTTGTTGTGCATGACGGCTTTCTTTAGGCCCATTTTCTGTAGGATTCTCACTGTGATTAAATTGAGTGAATTGTTGTGAACTCAATTCAAAACTCAATTCTTACCTGCTTGATCTTTATGGATGGATTCTTTATTCACTTGTTTTTGTCGTTTAGTTAGCCAGAGAGCGAGATCTCCCTCTGCTGTCACACAAAAAGCAGTCAACAAGGCGAGTCAGCTCGAGTCGAGTCGAGAGCCAATTCAAACTTTCTCTTTTCACAAATTCTGTTCACGCAGCTGCAACAACAAAAACAACAGTGAGAGCAAACAGGTAGTAGAAACAGTTATAGCCAGCCGCACTGATGCGTTCAAATCGTATTAGTTCTTAACGCTTCGTTTTAACTTACATGGTTAATAATAACAGAAACCAAAATTAAAAAAATACAAAATAAACTGCTAGCTGTTGCCTTTAATTTGTATTTTATTGCTTGTTGCTTCGGGTTCGTTGCGTTTTTCGCATGTGCCACTTTTCTCAGGCCACAGTTAACTGTTGCGTTCTTGTCGGTAATTTCTTTTAAGCCAGATCTCGATTTCGATTTTGAGCGTGCAGCGACCTGGCAACCTGGCAACAAACAGTGCTGCTAAACGACAAAATTTTGTGAGTCCGCAACGAATACAAGAGATTACGTTCAATTTCAATTTTGAACTGATAATAAAACTGATACCGAAATCAACTTAAAGTTTTCTTTAGAAATATTATCAATAGTTTTCTTTAACTGACTATAATATATATATTTGCTTGCTCTACGACTGAATTTAGTTAACTCACCTTCAATATTGAACAGCATATACAAAAATAAATGACTTGTTTTTCAGCAAGCAGCAGAACTAAATACAACATATTTTACGGCACTTCGATAATTGTGTGAAACATTCGATTGTTAACACAATCGAAAAATGTGAGTGGAATGTCAAAACTATTGCCACGATCATTTGGTCACATTCAACAAATGAGACAACTTTCAAAAAGGCAAAACGATATTCGAAAATGTTTGTTTATTCACTCACTATATTGAATGCTTACACGTATAAAAAAAAGTAATTAGGTTTAGTTTGACACGATAATTGCATTTGCTTAATTGGTAGAATTTCAACTTATAGATAATATGCAAAACTAGCATAGTTGACAGAATCTGAGAATACTTCAGTTTTGTTTTTAGCAGCTTACAAGCAAATGGTTATGAGAAAAATGTAATACTTTCAATGAGCGACTGTTAAGCATCGCTGGGTTAATAAATAAGTACACACATATGTTAAAAACACATACACAAATTAAAATTAAAAAAAAAAAAAAACAATCGAAAATGTTAAAATTAGTAAAAATTCCATAACGTGATGGAATAGATAAAATGCAATTGATGTGGGAGCATTGGCGGTGATTAGTTATTTTTCTTTTTCGGCTTCTTGGGATTGCGTGAGCGCGATTTGGCCTTGCAGAGCGGACAGATGGGTGCATTGCGATGAATCTGCTGGTGACAGGACAAGCAGGACTTCATGGGGGGCGGCTGTTGCCTCAGGTTCACGTTGAAGTCGGAGCGAAACGATGGATGATGCCCGATGCCAATCGATGGTGACTGCTGCAGCCGGTTTGTGGTCGGAGGCGGCGGCGGCGGTGCCGAAAAGTCGTTCTTGCCCAGCCGAGCTGCAGCCACGGCTGCAGCTGCGGCAGCGCCAGCGCTGCCTGGTGCTCCGGGCGGAGCGGGTGGCATAAACGCATGCCCTGGCCCACCACCACCGCCGCTGGGCACCGTGGAGCCACCGCCTCCACCGGCGCCGCCTGCATTCGGTGGCAATGCTGTCACAGTGGCCTCTGCCATCAGCGGATGCCGTGCATGGGGTCGCGCCAGAGATGTGGGCTGTGTGACAGCGGCCGCTGCGGCTGCGGCTGCTGCCACGGCCGCCGATTGAGCAGCGACCTTAAGGAAGTTTGTCTGAAAGCGATCCTTTGATATGGGGCTGCCCTCCTCCTCGTGCAGGTCTCGGAGTGGACTGAGACCCAGATAGTCGCGCCGCATGTGGTCGATTTGATATTTGAGAGCGAGATATTCTTCGTACACACGATTGGCCATATCGAAGGAGCGTGTTTGATTCTCTTTCGTCTGCTTGATTATGTTCTCCATGTCATTGATGTCTGCGTGTATCTGACGTAGCTCCTCCACATGCGACATCTTCTCCTCCAACAGATGTTCCATTTCCTTGCGATATTCATCCAGGCATTTCTCCTCGTCATCGCTTAGCTTCACTTCCTTAATGATGCGCACCTTGAGCTTCTCCAGGGCCAACGTTTTGTCCCGTATATCCTTGATTGCCTCCAGCTTGGCGTAGTAGTGCCGCTCATTGGAGCTAGAAATCTCGCTGGTGGCCATTTTGAATGGCTGCTGTGATATTTATATATGATGCGTTGATTGCAATTTGTAATTTCGATTTATCTGCGGCACTCAATATATATTCTGTTTACGCCCCGTAATATTAATTTAACTGTGCGACGCAAAGGTGCAACTTTTGATTGAACTTTTATTATTTTTGTATCTTTTTTCACTTTTGCTTTGTGTATTTCGTACAGGGATGGGTACTTTTACCCAGGGCTTTGCTCTTAATGCTATCGATATATCTTTTTATACGAAGAGGGTAACAGAATATTAAGCGATTCATCGCTTAAGCTACTGTTATAAACGAACATTTAGAATCGAGAAATGTTTTGATTTTGTTTTAATTTGTTTTATTTTTAACGAAAATAACACTTCCAGCCTAGTTTAATATGTATATTAATAAACAGTTAACAACAAATGCTGTAAGTTCTCATAGTCAACCAATAATAATTGCGCCATCTGTGATATTAATGAATGATTTTCAGTATTTTTGGATTTGTGTATTTTCATCTAGAGACTACTTTGAAAATTTATCTGTCCACTAAATCATTCCCATCTTCAAAAGTCTTAGATAATCCTTCTGTTTTTTTTTTTTATATTTATTATAGTTTTATGATTAATTAAATAATATAACTTAAAATTCAATTCATATTACTTTTTCATATACTTTTTTAAAAATGTCACTAATTGCGCCAAAAAATACTGCAGTCGAAATATTTTTTATCGATTATGAATTGTATTTTTACTGTTTAACAGTGGGCGATAGTCCACAATTTTCAAAAACCGCTTAAACCCTCACGTCCTATTTGCAAAATTAGTTGAGCGTCTTTTGTTTGGGGAGCGAGTGAGAGACACTTATTTGCAGACACTCCGAAACAGTCAGCGAGCTTCTAATAATGTTTTTACTTTTCTTCTCTTTTTTAGTTTATTTTGTTTTTATCTCAAAGGTGTACAAATCATAGTTGCTTAGTATCTGAAACTTTTAAATCCTGTTATATTTCCGATATTAATATTTTTTCAAATCATCGGAAGTCTCGATGTTACTTCAGATACAATTAAAATACCAAACGCAACTATCGATTGTAAAACAACAGCATTAGGCAGCCCTAGTTGCGATTTGACTTGACTAACGACAGTATAAGTGCAGCCCTAGCTGTGCCGGCTAAATTTTGTTTGCTTATTGGTTTATGGAAGCAACTGCCTGTAAAAATGGGTCTTCTATCGGATCCGTCATTATCAACACATAACAAGCTGGTGGACAATCTGGCAAAGCATATGCGCAAGCTATGCTATGTCTTCTACACAGCGGGTGTGGTCTGGTTTATGTGCCTCGCCCTACCGGAATTCAATCATGGAACTTACTTATCAGAGAATGCCCTATCACCAGGTGCGTGTACAACTGACTATTTTTGTTGGTGTTTTCTATTTAATGATAATTGCAGGTTTGGTGTATCCTGAGATACGCGTAGATGCCAACCGCCTGGCCATCCAGATGCTAGAGGAGCTGCAGCGCGAACGCAAGGACCATCAGTCCACAACGCCGCACGCCTGGATTCTGGCCAAGTTAAATGAGTTTGGCTTGGAGACACACACACATAACTATACGCTGCGCTATCCGTTCGGTGGCGGCAAGGAATTTCACGGCAAAAACATATATGGCATATTGCGTGCGCCGCGCATCGGCTCCACTGAGGGCATAGTCTTCTCGGCGCCGTACCGATCACCGAGCTCAGTTCATGTTGACATAACACCCAGCGTACCAATACTGCTAGCATTTGCCGAGTTTGCTAGACGTAAGTAGTATAGTTGTTACAGCTAGACTAGAGTTTAGGCTTAGCTCCGTCTTCTTTTGGCAGGAAAAAATTACTGGGCCAAGGATTTGATATTTTTGGTTACCGAGCAGGAGCAGCTTGGCATGCAGGCCTGGCTGGAGGCCTACCACGATGGCGATAAACGATTAGACGCTAGCAATTCGTATCTGTTGGCTGGAAACCTACCAGCACGCGCTGGTTCGTTGCAAGCAGCATTGAACATCGAAGTGCAGGACTTGGAAATTGGTTGGTTTTCCAATTAACTTGATTAATCAATGTTTACTAATCAATATGTTTGCAGACTATGTTGATGTTAAGATCGAGGGCTTGAATGGTAAGCTGCCCAATCTGGACATGTTTAACTTGGTGCAGCGCATCATGGCGCGTGAGGGCGTCACCTCGGGGTACAAGCAGACGCCTCGTAAGAAGCGCCGCAATAACATCTCCGCGTACGAACAGAACCTACGCCAAATGCTGGCCATGCTATCGACGCAGTCATCGGGCGTGCCCAATGGCAATCATGGACTCTTTCATCGCTATCGCATTGATGCACTGACCATATCCGCTGCCAAGCGTGTTACCAATTCTAATGTTAAGCCCAATCCAAATTCGTCTGCCGTGCCGCTCCTTAAGGCAATCGAGGGCATTTCTCGCAGTCTAAACAATTTGCTGGAACGCTTTCATCAGAGCTTCTTCTTCTATGTGATTGTGCACAACGATCGTTACATATCCATTGGCGACTATATGCCCGCCTTGGTTGCCCTCATCGCCTGTAGCTTTCTCAAGGCATATCTCACATGGTCCACACTGGATGCCACAGAGCGTCACTCGCAGGAGAACACAGCTGAAGCTAAGACCGATCCTGCTGTGCCAGCCGTGCAGTTGTCGAAGCTCTCTATGCCATATGGCTTCGTACTAATCTATTTGGCTGTGGTCCTGTTCATCGGCTACTTGGGCAATGTTCTGCCGCTGCAGAAGTACTTTATGGAGTTATCCATAAGCGCTGGACCGCTTACTGGATCCATACTGCTCTCACTCAATCTTATTGGGCTTGTGCTGCCTTTCATTGTGGTGCTGCCGCCTGGCGGCCTGGAGCTGTTGCACATCAGCATGCTGCTCATCTATGGCTGTGCTCTGATTGTCGTTGGACTGCTCAACTTCTCGCTGGGCTTCTTTGTGGCGGTGCTATCGGTGCCCATGGTCGTGGCCCTGAATACTAACAAAATAAATAGTACATTGCGCGGCCTGACTCGTCTGTGGACTTTGCTACTAAATCCGCTGGTGGTCATCTACACAATCGTCCTGATCCTGAGTTTCTCTCAATTTCCCGAACTGACATTCCAACAGCTGATGCTGCGCGCCATCTCCGCTACCATGGATGCAGTGACCTTTGCGCTCACTGATTCGGTGGTGAGTACGAGTGACGGCGTCACGCTCTTCTATAGCTGATTCGTAATCGTATTCTCTCTCTCTTTCAGATTTATGGCAATTGGCTTTATTTTGCCATTTGCACTGTCTTCTTGCCCCTTTGGATCGTTTGTTGGACTCTGGCACTGGCAAAGCGTAATGACGATAGCATTTCACCAGAGAAGCTGAAAACGAATTAATCTGGTGATTTTCTCTGTATTAAAAAAATCCATTTTCGTTCTATGGTAACTTATAATAAATAAAACATGTTGAATCATATGCGTATATAGTTAAAGGACTCTGCCTATATAATGAATATCATATATATATATAATATAGATTAAAGAGTTCTTGCCTAAGGTATTATATTATATATAGCTCAGGTTACAAACGTTGTATTATGACATTTTCCCTGCTGATGACAGTCATATACCTACCAAAACTTTAAGACAAGAGATATTATAATATATATATATATAGATTACATAAATCGTTAAATAAATTATCTTTGCCATGAAAAGTTTACATTTTTAACAAAAAACTTGCATATTAATACTTCTTTATAAAATGAAGGGAGAATATTTATTTTGTGTAAAATACTTCTTGTGCTCCATCTGGCTGTTTGTATGAAGACAAACCATTCGCTCGTAGTGATATAAACTTTGAAACTTAGAAGAAATATTTCTGAGCAAGACCAAACATATCCGATATGATTTTTTGTTTACTCATTTTTGAGGCAGGGGAAATTAAAATTTATATAGAGAAGGTAACTTCTAAAACATACATTTTTATTCCCTGAACCCATTGAACATGGGAATTCTGGGTATAATGGCTTTGTGTAAATCTATGTAACAGACGGAAGGAGACGTCGCAGACCCCATAAAGTATATATATTCTTGATCAGCATAAAAAAATAAGTTGATCTAGCCCCGTCCGTCTATCCGTCCGTCCGTTTGTCCGTCCGTCCGTCCGTCGTTCCGTTCGTATGAATGTCGAGATCTCGGAAACAACAAAAGCTAGAGAGCTGAAATTACATGAATACTCGTATGTTAATTACGCAGTACGAGTTTATTTTGTTTTTTCGATAACTTATCCCATTTCCAAATTATCGATAAAAATTCGTTTACTTTTTTAAGTTTTTTGAGCATATCTTCTACACCGTTTGAGCTAAAGACTTCAAATTTGTATATTTCGATATTATTGATACGCAGAATATGAAATTGTCAGATTTTGGATGCTACGGCCCCTTCGCCCACAATTTAATATAAACGCATTTCAAATACTAGAGACTTACAATTTGGCAAATAGACACATTTAGATGCTTTTAATATATTCTGAAAGTTTCATGAAGAGCGTCCATCTATAAATTTACAAGCGTCCAAAGTATAGCCGGACCCACCTCCAAGCCACGGCAGCAACTGCGCGGTTATACGTTCGTAAAGAAGAAGAGTATGTTCCTTAGCTATTTATTTAAAAATTACATAAATGGGCTCTTAGAGTTAGGATTACCAACTTCTATAGATATATCAACACTTGACTAAGACAAAAATATTTAAGTTTCATTAAGTTCATCTTACTTTGGAACAGATTTTATATAATCTATTGTGCCTGCCTGCAATGTTCTTACATTATTTTACTTACATGAGTTTATAGGAAATTTCATTCGTTTCAAATGCAATATGGAATGATTCAATAAAAACTTTAAAATCAAGCGTTTTCACCTCAGTCGTGACTTGACTAAAGGTACGTTATGCTAGCTCAGCTTATTTCGCTTTTTTATTTTCCATGTTTATAATTTGATATATTTGTTTATGATTCAATTTGCAGGAGAAAAGGCCAATTAAAAGTTCGTATACGATGTAGCGCATCAACAATAAGCAAAACATAATAATAAAAACGTTTCGAGTTTTTATATAACCATTTGGTTGGCTATAGAGGAGCCCGCTAGCAGCTTTCTGGGACCCTTTTATGAATTAGTATGCCGTGGATTAATTGAAACTATATGGGAATTCAGGGTGGATTGCTTGCCGGATAAGTGGATGCAAACTGGGAGACGGTGGCGTGGCAGATGGAGTATATATATTACAGTGTATATTATAGGTATACATATAAAGTGAAGGACATATGCATATTTTATATAATATCGATGAGATTCAATATGCCTAGATCGACGTGATCTTGAAATTTTAAGTATATATTTGAGAAAAAATTTGTTTATCTCTAAATAACTCTTCCAATTTCCTAGCTATTGATCAAAATCGACCTTTTGTATCTGAATGAAAATTTGGGATTTTCAATTAAAGAAGAAGAGTATTAGTTTTTTTTTTCAGGGTATCTCGTAGTCGAGCCGTCTCGACTAGAGCCTTCTTACAAATTTTTTTTTTTTTCTTTTTTTTTTTTTTTTTTTTAGCATACATAATATAAAAAGTTGGGAATCATTAGTTTATTTGAATGTGTTCACGCTACAGTTCACACACGCGCACGCACACTAGCAAGTGTATGCGTGTGTGTGTGTGTAATTGTGGGTGTATAAGGACACATATACTACATATATTATATGCATAATATATATATATATGTAATTTGACGAAGTTGATTTATTGTGGCATACAGCGATATCACGTATTCAGTTTCAAGAGCATCAATGAGGAGGGGCAGAGTAGTGTAAGGGGGGGTGATGACAAGGGGAACTGTATGTTTGAAGGGTAAAGGGGCGTTAGCGAAAAGTGTACAAACTTTTTGACTATGACACGCAACTCAATTTAAAAGTTTCGAGATGCTGGCAATGCGGCGATGCGATGTGATGGAGGCGGTAATTAGTTATGAGCCGGAGCGAGAGACGTAAAGCTGAACGGCAGAGCGGCAGAACGGCTGTGCCAGTGCCAGTTGGCGTGAGAGTCAGAGTCAAAGACAGAGCTGGAGTGTGAGTGCGGTAGTAGAGTTTGCAAATTGGAGCCCAGGCCACAGCTCAAATTGTTTGCCAGATGATGACACTGATGATGAAAGGAGCAGTAGAAAGTGGATTGGAGGCGGGGTCGGGATCGGTGTCGGTGTCGGGGTCGGGGTCGGGATATAGATGGATGCAGAAGGGTTGTGCTGCACTTCTCCATCCAGTTGATGAGCTTAACAAGAAAAGTTTGCCACTGGCATCTGTATCAGCCAACAGCTGGAATTGAGATTCAGATGCAAATGGGGATGGGGATGGGGATGGGGATGGATACTAGAATAAGGTTAAGATTGCTTTTTGTATCTACGGTGCAACGAGAATTTATTGATTGTTAGTGACAATTCGAATATGTTAGTAGTAAATCTATATATAAACCTATGCTTGGTGATATGCCAAATTGTATTGGGTGTCAACGCTAGGCGCGCTTGGTCAGCAACGCGGACCTGTTGCAGTCTCCTGACGATGGCTCTCGCTGCGGAGCATGCGGCTCAAGCGGCATGATCAGCAGCGCCTCCTGTTCGCCGGTCATCAGTGTCGGGGCCATGGTGATAACTTCATATGTTGTGATATTATTGGTATTGCTGAAGTCGTTGTCAATTGGGTTGCCGTCACTGACGCTGGAGTCCTGGTAATCGCTGTCATTAGAATTGTTCAAGTTGGAGTCAGAGTTGGAATTGGAGTTGGAATTGGAGTTGGAGTCGGACTGCTCGTTAATCAGCTGGTTGCATTTCATGCGCTGCTTGGCACGTTCGAGGGCAATGCTGCATCGTTGCATGGCCTCGCGCAGATCGTTGCGTCCCAGGTCCTCGCTGAGTGCGCCAAATAGGGAGTCCAGCGAACGGGTGGTGGTCTCCATTTCGATTTGCTGCACTAGCGAGAGATCGCGCTGATGCTGCGAACAGCAGATCATGTCCCGATTGAGACTGTTGGCATCAGCGAGCATTTGATCTAGCAGCTGATCAGTCTGATAATACTTATCCCTCAGTTCGGCTATCACGCCCAGTTCGCGCGGCGATGGAGGTGGCGGTGGCGACGGCTCCGCATCCATCTTGCGCTGCTTCCTAGCTGTGGCAGTCAGCGATCGCTGTGTCATCGAGCCAATCAGGCTGCTCTTCAATAACTTCTTGGCATGTCCGCCGACAGTAACGGGTGTAACTGGCTCAGCCTCATCCTCCTTCGGGTGTGCCCGCTGCTCCTCGTCAGCATTGTTCAGCGGCAGGTTAGAGACACTGGTCAACTGTAGGCGCTTGGCTCGCTCCACAAGACTGGCCAATGCCTGCTCGGCCACCATTTTAACCTGACGCTGGGAGTCGCTCATCATTCAACTGCAACTGCGAATGCGTTTCCTTACCTTCCCTTTATTGAATTTGTAGCTACAGAAGAAGAACGGAAGTTTTTGTATGTGTTTGTTCGTTTGTGAATCGTAAAGTGATCCAAAATTTTGAAACTATGTGTGATATGTATTAACAACCGACGCTCAGCTTGACTATTTATTTATTTATTCCCTAACAAGTTTCCTGCTTCTATGACGGAACAACTGAGTGTGCACAAGGCACAAAGGCAACTTCCCACTGACAGCTTACGCAATGAGTTTCCCTACGAAACTCATGTGTTTCATAAACATGGAGACATCTGCGAGATTGCTTGATTGATTGAGCTGTTGACTGATGGTTGACATTTGTGTGATTGATAGATTTACTGATTGAGTGTCATGGAGTTACAAATAAGCTGACGCATTGATTGGCTGATTGATTGACTGAGTGAATGATTGATTAATGGACTGATTGGTTGTGTGATTGAGTGGTTGACCGATGATTGATTAGTAGCTTGATTTACTGTTTGATGATTAATTGATTGACTGGCTGATTGAGTAAATGATTGATTGACTGATTTGTTAAGTGATTGACTAAATCATCGCTTGATTGAGTGGCTGATTAATGATTGACTAATAAGTTGATTGACCCAGTAATTGAGTGATATTGATTGCGAGATTGATGTGATTGAGTGATTGGCTGATCATTGACTAGTTGAATGGCTGATATCAACTGAAACCAACTGGTTGATTGATGACATAATTTTATCAATAATTGCCTGCTTGACCACATGATCTATTGATAATTGATAACTGTTGGTAATGATTTACTGGCAATCTGATTGACATACAGCACATTATTTTTATCGCTCATTACTGCTGCTGTGCCCACTGTGCGACTCGTATTGTTCTTGGCGCAGATACATATTGTCTTACCAGGCGCTCATCTTATATAAGCCAATGCCAACATCTTGTTACTCTTGAGTTGATTTCCGTGTATGCACGCCCACATATGCATAACAAAACCAGTAAGTGTCGGTCGTGGGCCGACTACGAGATACCCTCAGTGTTCCAATTGAATAAACAAAATAAACAAAATTAATAAAAATTAGGGATAATAATGAAATGGATTAAGTTAATTGAAGTCAATGTTATGTAGTACATATAGTACAATAGAAGTATCGAAATAATGGACCAAATAATTGAACACTTTTTAACATTTTATTAAATATATAAATAAAATCTTACAGACATGAAACTTTTCTTCGACATAGTTGATTAATTTTTGTACATCACATATTTTATTTCATTCAACTCGGCGTGCTCGCTAAAGAGATATATTCAAACCAATTCAGGTGAGCGGCACTGAAGACTTAGCTCGTTGCCTTATCTAGGAAAATATATGCCTTCCTTCTGCATTCCTTCGTTCAACTTCTGCCTGTCACTTACATTTGCAAGAAACATTATACCCTGAACTCAGGGTATAAACAATGTCTGCTCATGTGCGTGTGTGCGTTTGTGTGTATGTGTGTGTGTGTCTATGTGGTATGGGTTAAGTAATGCTTGCACATATGTACTATATTGTGTGTAGCTACTAGTTCCTGTGACGTTTACCTCAAATTTAAATGAATGAAGCAATTAAATGGAAGCTTAACAAGCTGATCGACTGATAATTACTCTGTACTTTTGTTTCTACATGAGATGTGAAGAGACTCAATTAAAGTCTATGTTAATAGATTATCAGAATCAGATTAGTTTGCTTTCTTATCGTTCATGCAAAAACGATATAAATCGATAATGCAGCAAACAGTAAAGCAAAACTGTTTTTGCCCTTTCAATGGGTAAATTGCCATATTCTCTACCCTGATATATAATCAAAGCTCGCCTAGCTGCAGGGTATACAATTTGGGGTTAAATGCAAACGAAATCCAATAAACTAGAAAAGTAATAGGCATTAAGGATAGCAAACTATTTATGTAGCTGACAGCCTATTTGATTTTCTGACTTGGCGAAGTACTTAAATTTGGCGCATGTTCAATTCCTTTGTCCTTTCGCTACGCAGTTGTTTAGCACATTAAGCCACTGAAATAACTAGCAGATATACACACACGCACACATATGCACACACGCACACAGACGGAAGGAGAAATGGGCCACGGCTGCTGACTGGGAATGATGGCATCTTTATATCCTTGCGTTGGAGCTGTCAGCTGTTTTTATGGCAAAGTTATGACGTGCCTCATTCAGAGGCTTACACTGAGGCAGCAAGGGAGCAAAAAAAATAAAGCATAGGTATATAGGGTAACGAAGTTCGTATACCCTAACAAATAGTACAATTGGCTTAAGTTCTACTCGCTATCAAATGATCTTGATAGAGCTAAAAGATATATGCAAAATTTTACTATTTTAGTATAAAGTGTAATTATTTTGTAAGTATTTGGACTCGTATTAGGATTGGGATATTTATCTCGATATTTGCTTGGGTGCTAAGAGGCTCACACTTTTGATATTCCTTAGCTATCTCTGTCTAACTATTGACTGACTAATGATAAGCATCATTAGTAATATATATAATTTTTATTTCTATCTGGGCAATAAATAATATAAATATTATGAAAGTTCTAATAATTATAAAAATATTTATTATAATTCTCAAATATTCCACAACTCTACCACAAACCATATGATAATTGCCAAGCCATAATAATAATAATATACAATTATTGGGGTTTTCTATTTCTTTGATTTTTCCCCCAAAAATTATGTCATCTTATATACCATGTCATACTTCTAAAAAAATATCTAAGCAGAAAAGGCCTAGTCCTTAGTCAAAACTCTTTAATTATTGTAAGATACCATTCACAAAACTGTAACTATAACAAAGAGTGAAATAAATTGAATAGAATTGAATATACAATTATGATACTCCCATTTAAAGTAGCAATCATATAAACAGTAATACTAAGATACTTGTAGTACTAAGACATTTGAATGACATGAATTCAACACTTAACAATAAGGCAGAACAAAAATAAATAAAAGAACACAGATACAATCATTATTATTATTATTCATTTATTTATTATTTTTTTTAATAATATATTTTCTAAAAAGCAATTATTCAAGAAAATGTGTCATATCTAGATCTTAGTTGCTTTTGAGCACATCATTCATGACATAGTCGATAATGACATTTTGAAGTGTGCGAAAAAAAAAAAAAAAAAAACTGAAATGAAAATACGACAACGTTGTCAAGGTGAAGCTGACAGCGAGCCCATCGACAGCCAAAAACCAGGAGCCAGTCGCTAGTCGCCAGTCAGCAGTCGCTAGCCGCCAGCCGCCAGCCATCAGGCAGCAGAATCCAGGATCCACAGTCGAGCAGTCAGCTCCGAGAGCCAAAGAAGGGAAACTTTTATGCGAGTTTTCTGGTGTAGAGGCAACTTTTGCCTTTTATGTTCGTCTCGTTGTCGGCAGCTATCAGTTAGTGTGCGTGTGTGTGCGTGCGTGTATGGTATGGGTGTGCATGTGTATGTGTATGGGGATGTGGGTGGGGATGTGGATGGGGGAGGCGCTTATGGCGTTTTGTGTGACATTTATTGTTATTTAACTGTGACAAACTTTAAGGATAAGCATGCATAGACTTGTGTAGTCCTGTCTGAAGCGACATGTAGACGCCATGTAAGCCAAGCTATGCCAAGCTATGTATTCCGCCACCCGCCCACCTCACCTGGCAGGTAAATTTGAAAGTCAACATAAAATATACACGTATTGCTGCGAAATTGAAATCAAAACTGAATATGAACTGTTGTAATGCGCGCTATGAAATATTTATGGCATCTACTACAATATGTATTTTGCTGCAGGATTGCCAAACTCTTGTCCAAATGAAGCGGACGTGGCATGGAAGAGGCTGGGAGTTTCCGGATGAGTTGTCTATTTCATTTGTGCGTAAGTTCACTTATTTTACGAGCTTTATGTCTACAACTCTTAAAGTCGCTGAGATAAATGCGAATAGTTAGAGTAGTTAGAGGGTTGAATGGGTGGACTTCATGGTAGGAATTCTACAGCTTGGCATTTACATAGATGATGGGTGTAAGCTTTGAGTAGATAAATATTTTAAAGCAATTTTAATAAACTGACTTGATTTATTATTAATGCGAGGATTGTCTAAAAAGTTTTTGAGCTTAATATACATTTTTTTAAATTTTAATTAAAATAAAAAATATATAATTATTATTCATTTAGATTATTTACAGTAAAATATATTTTAAATATTTTATATAAAAACCTAAACACTATATTTGACTGCGATATATATGCTGAATATCCTTTATTGTTTTATTATAAATATTTTAAATTAAAAAAAATTACACTTGTTAGTAAAAGCTCTAATCAAATGAAAATTAATGTGGTTAAACTTTTTTCTATAACCATTTTGACTTCCACAAATTGTTAGCATCAATAGATAAGGAAAGCGCATATATTTGCAGAGCATCTGCGTCGGCGTTAGCCTCTCACTGTTAACCTCACCTTTAGACGATTTCCTGCTCTAATAGTTCACTTTCCATTGGGCTAATAATTTCCGTAATTCACACCTATGCACAACTGGCGGTAAATCAAAGTCAAATGCAAAGCAGGCGCAACAAGCCATGTCCACTCCCCACACACACATAAAGACAGACAGAGAGAGAGAGAGAGAGAGAGAGAGAGAGAGAGAGAGTGGGGGGCCACTGTGGCATGCACCCAAGTGGGAGAGAATGGCAGCAACTAAAAGCTGCTGACTGGCAGCGGATGCGCTGCATTTGAGCATTTGCACATTTCCGGCATTGTTCACTCAGGCCATGCATAATCGATTAACTGGTGCCCCATAAACATGACCGTAAAATGTGCAAATGCGCGGTTACGCCACACGCCACCAACCGCACGCCGACTACAAATCCAAATCCAACTCCGGTTCTAGCTTTGGCTCTGGCCCTAGCTCCAGCGACGACCCCACTGAATCTGCGAGTGTTTCAGCTTGTGGGTTACATGCATAAATGCAAATGCTATGGCAATACCAGCATCAATACATATGCAAATCAAGCGTCACCCAATGCCAGGCAGACACAAGCCAACAAAGAAAAAAAACAAGCAACAATTGTCAATGAAAGTAGTCGAATTGTCTATACCCTACAATTAGTTCCTATAAAAGTCATACGTTAAGCTTGAGCTCGTCCTTTTTTTCTCTTTTGAAAAAATCGATAATTATCGATTTGAAAACCCCCCATTATTGAACGATTCGACTCAACTGTATATACAAATAGTTGGTATTATATATAATTGCTTACTCTGTTTGCTCGAGCAAACTCTACATAAGGCTCTACCAATGGGTATTTAAGAAAAATCCACTAAATATCAGAAGCAAGTATGGTATATCTGTCTGGCTATGTGTGTATGTGTGAGTGGGTATTTGTTTGAGCGTGTGTGGATTTGGTATTAATATCTAATTTTTCCCACAAATGAACCATGAAACACGCATCTATGAACTAATTGCAAATAAGATCGTAAAAACACATACATATGTACACAAATGAGCCAAGCAGAGCAGAGCAGAGAGTGAAAGAGAGACAGAGAGAGAGAGAGAGAGAGAGAGAGAGAGAGAGAGAGAGAGAGAGAGAGAATGGTACGTAGAGGAAGCAAGAAAGGCAAATAAATAGATACCTTGATAAATTGATAGAGATGAAGAGAGAGAGAGAGAGAGAGAGAGAGAGAGAGAGAGAGAGAGAGAGAGAGAGAGAGAGAGAGAGAGAGCACTAACACTGAATGATAATGAACGTAATCGCCTGGCAAAAGAGTCTCTGAATATTTTGCATATTCACACAGTTATCATAGAAAACAAAGGAGATTCACAATGCAGTTGTGCAATAAGCTGCACTTTACATGTTTAATGTATTCAATTGTGGGAGGTGGGTTGAAGCAAGCATGAATCAAGTGTTGATTGCATTAATTCATTATAATTTGAAGCACGTATTGCAAATGTAATGCCGAAATTCACTCACTGAAATTCGAACAATATTAATGCACATTTTAGAGGAATTTCTAATTGATTGAATATTAATGCAAATACAAAATCGAAGGCTTTGAGCCCAGGCATGCTCTGAATGCTGTGCTCGGCCCACAGCTAAGCAGATTCAAGTATCGAGCAAAGGAAAGCTGTTATAAAACGATAAATATATACGTATATACATATATAATATGTGTGCATGTATGTATGCGTATAAAGTGTATGCATTATATATTAATGAAACGTTTACCTTGAGTTCAGCTTATATTAATTTTGTAGAACTTTCGATTTGTTGCTTCGCTCCCTTTTGCCTTTTCCGCTCTCAAATGCAAGCTGAGGCGGCTTTCGTTGTTTAAACTTATTCATGTATATTTGGCCTAAATGCCGTTGCGTGGGTGGCTGGGCGGTGCACCACAGCGGGCACAAAAGTTGCTGGCGAATATGTTTTTTGAGGCGCACAACTTTTGGCCAGCTTTTGAAGCAAGCACCAAACATTGAAAAGCGACGCAGCTGCAGGAGATGCGAATCTCAAATCTCAATTCTGAAATCTTTGATAAAGGTATTGCGCATGGTTTAGCAGCAAGTGGTAAATGTATAGCTGTGGCAACAGGCGAGAGAAAGACGGAGAGGGAGAGGGAGAGGCAGCTGGAGATAGGGCAGCATGTTGCAAAACTTTTCAATAGCGTATATACTGGTTAAGCCTCGTCCCCTCCGTAGCCAGCGCCTTGCCTTTATATATATTTATTTCATTTCTATGGCATGTATTGAAATTATTTTATAAGCCCATGAGATGACAGCAGCGGAGCTGAAGGTGTGGGAAGTGGGCGGCATGTGATGGAAGGAATTTATCATTGTGTGGCCAAACTGTATCGTTAATGGAATATATGTATGTACATATAAAGTTAGTGGAGAGAGCGTGTAGAAAATGTAGGGGAAGAGGTAGAAATTGCATACCGTTTTAGAGAGGAATGAAGAGGAGAAACGAGTGGAAAAAATGAAGTAATAAAGAAAAAAGAGAAAGTGACAAGGTAAGAGAGTCGTAGAGCAAGGAAATAGAGTAAGGAAGATAGAGATGGAGTGAAAGTGAAGGCGTGTGAGACAGAGAGAAAGAGAAAGAGAGAGAGAGAGAGTGGAAGAAAGAGGTATACAAAGAATGAGAAATGGAAAGAGCCATAATGAAAAGATATACATATATCGACAGAAAAAGACAGACAAATTAAGATAAATATATATAGATGAAGAGAAAAATAGAGAGAGAGAGCGAGAGAGACGGATAGATGAAGAGTGAGAGACAGACATATAGATACGTATAGAATAGCTGAGAGAGAGAGAGAGAGAGATAGAGATAGAGAAACTAAAATATAGAGAATGAGCAAACGAACAAGTGGCAAAGCTAAAGAGCGTCAAAAGAATAAATAGAAACACATAAATAAACTTTCACTCAATTTGTGAACACTTTAAAATGTAACAAGACAAATCCA
Source organism: Drosophila koepferae (assembly GCA_030914345.1). Lineage (NCBI taxonomy): Eukaryota > Metazoa > Arthropoda > Insecta > Diptera > Drosophilidae > Drosophila > Drosophila koepferae. The sequence goes on from JAUESR010000196.1 coordinate 1,267,629, forward strand.
TTAAAAGATATTTATTTAAGATCGTACGACCCAATTATCAGCTGCATTCATATGAATGAGTGTCATAGTTTGCCACTACGACAACATACCGTCTTAGCTTGACTTTCGGAGAAAAATTTGTAGCATACTTTTTGGGATTGCAAGTGCTCTGCCATCTGCAGCTCACTTTAGGTAAAACCAGTTCTACTACAGATATATACATATACATATATACATATATTTATGTGTGTTTCCATATGCATACATGATACATTACATTATATAAATTTATATAGTTATGTATATATTCATGTATGTGCATGCATGTTAACATATGTATATGACAGTACTCGGACTTGTGCACAATCAGCTTGCGGCTTTTCAAACAAAACCACAACTGTGAAGGGCATTATAATAAGCTACAGCACTAACACCAACAACAAGACCACCAACAATAGCAAAACAAGCAACAACAATGCCAATGACAATGTGACAAAGTTTGTTTCAGTATTTAACTTTCATATGTTTGCGCCTTTTGTGGGTTGAGATGTTGTTCGCGTCATGAAACTGGGTAGATTTACTCTTACCTCTTACTCTTACTCTTACTCTTACTTTCACATACACACTTATCACAAACATACATGCACACACACACGCAGATGGGATATTTAAAAGGCAAGTGAGTCAAGGCATCTGGGCTTATCCATCTGGGAAGTCCCTTTCTATCTGGGAGCAGGCAGCAAAATGTTTGTCAAACTGCCAAAATGTCTGCCAGTTGACTGATAGACGGGACAGAGAGACGTTTGCGTCCGACAGAACAAACAGGAGGCAAACACCCACACGCACACTAACGCTCACACACGTACACTATTCGACCGTCAAAGGGCTGTGCAATTCACGTACATAAACAATGGCAACGAGCAAGAACAATAACCTAGAAAGCCGTTCGATATGGCATTGCCTGACTGGAAGATACCCGTAACTTTGATTTTTATGCGCGTTGATTAAAGTCTAGTATCTCAAATCTGATTTAATATAATTTGTAAAACAAAAATTCGAAAATTCGTTTACTTTTTTTTACGTTTTTTGAGCATAACTTCTACACCGTTTGAGCTAGAGACTTCAAATTTGTATATTTAAATATTATGGATACAAAAATTCTGTAATTTTCACGCCCCTTTCGCCCTTAATTTGAAAAAAAAAAAGTATTTCAAATAGGCACATTTGGATGCTAATAATATATTCCGAAAGTTACATGAAGATGGTCCATCTAGAAATGGATTTTTAAGCGTCCAAAGTATAGCCCAACATATGTACATAGCATATATGTACATATATGTGTTGCTTTCCAAGATCGATTCTTAATTATTTTCGAGCTAGATAAAATTAGTTTGTTAAGCCTAATTCGAAATACTAAAACTTTAGAGATTTGTGTGCAAATACTCTAACGACGCACATACAATTACTCAGAGCCATTATACCCATTAAATGGACTTAGGGTATAGCAACGACAACCACAATAGCAGGCAACAGGCATCATCCAGTGGACAGCATTGCAGATATCAAAACCATCCAAAAACAGCAATGCAAATGGACTTTATTTATGACTATGCGAAATACGCGCTCTCATGTGTCTGCACGTTTATGTGTGTGAATGTGTGCGTGTGTGTGTGCGTGTGTGTGTGTGTAGGTTTCTGTTTAGAGGCGTGGGTGCTCGTTTCTCTTGGTGACAGTGCTTTCATGTGCGCTGTTGGATACAAAAGAACAAAAAATACAAATAAGAGAAGACAAATTCGAACGATGCAGTCGAACATGATCGACTGTGTAATGCTCGTTCGCAAAATAATGAAGGGACTTGATTTTAGAATTGAGTGAGCTTTATATTATAATATTTAAAATGTATGTTAGTGAAATTTTTAATAGATTATTGTTACTTTGCGATGTAGTTAGCATTTGCTTTAAGATTTTATCAATAATTACTAATTAGTATTTTGTCAAATTATGTGAACTAAGAAAGAAATATTGTGAGCTCCAATTTGTTATTTAATAGCTATTTATTAAAGATTTCAAATCTCTATTCAGAAATTACATTCATATTTACAATATGGTTATTCCTGACTGTCCTGAGTATCTTGTGTAATCAAAAATCATAATCCAATGAGGCTAAATAATTCAAATTTGAGTTTTTCACTCACAAGGCCAATATACTCAGTTCTATTCATGATATTCATTGCTAGCAAAAATATACAGATTAGGAATAAACAACATGACTACACTGCACCCTGTAATTAACTAATACGCAGTTTGATTATGTACATATATGTATACATCACATACAAAATTAAAATACATGTAAAAACGTTATAGAGTGCATAGTGATAATAGCTATACAGGATAGCAAAAATGCACTAAAATTAGAAGGGAAAAAATAAGTTGTTCCGGAATATGTTTGTTGCGAGTGACGCTAGCAGAATTCATAACCTCACTTTGCGGCTTTTAACTTCTGTTTGCTTCAGCAGACACGAATCGTGCAACCACAGAAAAAAGCTGCCGGCTAAATACATACATATGTATGAACATACGCACATGCATACATATGTATACTCATATATACATATATGTGCACATGTATTCACAGGCCAACACATGTGTATTTACACATACTTACTCATGTCTAGTTTACACTTTGACAGTTGCATTTTATTGCAGCAGCGTTACGATATTTTTTTTTTTTTTTTAGTATAGCCAGTGTGACCAGCTCCTTTTTGGGGCGAAAATATGAAATTGAAATTGCAAACATATATTTGCCGAGCACAGTAATTGACAGATGGCGCTGCTACGAAAGTCGAGCTACAGCGCTCGGCTTGACAAAGCATGAACTTGACAAAGCAAGAGTGATAGTATGTTCAATAACTATAATTCGACAGTTATTAAAGCTAATAATATTATTGAGCTGTTGATATATTCAATGAGATTTGCCATTTTATTATGGAATGTTGTTCTTCTGCTGAACAACGTTTAGGGGGCGATATGATTGATGCTCGCACAATGATGCTCACTCAAACAGAGTTTAATCAAACGATCTGCAGCGGGAGACGCACACATACGCAAAGATAACCTACGCCATATAGACCAAAATATATACACCAAAGACTCTTTGCTGCATTAAACTCCAGAAAAAAAAAACAAACTTTATGTCCGATCGCGAATGAACTCGTTGAAGATCCGAAGCAAACTCTGAAACGAAACAAAACGGTCTGCAGTATTTAGAAGATCTGATTCCTATATATAAAGTTAGTTTTTGATGTCAAGCTTCGTAATAGTTTCAGGCAGGCAGGCATTATCACACTTGATTAGTTTGAGAGTATATATTTTTGGAACTGAAACCAACATTCAGATGGAGATCAGTAATCAGCATTAACAAAGACCCAGAAAAATTGATTTGGCTTTAATCGATAATTGAAATTAGAATGTATAAGCTTGCTTGCAGCATTGAGGCCAAGCCAAATAAAAGATGTACTATCCAAAATTAAACCAAATAAATATTAAATAAAAGTAGTAATAAAATGAAAATCAAATTGAATAAGAAATACAATTAAATAAATATAACATGATGTATTATATTTCATTTTATGTTAATACATATATAATATTAAAATGAATTTGATTTGTTTTGCAATTTCATTTTCCATTGATTTCGTGTACGTTACAAAATTTTAATAAACTCATTAAGTATATAGGGTATTATAGTAATATATTTGCAGCCTTTCAAAAGACATAGTAAATGTATAAACTTACATATAAATTTCAACTTTGATCTAGGGCATTTAGAGTCATGTTTGCTTGCATTGTTCATTTATGGCACACGCGAATTAGTAGCAGCTCCGTTTACCGTTATACTCACAGTTGGTGGGCGAATTCGCGGTGCCCGATTACATTCGCGACTCGCACAGCTCGCCACCTGCCGCTGCCGCTGTCGCCGCATGGAATTGAAAATGTAACCATGCATTGTGCTCGGGACCTCAATCATTTGGCCTGATGCAAGTGTCTAGCATTCGTTACGCTGTTAGGATGAATTTACGTCCACCTGTACACGTCCGCATCTATGACACACGCCATTGTTGCCAGCATGCGCGTCCTTGTGCCAGAGCCAGAGCATCGGAGCAAAGTCCCCATTGGCAATGTGCATGCAAACACGTTTTTGATTAGAAATCAACCAAAATGGCGTAGACAAAACTCAACTAGATGTTGGACAGATCCCGCATTCGTCTCCCTCTCCCTCTCTCTCCCTCTCTCTCTCTCTGTCTCTATCTCTTACTGTGTTAGTTATGTATGCATATCTCTAAGAGAGCTATAAAAATATAATATATCTAATATATGATATAATAATGAATCAATATACTACTACATATGAATATATGACCAAAAATTAGTTAACATATCGATATGATAATATGAACTTATAATCGATTACTTTGTACCACATATCTCAAAGGCACGCATTCCTCTTTAACTTACAATTATATTGATAACATGCTACTTTAATCTGCGCTTAAGCGGTATATATTTGACAAATATGCATAAAATGCAAAATATACATAATCAATAAGTTAAGTTCACAAATTCGATATTAATCGATAATTATCCGATTATCCGCAGTTACTTATACAGTGTACCCATTTCGATTTCCAATCAGTTGGCATATATATATATATATATATATATATATATATATATATATATATATATATATATATATATACATAAATACAACATCGATGACAATCTGTTCGTCTTAGAAACGCCACTTGAATCGATAAGTGCCCAGTTTCGTGCTAAGTTCTCACAGCTAGAAGCAAATTTCCGACTTCATTTTTTGGGCATCGCAGTGGCTTGATTGCCTCCAGCTGCTTTTCAGTGCGCTCGTTTGTACAAGTATACCTATATACATTATAAATTAGCTGTTTTGGGCACTCTAGAGCTCTCTGGGATTGGGACAGAGAGGGTGGGGGGCTGGTAGAAATTTATGCAACAGCTTTTGCAGCTGGCATCAAAAAGCTTAATCAACTTGTCCTAAATTGTGCAAAAATTAAATTTTTCCCTGGCAAATCGCATAATAAATGCGAGCGAGAGCGCAAGATATAAAAATTTCAATTTTTGAAATGCAAATGGAATACAAATATTTGCATAAACACGAGCAGCTCGCCAAAGAGAATGGAAAGCAAAGACCGACCATCTGCCGGTTCGGTTCGCTCAGAAATCAGTTTTTTCTCCTTTTTTTTTATTTTTTTATTTTTTTTTTTTTATTTTTATGCCAAGCAGAAACCCGACACAAAGTGAGTGCAAAATGCAAAAGTAGGCCTGTGAACAGCTTGAAGTTACCCTGTAAGCATCAGATGAGAGATTTTAAAAATACTTTAACCTAAAAAAAAAATATATATATATATATATATATAATATAGTAAAAATTATTTTTAATATTTTAATATTAGTTTTATCAATTCAAATGTCAAAAAGTAAAAATGATGTAAGATTAAAATTGCAATGACTTTTGAGAATAAATAAAAAGAAAAATGATTTTCATTTAATTGAAATCCTTTTAAGCAGGGATATTCCCTGAAGTAATCAAGTGAAAGTAATGCTCATAGGGAAACATGAATATCGATAAATTATAATTGAGGCAGATTATTAATTTGCCTAATGTAGTTAAAGCTCTGTGAAATGAGAATATTTACTGTTTGTACCTTTTCGTTCAGGTAATCAGATTGGACTCCTCTCAGGGCAAAGGGTTGAGGTGGGGTGCTTCAAGTGCTTTTCGACTTGTTCCGTATCGATTGATCCACACAAAATGCCAATTAAATTCGACACCAAAGTGCACAGGAAATGTAATTTGTGAATGCTAAATGGCGGCTGCTGTGGACGCAGTTGCACTTCAGTGCGCCATGCCACGTCGGAGTGCTCCACGCCATTTCGTTGCCCACTTCATCATTACCATTCATAGTCGCTTAAAAGGCTGGCGCTAATCAATGTCAAAATATGCGGGACCCAGCGCTGGGGCTTGGGCGCTCGTTGGGGCACTCCAATCAATATGTAAAATCAGAACGTGATTCATATTCAGTACGCGCAAAGCTCCAATGAAATGAACAGGACTCGAAAAAATAAATAAATAAATAAATACAAAATAGAAAATACCAAAAAAAAAAAAATTAAATAAATAAAGGAAATTAAATACATGTTGTTTAGAAATTCGAGGGGGGTGGACGGGATGGGATGTGGCTCCCTGCTATATTTACAGTGCGGAAATGATGGCTGAGTGCTGGCCGAATAGGCACAAACAAATTGTCGGACTTTGTCCCGCTTATAAATAGCAATTGGCAAATCACGCGTAAAAGGAAACATTTCACAAATTGAATCTTAGAAATGAATATTATATATATGTATACGTTTGAGCACTTCGAGCGCATAAAATGGTTATTTGATGTTTTCCGCCTCTGCTCCTTTTCGCTTTTCGCTTCTCGCTTTTCGCTTGCGCTCTCCCCTTAGCTTTTGTCAAGCATCCAATTTAATTCCTTCAATCTTTTTGAGTTTGCGTGCTTTGAAATGCGATTATTTATTAGGCATTCGATTATCGGTCTGCATACTTTATGCTGATGCCAAAGCTAGTAGCAATGTTGTACTCAGTCGACCACCTCAGATTGCATAATTCTCGTTCAGGGTCGAAAACTGTTGAGTTTTTTGTTGGGAAAAGGAGTCAGCAGGAGGCAGGCTGCACCAAGTGCAGTGACAGTGGAACTTTGGCTTAAAAATCTTGGCAGACATAGTTTTTTATACATAGTATGCGAGTCTTGGCCAATTAATAGAGAAGATCAACTGTAATTTACTTTAATTGTGAAGTTGTTGAAGATATAGTTTTGCATCAAACTTGACAAGGAGTTTAGAGTAATGCAGTGTAGTCGACTTTTGGGAATTGGTCTTGAAAGCCATTTGAAATACAAGCTAAAATATAATAATCCTGTCTCTAAGGAGCTTTATAATTTTAAATTGCACTTAGCCAATATATTCTTCCACTTCCCAAATAAGCATAAACCCGTCAAGATGTCTTTAGTTTAAAATACACATATTTTTCCCATCAGCCTGTAACTCTTTAAACAAATTTTAAAATCCATCAGGGGGAAATCCGAAATTTTCCAAGCTAAAACAGTTCTTTAGTTAGTAGAAACTTGTTTAAGCTCTTTTGTTTTGACATGCAAAGTATCACTATATGTAAGTTGACTGATTGGTTGATTGATTGATTGAAGCACAGTCTTAGCCGTAAGAGCTATGAAACAGGCATTTGGCTTAGGTGATAGCAGATGATAGGTAAAGTACCGCTACAAAAAGTTTCTCTGGAAAATGCTTAAAAAGTTTGAGAGACATTTGACTCACGAGCTCCACTGTTGGCAGCGCCAGGTTGCATGTGCCAAAGTTCAAACTGATTGTTAAGCGTAGCTCTAAAATTTATATGGGTTTGAGAACGCATTCTGAGTATACGAAGGCGTTTTTTTGCCGCTTGATTCATGGGACTTTCAAGGTCCTCTTCTCGGTAAAGGTTTCTTCGTTTTTCTTTTCGTTTCGTTTTTTTTTTTTTTTTTTTTGTTATGCACGCGCTGCCGCTATGGATATTGGATGACATGGACCCATAAAAGTTGCAGACTTATGAAAGAGAAATACGGTATATTGTACTGAATGTTGCATAATGAATAATTCAATTTGGCGTCCAGTTTTGGTTATTCTGTCGTATTTTGGATCTGGACCCTGCAGGCACATTGTTAGTTTGGTTAATACCCGCTGGTCCATGTCAATCTCAATCTCAATCTCAATCGCCATCTTCAGCGCCATTTCCATCTTCATCAGCCCCGGCAAGAGTGGAGTATCCGTATCCTTGGACGTCGCACAGTGACAGACGCGCAGGATTTACCATTTGTAACCAAAGCACGTCTCGCTGCTAACAAATCACGCACGTTAACACCTCCAAGGCACAAGGCGAAAATCAGCGACACAGCAACGCCCCTCCCCACGGCGCACGGCCCTCGGTCCTCATCCCACTCTCGCTCACTCTCGCTCACTCTCGCTCACTCTCGCTCACTCTCTGCTCCACTCTCTGTCTAGTTGCGTCTTTTTGGCATTGGGCAGTGGTTGGGCGGCATAGCATGTCTTCCAATTGACAGTCGGGTGTCTATGACAGCGTTGCCCTCTGAGTCCCATCGACGTTGCGTTGTCCCTCGGCTGCGTTGAAAGTTTTTCGCTGTTCTGTGATCTGTGCTCTGTTTTTGCCCAACCGCACGTAGCATGCAACACTTAATTAAGCCACCATTAAACTCTCCGCATTCGTCTAGCCGACGCCCCGCCAATGCACCACCCATCAGTACGTGTCTGTATGTGTGTGTGCGTGTCTCCCACACTAACCACAACAACAACAAGCACAATACGTAATTGCATCGTCAACTGATTGATAATATCGGGTTGCCCGCAAATGTGCATATCTGTGGACAGTTGCGTCTCATCATGGGAGGTCAACTGATTTGTGAATGCCCGCGGTTCGCCCTGCTGCTGAATGGACATGGATTCATGCGACTAACAGAAGGACAATGGTATACGCGAAAGGAAAGAAATAATTGAATTGAAGTGTAGCTTAGAGTCTTTCGGAGTAGAACAAAAGGTAAAGTTTTTACTACAAATATCTGAAGAATTGTTAACAAGATTTCTCAATTTATATATAAGGCAATATATATATACTAATATACTAATATATATTACCTTATAAATACAACCATCATTAAAAATGTAAATGCATGCTTCACTAAAATGAAGTAGAAAATAAATGTCTTTGGTTAAAGTTGCAACTCACTTCAACTACACATTGACTGCGCAATTGCTCTACCTTGAACTGGTGTCAGAGTTCAGCCCTATGAGTAGGATTCAGTTGCATAGACTAAATAATACCTTGCCTAGCTTCGACATCGAGGGGAATGTTCTTATCATATTATGTAAGCAACGTGAATATAAGCAGAACTGTGCAAAACTAAGCCTTTCGCATCCAGAGTCTGGCACGAATTGTGGTCACAGTCAAGAGCTTCCCATTACGGTCCTCATCTCCATTCGAGTACGAGAACGAGGACCCTAAACAGCTTGTAAATGTTGAAAAGGAGCATTTGAGTGCGAGCATCCGGTTTGCTTCTGAGCAGCTTTTAACGAGCTTACGGGAATAATGATGGACGAGTGACGTCGCATATTTTAGCTAGGCAATCGAACAGACGATTGGTGGGGAGATGTGGGTGTAGCTGAAGGAAAAAAATCAAGTGATGAGATGGCATTAGACCGTAAGTAGCTACCCTATTAAAAACTTTAGCCAAAATGCCTAATGGTGGGAGCGCGAGATCTCGTCGGTGTATTAGCTAAGTGTTTTCCACATATTAGGTTTATCCACAATATTTTGTATTTACTTAGATTACAATTTGCATAATCTGTTAATGGGGTTATAAAGAAATAGATTTTAACTTTGAACTGATTTTCCAATGAAAAATTTCAAAGGTGCGTAGAAAATTTAGAAATTTCAATTTGAATACATCGTACGAGTGAGCTTAATCAATTAGTCTCTCAATCAGTCAGAGCAGAGTCGATTTTTCATAATACATTCAATTAGATATATATTGCAAATAACGATATATGTAGATGTAAAAATATATTTGTATATCGATATACGAATATTATTATATATGCAAGCTAAGCGCTCCCACACTACGATAACAATTAACAATTAGAGGCGCTGAGTTATATTCTCGCGAATTTTAAATAATTTTTTATGATTAAGTAACAATGGGTCTAAGCTCTGTCTCGTCCGAATATTAACTGAATCGTATCTGCTCCGTAGGTTATGTTCTCTCCTCGAATGTCTGATGGGAGAATTCAGCCTACTAAGCATCCTTAACTTGCAATTATAATATAATATTGAGATATTATCTTTTAATATCTGAAATTTCAATGAAGATCAACAAATATATAATTATGTATGTATTTGTATATCCATATAAATATTAATTTATGAATGACATTTTTACTATGTTGGGAGAGTATCTTGAAGTTGGAGTTAAGGATCTATTTAGACGTGTTTTATCATATATACAAATGGTGTATATATATGTATGCTGTACATGCTATCTAGCTTAGAGTATTGTAGATTGTAGAGTATAGGCTAGTCGAACATGTCTACCATTAGGCAGAATTTATGTTCATTTCATCATGTTTATGTTCATCATATCAATTGGTCACTTCATTTAGATACTCTATATACAGGGTATTTGCAAGTCAATCATATGTGCTAAATTTTGGCTGTATCTTATAGATACTATCTATGCTAAATATATGTCTTACACTCATATCCTTACACGTACTTATATGTATGTATGTATACGCTCGCATCTATATATTATAAAGCTCCTGCAGGGTATCTCCTAGTCGTCTATCGCATGTGAACGTATTGCTATTGCGTTGTCAATTTTCTGGCTTTCAACTTCAAAAGCACAACAAGAAAAATTTGTTGTCTATTATTTTTTTTATTTTCTTTTCGCCTGAAATCAAACGGCACCGTTACCGTTACCGTTACCGCTACAGTTACTGTTACCGTTGCCATCAGCGTTACCTTTACCTTTAGCATTAGAGTTACAGTTGCCTCAGCTATGCGTCTGTGTGTGTCTCTCTCTCTCTCTCTCTCTCTCTCTCTCTCTCTCTCTCTCTCTCTCTCTCTCTCTCTCTCTCTGTCTCTCTCTCTCCCTCTTCCTTACTCTGTCTCTGTGTCTCTGTTGCTCTGCCTAGCTAAGTGGGCAGCGTTCGCCGCTGGCATTTCATAATTTCTGCACTCGGCTTCTCTGCTTTGTGCTGCGGCTTGTGGTCGCTGCTATGGGCGAGGCATTTGGCGGGGCGCTGACTGGGCTGCCTGACTGGCTAGGTGGGGGCAGGGGTGGGCGTGGCCGTTTGTAGCGTAAAGTTCAAGCAAAACATGCTCATAAAATGGCCAATTTGGCGGCTGCAGCTGCGCCGCCTCGAAAGCCACATTGAAAAGTTGCTACCAAAAAGCAGCTGCTGGCATTCAACTCAAAAGCTGACATAACAATACAAAACATCTTTTCTATTTATCTGGATACCCTTAAGCTATGTACTATATAAGGATTGAACTAGGCAACTTTGTATCTGCCATTTAGATAAGCTAGATAATAATATATCTACTTTTCCCTAGACATTTTCACGATTCCAGCTAGAGTTCAGATAATATTTGATAATTTTTATTGATGTTAAACATGTCTGTATATGTTAAGCAAAATTATGCATGAATCAGACCAAAATTTATTTCTGCTGCTAATTAAATTTGTATGTTCACTTTAAAGATAATATTCATACAGAGTTATATGCCATATAATAAGCTTCCTTTTGCTCAAAATTATTATTAAGATAGTTTTCAAGTGTTTAGGTAAGAGTAAGCGTATTAGCGTGTCGACCACACACCTCTACAGCTACTCATAGCCTTTTCTCCAGCTCTGCTGGTTATGTTCTATTCAATTTTTCTTGCTCTTCATGTTTTGGCCGACGGCATTCAATTAAACGGGGCACTTCTTTGGCTATTAGTACGTAAATACTCGTGCATAACAAATGCTGGCAGCCATTTTGCGTACGCCGGCTGCTGTACCTAATTAAATGCCGCGCCTCAAGTGTAGCGCACAAACTTTATAATTGTTTTGCACGCAAGATGGCGCCACAAGCGCGCTTCAACGCTGGACAACAATGGACCCCCAGCTTGAGTACTATTATGCATGAATGCATGTATGTGTGTGTGGGTGTGTGTGGTTTGCGTGTGTGTGTGTCAAAGTAGAAAATGAGAATAGAGATGGGAGCCCAGCATGGGGATTACGCGAGTAACCCACAAAGCCAGCGCTGCGTTTATTGTTATTGCCTCTGTTGTCGCTGTGGACGTGGCTGCGTGTAAGGAAAAGATACATTTTATGCTCACAAATGTAGGCATTGATTTTTTTGTTTGCCACATTCCAGCAACAGTTGCAGTGTATGCCACTCGGCTCTCCCGCCTCCATATTTATGGTCGGGTTTACAGTTGAGGTTGGTTTAGACAAGCAGATTGGACTTAACCTATGAATAGTTTCTCTAAAGTCGTGTCTGCTGTAATGTTCTGGCCGTGACATCATATCAAATGTTCCGAGCATATCGTAAATTAGAGGAACGAGCATTGAAATTACACTCTATTGTGTAGTCATATACATACCCATATACATATACATATACATGTTTATGTCTCACGTAGCTTTTACGTCTTTACTAATATGAGATATTGTAAGCTTCAAGGCAGAGTTCCTCATTTTAAAGACATTAAGGATATTACAGGTTTTCATTAGAGCGTAGACAAGACAGGCAGAGAGACAGAGAGGGAAAGAGAGAGGGAGGGAAAGAGAAGGCGAGGGCGTAATGGAGAGTGTTCGTGTGAAAGGCAGAGAGGGAGTGCGAGGAACTAAGATAGTGTGAGAGATAGAGAGAGAGAGAGAGGGACATGGAGAGAGATAAAGAGATATAGAGATACATAGAGAGAAAGAAAGAGAGGGAAAATAAGAGAGGGAAAATGAAAGAAGAAACGTTAGAGTATATAGTGGAAAAGAAAGATTGAGAGATGGAAAGTTTGTGAGAGGGAAAGAGTGAAAGATACATACATACATCCTATTTCAGTATATATCATACTTCTCATATATTGCTTATTGAACTCTTCCATCACTCTTTAAATCTGAAAACTTTAATTCAGTATTAGTTTCATTCTATTCGAAAAAAATAATCAAGCTCTTCAGCAATCTGGCAACCTGAAATTAATTTGTTCCCATCATTAACTTGGCTGCGCTAGAACATTATCTAAATTGAACGATTCGAGTTTGGCTCAAGTGCATGAAACTTAAACGTTGGCCATAAAACCCACAACGATTTGGCCCAACTTTATTGCAACTGCATGTGTGTAGTATGATTTTATATATACATATATACACTGTCCGGCCGGGATGGGCATAGAGTTGAATGAAAGACAAACCAAGAGACACGCTCTAACAATGCGAGTGGATACATAAGTAAATACTTGGAACATTCGGATTGGAAATGGGAAAGAAATAAAGATAGGAAAAGCGTTACGGTTCTAGCTGTGTGTCCCTCTCCGTGTGTGTGTGTGTGTCGATGATATCTGTGAGGCGGACAACTTCGTTCAGCTTGGGCACATTCGTTGCGGCTTTGGACTTGGTTTATTGTCAATGTCCTTTGTCTGAGTGTGTGAGCGTGTGGAGGAGATACACAAAAAGGACAACAGAGCACAGCATTTGTTAATATCGCTGGCTTAACTAAGTGCCAATGCCTTTTATGTGATTTTCGGCGTATCCCGTCGCAAACCCACCATGTGTCTTTACTGGATTTGTCTATCCTCTCTCACGCTCTCTGTATCTATCTCTATCTCTATCCTGTGTCCAGTGCTTAGGCACTTAAATGAGATTTTCCAATGGCAGTAAAGCGTATTTACTGCCCTTTCATTCTGGAACTTTGGCAGGTGTGCCTGTGTGTCTATGTGAGGTCATCTGAAAGCAGTGAGACCTTATTTAAGTATAACCAGCCATGGCTTCAGTCCACTGCAGCAACAGAGCAGGGCATCATTCGTTAAGTACTTTGTTTTGTATCCAGGTTTTAGCTGGATCTCACAATGAATCTTATTTCGAATTCAATAAAACCGCACACACACACACACACACACACAAACACACATATACACAGTCTCATACCCTGGCTGAGCTGGCGCACACGTGCCAGCCACGCCCATTTTAGCGCCTCAACAGCATATATAGTAAATTGCTTGTCTGGCATTTAATTTGATCTGTTGTTTGATTGTGTGCGTTTCACTTTAATTGAATTTTATGATGATAAACACACATACACACACGCACACAGAGATAGACATGCCACAGATAATGGACGGAAAGCTGGCAGTCAGGCCAAGGCGAATGCCCTTACCCTTATGCCCCGCCGTAAAGCAAACCATTTTGGACATTAAGTCTGGCACTTGAAATACGACCATGTAAAACTGTGATAAACATGGATGTATCAAGTTTTCAAACACACACACACATACGCGCACTACCTATCAGCTTTCAAAATGAATTTGTTGGAATGAAAAAAAAAAAGAAAAAGAAATATATATTACCCTTTACTCGAGTTTCGTCCGAGCTGCATTAAATCAATAGCGGGCATAAGCAACTAAACAATAAATTCCAAAAACAAAGTAATACTAATTCAATGGGAAACATATTTAACCCATTCCATACTGGTCGTAACAGCAACGAATATACTCCTTTTGCTGCATTTGCAGTGCATATTGAACCTAATTGGAATGCATATTTGTGAAATTTATTTATTGTGTAAACAAGTCTGCGTTCAGCTAACCCTAAAATAATAAAATTCTGTATTTAACAAGTAAACACATCGCTTTTCATCAAAAGCAAACAACAATCAATTACAAAATGTTTGCAAAACTCTGCCACAGCCAACTTAATGCTGCACCTTAAACAAATTTGTGCTGCCAGATCGTGAAACTAGAGCAGGACCCTAGCTTCATGTTCTCATAGTCATTCATTATGTTTGCTAAGAGCATACGGATGAGTGACCTTTCGAGATATTTTCTGATTACGGTTCATGCTTGAGTCGATACAAATTATTCTATTCGTAATTATAAATTTCTGTAACGATTGCTAACAAGTTTAAGAATTACAGAAGCATTCGCATTAGAGTTTTCACATGGAAGTATATTCTTGATTAGCAATATCAATATCAATGTATATCGATGTGCATCTATATTAATATTAGCCTCCGTTCATCTACCTTTGGCACAGCTTCATTCGTCATTATCAAATCGATAAATATCGATATATTGACATATTTGCCATATACACACCCAAGTCCACCCATTCACGTCACAATTTATATTCGACATTATTTAATTTTGTAATTTTGCCTTTGTTGTCTCATTCACTCTCAACGTAGAGCTGGTTTTTGCAACCACAAATTATGGAGATTATTTCAAATACATCAAATATTATTCATATATAATTCACTTAGTCGAATGACAGCAGCCACAAAGTGAAAGCCGCAGCTAAATGCATGCCACATTCACCGCTCACCAAACACAATACTGTTCACAACGGACGTTGTCCAGGGGAGTCAGATTCAGTGGCGGTAGCGGAGGCGTGGCACAGGCATTCCTGCAGCATTATGCAACTTCAACACGACGCTGCATTAGTAATACAACAATCTGTGAAATAATCCATGGCAAACAAAGCGACGAGCAGGCAAAATGCAAACTTATTAAATTGACAGCGCAACAAAATGAGATTTCCTAATTTTAATGGAAATGTAACTGAGATAGAAGAAAGTATTTTAAATATCTCCAAGCTCTAAGCTCATTTCGTGCGGCAACTGGCCAAATGGATGCTAGTTCGTTCTATTTAAGATGGCAATCTTTAGATTAGAGTCTGTATGCTGTATAAACGAGGGTGGTACGAAGAATTTTGGTTCACTTTTGTAAGCAGCTGTTCCTTTCTCAACTCACAATGATTGATATATTTTCTATATATATTTTAAAGCATCAATATTAAAATTTAGAAATATGACAAAGGATTGTTGTTATTTAAAGCAAATTGAACAAATTGTTCAATTCTGATATTTCGGAATCAGTCAAATGAGTTTCTAAATATATAATACATCTAAAAAATCTCATGAAGTATGAAGTGAGAAATATCTTCAAGACAGAAGCCTTGCGTGTCAACCCAAATTAAATAACTCTCCTGCCGTTTATTACGTTTAAAGCTCAACGTTTCGTAAAGCGATAACAAGTTTATGCTCTGCACTTGATTAGATGCTTGTTATAAATTCCATTAATATGATATCAGAGAAGCTGTCTGTTCTGCATGGTAGCTAGTTAAAAACTTTGATACAGATGCATGCCACTCGAGCCCAATCAATGAAATAAAAATCTGTCCGAGTTATGCAGATAGTATCTAAAATGCTGTTTCGCTTGCGTCATTCCGGAGCGTCACTTGAACTAATTTAACTAAAAGCGCAAATGGTGCTGAAATGTGCGCATCGTTGTCCTTGCAAATCTATTTATCCTTCCGCACTTGAATGTAAGTAAATAGAGCTCAGTGAGTCAGTCTCTGTCTCTGTCGCTGTCGCTGTTTATGTGTGTGTGTGTGTGTGTGTGTGTGTGTGTGTGTGTCTGTGTGTGTATCTGTATGTCGCTTGGTGTGCTTGTGTGACAATAACAATGCCATTATTCTTCGAGGCTTTTGGCACAATTTGAAATGGGGCTTTGCTGGCGGTTTGCCTGCGGCTCTGTCTTTCTCACTGACTATCTGTTACTTACACTTAAGCGATTGCGGCCAGTTTTCATCACCAGAGCAAATGAATTCCGACAGTCTGAAGCAATAAAAGCGCCTTACGCAAACGAATACGGAGCTGGTTACATGACAAGATCTTTATGCACCATAGAAAGCGGGGTCATAATTCGATGGCAACTCTGGTCATTAAAGAAGCGGAATTCTCAATCAACTTTCAGCTATTACAACACTGTTTCTCGAGCTGTGGATGTCCAAGGAATTGTTATATAGGTATTAGTGGAATGCTCAAGAGTAGCTATACAGCTAATACTAGACCTGATGCATTCTTAGGAATTGTTATACACTTCTTACTTAAAATAAGTGCTTTGAAGTAACTATTATACAAAATACAAAAAAAGCCTATTTTAAAGCTTTACACTAATTTGAAACAGCCTACATTACTAGTTGAAGAGCTCGAAAAAAATTGTTATATGGGGTTTACACAAGGACAAGGCAATTGTATACTATTTTTATTTGTTTTTAATTCTCAATAAACTGTGAGGTATAATCGAAAGAAATATAACTTCTTTAACTCTTGTAAGTTATCAAAAAACTGTTATACAACGGATTTTAGGAAAGTTACCTAGTACAGTTGTATCATGACTCTAGAAGCTTTACTTATGTAGAACAGGGATAGGCTAGTGATACTTTTGACTGTTACACAACTACTGTAATATAGCTACTGTTATACAACTACTGTTATACAGGTTTTAATATACAACTATAATACAAATACTGTTATATTTTACTGTTACTGTTATTGCTACTGTTATACAACTACATTTATACGAGCTGCCAACTTTAACTTAACGTCATTTTATTATAGAGAGCCGTCAATTTCCAGAAGTCCCATTAAACCACATCCAATTTACACTTCGGAAGGCTCAGTCAATTAGCTCTAATATAAATTAATAGCAACAATATAATTTATGAATGCAAACAGAATGTTTATGCCCCTTTCACAAGCTAAATATTCGCATAATATCCACAAAAATGTACAATAACTCAGAGCGAACGTCAGCTAAGGGCCATCATTTGGATTTCGCCTGGCCAAAATGGCCAAAAATAGTTAAATTTTAGTGTAGGTCACGGGAAAGAATTATTTCAAAACTTTTCAAAAAGTGTTTGTTACTCATACGCCATGTGGCACTAATATATGGAGGCCATTAAAAGTGCAAAAATTTTATGTTGCCCAACGAGCAGAAATGCTGTTGCCTAAAATAATCCCATGGCCGGGGC
Organism: Drosophila koepferae; assembly: GCA_030914345.1. NCBI lineage: Eukaryota > Metazoa > Arthropoda > Insecta > Diptera > Drosophilidae > Drosophila > Drosophila koepferae. The sequence continues at coordinate 1,285,337 of JAUESR010000196.1, forward strand.
CAATTGTTGCCACCTCAACAAACTATTTGGCAAAAGGGATTAGGCCGAAATGACAAACGACAAAAGTGCTCGGGCCTAAATAGAAGATGCACTCTACTCATATTTTATGGGGTAGCTGATATTAGCTCGGCTTCGAAAGGAGTTCTAGTCGAACCTGGGGCTAGTTTGAGATTCACTAATTAACTCTCGAAATACTTGTATTACTTTTACTTTACCTTGATTAGGCTTTTATCTCTGTTCAAGCATATATGTACATATATTTATACACCTAAAGAGTTTCATAATGAATTATAATTTGCAGTTTATAATTGATCCTCAATTCTTACGACTTAAGTCGCTATATAACAGAGTATCTTTTAAGTTTAAAGTTTTCTGACTTGATTTTCCGTTTCGGCTAGATCGTGCCTGCCCGTGACACGACACGAGTCCACCTCGAGCGGAGCATAAATGACACTTTGGACCTGCATATGGATGCCCTTCTGTTTGTTTGCTTGTTTTGGTCGCCTGTTTATATTGTTAATAAAACATTTTATTTTACGCCAAATGATTCTCATTTGTTGGACGCGTGTCCTATCCATCCGTCCATACGTCCGGCTCTCTGTCTGAATGTGCTTATCGTCTGTCGCTGATGTCGGTCTGTGTGTCAGCTGCATTTAATTTGCGGGCCCACGTTGACTGTAAAAACGCGTCGTTTGCGACTGTAATAATAATAAAACCAACGGGCGAAAACAACAAATCGAAAACGAAATACTCTTAAATATGGCTGAGATGCTAGCAGATGATAGATTATTGTCAAAAGAATATAGTAATGTTATATAGCTCTGAAGCGATTTCATGAATAAACAATGATATATATAAATAAATAACCGAAACATATGGCAATTAGAGATTAATTAATTGAAGAGTAAGGAACTATGCAGAGGAGCTGTGGGATTTAATCTTTCAGCTAAGTGAATAGGTTTACTTGAACAGGTTTACTTACAGGAACAATATAATTACATATATAGTTCGTATTGGCATTACATATTCAATTGATCAGTGAGCCAACGTATCTTCTAGGCAAGTGTATTAAGAAGATTGGCAGCTCTTCGCGCACTTGGAATATATATTTGCTGCGTGCCCGTCAGTCAAAAGTTACTTAACACCAACACACACGCACACGCACACGCACACGCACACCCACACACACACACACACACACAGCCAAACAAAGGATTAACGGTGAACACAAGAAATTACAATTTTAAGCATATGAATTAAATGAAAAGAAGAAGCGAAAATAAACAAGCGAATGGCAAACCAAAATAAAGTTGCAGCTCTTTAAAGCCCAGCGCTCTTTAAAAAGCCATCAAGAACAGTTGCTCACAGAGGGAGGGGTATCTGTGTGAGAGCGGGTCTGGGGTTGGGCCAGGATGTTGGTCGCCCGCTGTGCCGTGCTGCGTATGCCAAAAGCTTCCGTTGGTTATCCAGAAAACTGTTCTCCGATGACAGCAATTGCCCCGGCCAGGGCCAAGCGTCAACGCTTCATTGGATTTTAGGCAATCATAAGTAGGACGTCTGCTGCGTCCTTCTCCCTCTCTGTCGCTCTCGCTACCTATCTATATTTGGCTATCTCTGTTGCTCTATCTGTGTGTCTATCGGACTGTAACTGCCACCGCGTCTGGCCGCATCGCTGCCCTTTTTGGCTAAAAGGGAAATGCTTCACAAAAAAATGTAGAGTGCCTGCGGCGAACGAGGCAAAAAGACTGCAGTAAAGCAGGAGCAGGGCATGTGGCATGCGGCATGTGGCATGTGGCAGGAGTCACGGGGTAGAGACCGTGCCATGAGACACCGGACCACCGGCAAGCAATGTTGGCGCTGACACAGCTTTCAACTGCAGACTATGCCCAAATTCAGCGAGCCCTCCATGAGCACTGAGCTAGAACATTCCAACCGTTCCCATTGATGGACAGTAGAACTTAATAGATCTCTATGCAGCATAAATATTATATTTATGCATAATCAAATTTGTACTCAGTTTGCTGCTAAGCCAATATTCACTCATTTTTTCGAGTTAGTCTGCCTTTGGGTTAGTTACTAAATTTATAAATTTTCATATTGTTTGCTGCTAGGTATGATATCAATCTAAAGTTTTGGTTGCATACATTTATTCGACTCTTGAGGAGACTCACCAAAAATGAAATGAAATTGATTAACCTGATCCTCTAGCAGTTATGTGGGTACGGCCCGTTAAAATATAAGTTAACAAAAGTTGCTTTAAAAGTTCAGAAAAAATGAAAGCTCTAAACTAACTCTAAAAGACAACTTACAACTTACAATCTATTGAACTATAGCTTACCTCAAATTTAACCTCATAAAAAGGATTGTAATAGCTATCATATAATAGAGATTTCCTTTAATTTTAGCTCTCCTCCCCACAGACAAAAGAAATCACATGATTTTTAATATTTTTTTGTGGATTTTATTTTATTTTTTATTTATTTTTTGATGTAATTTTATTCATATTGAATTATTTATTTGGTATATATTTATACTATTTACGCATATCTTACTATTTGCTGCTAGAATTCAGAAAAATTGTTCGCGTTTCCGTTGACATCGATATTAGCAAACTCTCATCATCCATCTTTGTTTTATGCTTTTCGTTTTTTTTTTTATTTTTTTATTTTGAGTACATAATTTTCTAGTTCAAGTGTCTTTTGAAGTGCTTTTGGAATTGGGTTTTTCATTCAATGTTTTTCTTTTTTCTTCTTTTTTATGTAAAGTTGTGGGCGAGAGGGAGGGGGACGGGTGGGAGTGGAAGTGGGGAGAAGCATTTGGTTTCGCTTCATATTTCTTATTTTTAAGTTCATTAATCTTAATCTAAGGTATGCCTCCATCTGCTGCCACTGCCGCTGTCGCTACTGCTGCTGCTCCACACTCGATAATAGCTATGCCTTTCCACCTTACAATATGCGTATATGTGTAGTATATATGTGGAACGTATTCACTATTTGGACACAAAAAAAAAAAATATTTATATATATGTATATATGTATAGACACCGACTTTTACAACATGTGTGTAAATTGTGTATTCATATTTTATGAGGCCTGTTTCGCAATTCGTATATGGGCGCATAATACTTATGTTTAATACTCGAATGTTTATGATTCCCGTTCAATTATATTATAATGTGCCCAGATCATAAATATATGTTTATTTACTTTTCACTTCGGCAACACTCTGTTCGCCGGCGTTCAAGTGGAGTATATTGGCTTTGGGGTTCGAATATTGAAATATGTATGGGAATAATGTAAGACTAGAAGGATTGGGTGAGCATATTTGGACTCAAGCTGAGCATGGACTATGCTCATGATACCTAAGGTAACCATGTCTGGACTCAAGGTGAGAGATGGGGATTCAATACACATCAAGTGTTAAACGAAGGATAATGATATTTGTATGCTAGCTGAGAAAGGTTGTAGGAGGGGTGACCATACTCTGAATCAAGCTGAGAAGGGGTGAAATACATATATGTTGACAACACCTAGATAAGTGCAATTGGAAGTCAACGATTTCTGGTATTCTTTTTAGAGTGACCATGTATTCGTTAAAAAAAGGCAAAGTTCTATATAGATGGGACAAAGTTGACCTCTAGGGTGACCAAATTTGGAATGTGAATGAAGGTAAGTTTGTTGAAATGATCAAATATATTTGACTTAGCGCCCACTGCGTGTTGCAGCAAATCGTAATTGTAATTCAATATCTCTTAGTATTTAACTCTTTTTAAAAAGTTAGCTTTTTGAATATGTGTACGAGTATTATGCAGTCGTGTATACCCGATCTGCAAAATCTACTTTTATTTTTATGTGGCTTTCCCGTGTTTTTTCCTTTTTTTTTTTTTGTTTTTTTTTTTTTTATTTTTTTTTTTCGTTTGTGCTTTTACTGTTTACTGTTACTGGGAGAGGAAACGAAATTTGACGAAACAGACGCCCCTAATGGTTGTATGCATCTTATGTGTATATTACGAGTAGGTCTGTAAACATTTATAGTAGTATTTATCATACTTTAGATTTGGCCTCTGGTATGCAACCACCTTTCCCACTGCGCACCTGATTTCGATTTTATTCCCTTCTATTGCCTTTGCTGTTTCTATCGTTGAGTGTGTGTGTGTGTGTGTGTGTGTGTGTGTGTGTGTGTGTGTGTGTGTGTGTGTATGTGTGTATATTGTGTGCGGTGTGACTTTGTGGTTTGTGCTGCAAAGAATTGACATTTTTGATGCTCCCCATTGAAATCTGCTGCTGTCACATACCCTCCCTCTCTCTCCCTCTCTCTGTGTGTCTCTCTCTGTCTCTGTCTCTGTATTTGTCTCTCTCTCTATCTTTGGCTCTTTCTGTTATTCAGTGTTTAACTATCTATCTTTTTCTGACAAGTTCTTGAGTTTTCTTTCGGCTGCTTTGCGTTTCCGCTTGGCGTTGACTAACAGCTTGAGTTTCCGCTGTGGAGCTGTGCGGGTGGGAGGCAGTACATAGCCAAGTTTTACAAACTTTGGCCAGAATGTGGATATGCTAGCTGCTGCTGCTGCTGTTGTTGTTGTTGCTGCTATTGTTGCTGCTGTTGTTGCTGTTGTTGAGTAGGTGCATTTGGTGGCTTTGAATCAGGCAACGACGTCAACTGATTCAATTTGCCAGCAATGCAGCTTTGATTTTTCTTCTCTTGAATACCAATTATATAGCAGAGGGTTAAGGGGTTGGCCTGGTACAAAGTGGCGGAGGTGTGGTTGTGAGTGTGTGACAGTGTCGGAAATGTGTGCTAACTGTAAAAGTCGCTTCAATTACAGTTGCTGCTGGTGTTTAGCCCAAGATCTTCTTGAAATAGCTAACGGTTTCCGGTTTTGTTAGCGAGCGTCGTCGATTTGGCTTGAATGGCGCCTCAGTTTCCTCCTGCAGGAAGTTACGTCGTGTTGTGGCGCTCGTTAGCTCCAGCTCATCCACATCTCCATTCTCGGTCCCCGGCAGCGACCCAGGCTCAACGGCGGCAACAGCAGCAACACTTTCGCTTTCCAACTGCAGCTTTGCGGCGACTTTCACAGCTGTTGTTGCTGTTGCTGCGGTAGTTGCTGCTGCTTCAGCTGCTGCTGTTGCTGCGGTTGCATTTGAACTGTTTTCATTAGCTGTTGGCTGTTTTGTTGCGGTTGTTCCTCGCAGCTGTGGCGCCTCCGTAGCAAGCACTGTGCTCGATGCCTTTGTTGCTATCGGTTCTGTTGCCTTGGTTGTTATTGCTGTTGCTGCGGTTGCTGGTGCCTTGGTTGCGCTGAATGTTGCCGTCACGATTGTAGCTGGCGCCGTTGCTGTTGTTGCTGCTGCCTTAAAAACATGTTGGCGACTCTTCTCCTCGACTGCTGTTGCTGTTGTTGTTACCGCCATGGTTGTTGTCGATGCTGCAGCAGCTGTGGTTGTTGTTGTTTTTGTTGTTGTAGTTGCTGTGGCTAGCGGACCATTGTTAGCATGTTCCCAATGCTCACCATGCTCGCCATGCTCCACACCGTGCTTGGCCGGCGGTACATAATGCGACTTGACCAGCAGCATTGGCGGTATGAAGTGCGAATTGTCAGCTGTTTCCTTGACATGCGGATGGGGCAACTCATCGCGTGCCTGCTGCACCGGATGAATGGGATGTGCGATGCTCACCGTTGTCGACGTGCCCAATGGTATTGCTGTCGCTGTTGCTGTTGCGGCAGTTATTGGTGTTGCAGTTGTTGTTGCTGTTGCTGATGCTGTTGCCGTTGCTGTTGGAATGTTGATGGTGTCGATGTTGCTACCATATAAATTGGGCGTGTTACCGGTGACGGCAACAACTGTTGTATCTGTATCCGTTTCCATTTCCGTTGCCGTTGGTGTTGCTGTTGCTGCGGCTCCAGTTGTTGTTATCATGATGTTCTCATGGGTTGTTGTTGCTGGCACTTTTGCTGTTGTTATTGTTGTTGTTGTGGCAGGTGCTTCAGTAGTTGTTGTTGCCAGTGTTGTTGTTGCTACGGTTGATGTTGCTGCCACTGTTGTTGCTGCAGTTGTAGTTGTAGTTGCTGCTGTTGTGGTAGTTGTTGCTGCTGTCGTCGGAGCTACTGTTGTAGTTGTTGTTGCTGCCACTGTAGGGGCTACTGTAGTTGTTGTTGTTGTGGTTGTTGTTGCTGCCACAGTTGTAGGCGCCAGAGTTGTTGTTGTTGTTGGTAATTGCTTGACGGTTGTTGCTCGCTCGCTAGTTGCTGCTGCTGCAGCAGCTGTGGTTGTCTCAGCAATAGTCTCCATTCTCCTCAGATCCTGTGGCAATACCTTCTTTCTGTGAGGCAACGGCTCGAATATCTCATTGGACACATCGCCATTGCTGATATCGTCCGGCAGCTGCTCCTCACTCAGTGACGGCTGATCGCCCATCATCATGTCCAGGTGGGCTAGGGGCTTGGGCGTGGCCTTGCGCAACTGCATTTGATACTGGGCCCTCAACTTTTTGTCGTACTCCTCGTTAATGTTCACCTTCTTCGCCGACTTCTTGACGGGCATTGGCACCTGGTCGGGTATATTGTAGTGCACTACGGGCACCGGCTCGTCGGCCATCATAAGTCGGTCCAGGCTGAAGCGCTCGGCTGGTGCAACGGTGTCCACCTCGATTTTCACACCTGCAGAAGCGTAGCGAGGCACCAAGGGCAACAGCTCGATGTCGTTGTTCTCATTGTTGTCGGTCCGGATGCTCTTGATGATTTGCAGCGACTTGAAGTGCGAGTTTGTTATGTCATTGATGCGTTTGGCTTCCAATCGCTCCTTGGGACAGATCAACTCGCGTACGGCCCGCTCACGATCCTAAAAAGAGAGTTACCACAAGAGACAAACGGAGGCCGAACAATAGAGAAAAATAATTTTGTTTATGCTTAGAGTGCCTCCACGCTCTCCTCCACTTACCTCCTTGCCCTTGCAGGTATGACGCAGTAGACCCTCTTCCTGGCAGTTCCTAATGAGCTCAATGCTGGCCGTATCAGCCATGTACTGCATAGTCAAATTGGGCATCTCCTTCAGAATGCAGGCATCTGCCCAGCTGGGCACTATATAGCACAAGAGCAAGGGGCTTTAGCCTTATCTAACTCGAACACACACACACAAACGCAGACCCACTTACCAGGCATTTCGCAGAGGAACGAGGCTGTCTCGGGTCCACCGCAGCGAAGAGCATGCCATCGATAGTCACGTATGGGGTCGATAACAGCGCAGAGAGGAGCATCCATTAGCGGCAAAGATTCTGCCCAGTAGCCAGTGTCCACAACCAGAGGACGTGAGTTGCTATATAAACATTTAGATACTCATATGACTAAGGGTTATATATAACTGGAGCTATGTTGAGGCTTGCTAGTAACTAAATCCTCTTTTAGAGCTCAAGTGAATTGAAACCCCTTCAAATATTATAAATATAAATGACTAGGAGTTGTCATGTCATGTCAATATATGACTAAGAGTCGTGTAAATATACGACTAAGGGTTCTAACTGGAACTGTGCTTAGGATTGCTAATGAGCTGACGACATTTAATAGTTGCTCAACATTTTCAAGTTAAATTAAGTAATAAACTTTTGAAGATTAGAAACAGAGAGGCTATGTAGTGGTAGCATTGCCTCTTCATTAACATTAACAGTCTGAGAGTAACAGAATGCTAAGCATTTATATGTAACTTTGGTTGTTAACAGAATGACTAAATAATATATTGGAATTTGCAGTCGTTTCGACTTCTATCTAAGCTCTGAACTTTTAGCTTAACAAGTTTTTCAATAGCTTCCTGTTTAACTCGCCGTTAACGAGTTGAAATTGAAACTTCTAAGTATTAAAGAGCACTCACATCGGGGCTCGCATGCCAAAAATAAACATATCAACACGAACAACACAATTACAATATTATGTAGCTATTGTTGTTATTGCAGTTGTTGGTGTCGTCATTGTTTTTGTTGTACTTACGACCACATGAAACGATCCGAGTTCTGCGGCCGCATGAGTCCAATCCAAACGATGTCGTTCACATCCAATTCCCTCAGCAGGTCGCGAGTTGCATCAAATTGAAAACTGTTGTCGACTGCCAGCAAAACAATAACAAAAAAATACAAATAAAATAAAAATAAAAATGAAAATGAAAATGAAAATGAAAATACAAATAAAAAGAAAAAAACAACAAGAGCACATGCGACAAAAAACAACAAAAGTAAAAACAATAAGAATGGGACAACGAGAACAGAAGGGTTTGGGAAGAGAAACAAATGGTTTTTATTTGTTCAATGCGAATATTTCTATTTAATTTGTCCAGCGTATTGTTTTTGCTCTGTGCCCTGTGCCGGGCATGCGGCACATTTGCCAGCAACAGCGACCACAGAAGCCACTCCGAAGCCCAACCGAAAACACCGTCCCGCCTGCAGCCCGGTGCGCCCCACACTCTTACTTGTCTATTTCTAGTAAAACCAGCCAGACACAGCAACGGCTGGTCTAATCCGATGCATGTTCTCAACTTGTGTTCATACGAAAAATATTTACGAAAGCGAAAAATAAAATCTAAAATGTAACTGTGTGTGCATACGAACACATATATACCGTGCAGGGAGAGGGCTTCTGTTGGAATTTTCAGAAATCGGATATCTCTTAAACTAGTTTGTTAACTAACTAAACTAGTTTAGCCTTAGACACTGGATACTATCTAGTAACCAATAGTTAGTTATTTATCACGGTTATTATAAATATACATGGCAATATTTACTCTAATCCTGAATACAGGGTATTTGCCAACCGCTCGGAGTTGAACAAAATAAGTCGTGCACATAAGCTGGCGAACTATATATGAATGATAACAAATATGCTCAATTTTATACCCATATATACAGCATATTTAAGCATATACTATATACAAGAGATATGAGATATTAAAAAATTAGGTATATAAATTATTTCACAGACTGAAGAAGATCTATAAATCTGAATAACCGATAATTATAACTTTATTACATTACATTTCATACTTCATATAATCTTTCGATAGGGTATCTATTATTCGTCAACTATCGCCATCATGCAGTTTCTTATTTCAACTTTAATTTGCTTTCCTTTCGGTTTTCTCTCTCTCATTTAGCTGTGTATTTCTACGTTGTTGTAGTAGTTGCTGCTTGTACTTCGTCGTCTTGTTCTTCTTCGTCTTCTTGTTCTTCTTGTTCTTCTTGTTCTTCTGCTTCCACAATTTTCCGCTTTGTGCTACATTTTTTATTATCCTTGTTTCTGTTTCACACATTTACATGCATCCCTGATTCTCAAATTGTTTATGCACACTGACACCCGCCCATGACACGCCACCGTGCCACGCCCCAGCTAGCTTGGCTGACCCGGGGACAATTGTGCGCTCGAATGAACTTATGGTGTTGTACACAAAGTTGAAGCAAACTATGGGTGAAGCATATGAATCTATTTATAAGGATAAAGGACAATGCAATCCAATCAGCCAGTTTAGTATTCGAGTCAGATTTGGGAGCAACTCACGTTGGGGGAAATCTCCCAATACGTTGCCTTGAATAGCTTTCAATGTATTGAACGTAATGGTACTTCACTCTCGGAAAGGACTCAGGGCTGTCCTTCCTCTGACAAGAACTTTAAGTAATTTGCCTTGGGAAAATGTCGATATGCCAGGCAATGCACTAAGAGAAAGTTTGCCTATGCAATTAGGAAATATGTTCTTATGATCAATATAGCCATACCAATGAATAATTAAATGTTTTGATTTAAATGTCGAGCCAACTTAATATTCCACATAGAACTGTCCCTGTCAAGACTCTCTTCTCTAACTCTCTACTCTATCTAGAAGTTGTGACTTTCTTGAGAAATCTTTCGAATAAGCTTATATTATTATTAGATGACAAAATGCGGATGGTCCTCAGCTAGATCAATACTAAATTGGATTTCGATTAGCAATTGTTTCGGCTGCGCAACAGCTTACAGAATTCATGTCGACTCCCTGAGCTTCAGCAACATCTATCTTAGAACAAGCATATGACTTATCTGCATAGAAAAAACTACATCGGGCTACTCTCTCTCTCATATGTATATATCATATGCTCATATAGATATCAAGTGCATTTCGCCAGCTTATCAGATTCTGTACTTTGATCGGATGTAGCAGATTTTACGGAATATTTTCTATGGCAGTAGCACAATTTGCATTGTCTTTGAGTGGCATGAACAATTTATCAACAATCTACTTAGCTATTTACGAGGACCGCATGCACATGAGCCGGTTAAGCGACCTATTGTTGGTTTAGTTGCACCGGCCCTGCGCCACGTCTGGCCCGCATTGCAGTGTCCGGTATTTGTGAACGGGACTTATTATGTTTGTGCTGTAGCTGTATGTGGTGCAGCCACATTATAAAGCCTGTCGTACGAGATCCTTTGGCCGGCCCGTTAGACACAGGCAGCGCGAGACACATGAGGCACACAGAGGAACAGGCACAGTCACTGCCACTGGTTGCCCCCTTCAAAGGGCTTCACTCTTGACTCTCAGGACCTTCAACTGCGTCATTTTGCAGTTGCAACCGCCTGGCTGTCAGATGAAACCCGTTGCAGGCAGCGCTGTGACAACAGCTGCCGGACATTTACAATAGCCGCCCGTCTCTTGCTCTTTGCCCTCTCGTTACCGTCTGTCCTCTCTTCCTCTCAATTTCTGTGTTGTGATTGGGCTTATTTGCATTTCACATTTTGTTGGCATTTACCATTGCTTTATATGCGCTCTTTGTTATCGTTGGCCAGAGCACCTGCTGATGCTGATGCTGCTGCTGCTGCTGCTGGCACTGACATACAATGTCCACATGCATGGCAAATATCTTTCCGTTTCCTGCTCATGTTCATTCGTTTTTCTTTTTGTTACTTTTACTGTTTTTTTCTTCTTTTTTCTGTAGCTAGCTTAACTAAAGCCTCACGCTGCACCTTTGACTTGGCTTTGCGGCTAACTGTCTGCTGGCCACTGCTGCCGACTGCCCGCTGGCCCATCTCTCACTTACCTGTCACCAGATTGGCATGATGGAACTGGCAAACGGCGTCAGCCTCAAACCAGGAGATGCGATCACGGAAGAAACGATAGAACACATTCAAGCCCTCCTGCGGCATGGTCCAGGTGTTGCTCACGTTCACCTGTGAATGAGTGAGCGGAGTAGAGGCTGATGAATATGAAAACGAATACGGCTAACAAATACGAGAAGAAGCAGGTACAAGGAAAGGGAGTTTTCTTTTTTTTTTTTTCTCCCGCGTGTCGCCTTTGCCTTGTCACTGGCGCAGCTCAGTGACGGGCCGCGTGGCGTATGCTTAATGCATTAAGTATACGCCACGTAAAACGCTTACATTTTAAATGTTGTTCTATACACACACACACATAGCATGAGGCAAGAACATAAAAAAAAACACACACATATTATGCATGCAAATGTGAGTGTGTGTGTGTGTGTGTGTGTGTGTGGGGTTGTTGTGCGTGCCTATGTGTAAAAGCGGCAGCAAAACAAAATTTAAGATGAATATAAAGAAGAGAAATGTTGCTTTGAAGAGCGGCATATGTAGGGGCTTTGCATGCATATATGTAAATATATTTATACATATATATACATATATATATATGTATATAAATATATGTACTTCATTAGCTGAGGCAGCAGCTGGGAGCAGGTGAATAACGAGTAGGAACTGCCTGAGCAGGAGGCATAAAGCCTGGTCTGACACACACACACACACACACACACACTGAGCCCAGGCTAAAGGCAGCAAGTTCTTTTCTTTTCCTTCTTTTTAATAACCAACAAGGACATGCTGCGATTGGGGCTGAGGGGGCCCAGTCAGTCAACCAGCCGTGAAACCGTTGCGACGCTTAGACTCTGTAATGCGAATGAGACTGACTGCGGCGGCACATTAACTAATTACGAATGCAAGGAGGCGCGGAACGTGGACTAAAGCGAAAATAAATATGCATATAAACAGAAGCCAGACGTGAATAAAGCGCGCATCAAATCTTTTCATGCGCATTCCCTCCGTACCAGTGTTGCCAGATCAGCTTTTTTCCCGTCAAATCTGGCTTTTTTGAAAATCAAATTGCGGGAAAAATTTCAAAACAGCGGGAAGCGGGAATTCAGGCTTTTTTTTTTTTAAATATTGCTTTTTTCCGCTTTTTTTTTACTGAGCAATTTATCATTTTTCTAGGGATTAATATTATGAATAATGAACTCTCCATAGAATTGGCAGTCACCAGAATTTTGGATCAGTGGCATGAATTAAAATTACATTTTAATATGGCTGCACAGGACGAGAAATGTCTTAAGGCCCAAATATTATGCGATTTGCTCGATGGCACAAACTTTTTATATGTGATATTTTTAAAGCCAATACTTTGCAAAATGCAAAAAGTGAACAAATGCTTTCAAAGCAATTCCACCAACGTAAGTGAATTACTTAATGAGCTTATCTTGGCCATTAATTCCATAAAAAAACAAAATAATTCCGGAAGACAAGAGTATTAATGTTCTCGAAATTGAAGACTTCGAACAATATATAGTGAAAGATTTATATCTGGGATATGGGTGGAAGTGCGTGCCTATAAGGATTCGGGAGGAAATAACAAATTTAGCGACGTGGTAACTTTTGCAAAGGCATTGCTTTCCTTGCCATGGTCCAATGCGGAGGTAGAACGAATTTGTAGTCAAGTTAATATTGTTAAAACTAAGCTACGCAATAAAATGAATATTGACATGCTTAACTCAATTTTATGCGTCAGTTAAATGTATATTGTAAAACTAATATTTCAAAGTAAATAATTAAATGTATTTTTTTACAAAAACGGTTTGCGTCGGTTGAAGAAATGCTGCCATGACTAAGAGCTGCCAAAAAAATACTTGAATATGATTGGCACTATACAAACATATGAAAAAGAAAATATATGTCATGAATTAGATGAATTACTGAACTATCTGTAAAAAAAATATAGCCATGAAAACCAATCAACAACACCAGCTTTTTTTCGGATTTTTTTCACAAAATTTCAGTTTTTTTTTTTACAATCTTCCCAATAAAAACAGCTTTTTTGCTCGACAAAAGTTGGCAACACTGCTCCGTGCACACGGCAAGCAAAAAATGTTGAGCATTAGTCAAAAGTACTTAAACTGGCAACAAATGCATTAAGCAAAACAAAAACAAAACAACTCACTCTTGCGAAAGCTGAACATATATACATATATTAGTAATGTAATGAGTCGGAATGCAAACTGAGTTGTAAATATTTACCAGGCAGTTTGAGTAAGCTAATCAACAGCAAAAGTTGACGAACATTTAACTATTAGATTAACATCCAGTTAAACTTATCATATATCATACATCATATATCATATATCATATATCATATATCATATATCATATATCATATATCATATATCATATATCATATATCATATATCATATATCATATATCATATATCATATATCATATATCATATATCATATATCATATATCATATATCATATATCATATATCATATATCATATATCATATATCATATATCATATATCATATATCATATATCATATATCATATATCATATATCATATATCATATATCATATATCATATATCATATATCATATATCATATATCATATATCATATATCATATCATATCAACACGTTTAACTCACAGTTAAATCTGACAGGCAAATGACATGTTGCTTTTAACAACAGCATCAACTTTTTGCTCGCTGATAAATTATAAAATTCTTAACTCAATTATTATAATTTTTTTTTTGCCGTTTTTTTTGTGATACATTCCATGGCACATTTTGTTTTATTTATTATCACAAATTTATTTTATAGCTTTATTGAGCTTCTTCTTTTTTTCATAAGTATTTCATATTTATACTTATTCATTTTTGTCGTTTTCAAAATGCAATTAAAAGATGAAAGTACGCTGGCGCATGCTCTTCGCGTCTGTCAAACAATTTCAATTAAAAGTTAATTAAGTTAATGAAATGCTTTTCGGCTCGCTTTGCACATTGTTGTTCCGCACCGAGGTAAAATGTGAAGCGAAAAAATATTGTATTTGCCAACACGGCGTATGCGCAATGCACTCACAGCCACTCAACACAGTCTCTTCATCTCTCTTCCCTTGTCTGTCTGTCTCTCTCTCACCCACCGTCTGCCTGTCTCCTTCGCTTGCCATCTCGATGCCAATTTGTATATGCAATAACTGCATTTGTATTCATTTGATGTCGGAATTGCTTTTAATTTCCTTGTACAACGCGAATTTCATAATTTGACAGAGATGGAGATAGACATGCAGAGAGAGCCAGAGAGAAAGAGAGAAAGAGAGAGAGAGGTGCTATATTTTTTTTCTACGCTAATTGTTCATCTGCCAAACAATTTTCATAATGACGACTATCGATTGCGTATGCGATGCGTAAAGAAAAAATATTCTTTCTGATCAAATTCCATGCAAAATTGTGAGAGAATTTTTTATACTTAATTGAATTCATATTGAAATATGCGCAATATTTAATGAATGCATGTTAAAATTGCGGACTCCGCAAAAAAAACTGCGCTATGATATGGATGTGGTAAATAAAGTGAAATATATCCAAAAAGAAAAACATATTTCAATAAAGGTATGTACATATATAACAGATGTATCTTTTTATTGCTACTCTAGAATTCTCTTTTCAGCTCTTACTGTGCATCAATAATAGACCAAAACTTAATGAAAAGTCGAAAACAACATTGTAATACAATCTTGGTTATATCAACAATACAGTATACCACGTATGCCCCCTTTGGTAAAAGTTTTGAGAACCGAACAGCTGGAATGAGGAATGTAAACATGAGCACAAGTTGGGTAAGTAAATGCCAAAGTGCTTCAGCTAGAAATACAACATTCGAAATTAAAATATTTAATTTGTAAATAAATATTATTATTTCTGTTTCATAATACGAACTTGAGTTGTATATTTATGATATCTACTTGGAAGCATATTCTGCTAAAATCATTGAAGTAAATCAATTGGAAATTTCGATAGCCCGAGTAATTATGTATGGCATGCTCAATGTCTATATATGGAATACATACTTAATGAATGAATGAATAATGAACGATAAATTAAAATGTCTGCAGATTTACGGACATAAAAAAGAATAGACGAACATAGTTATATCGACGCAACTGAATCAAGAATACATATTCTTTATCCATTTTCAATGGGTTGAGGGTATACAAATGTGGACTATCGAAAAGGAAATGCGAACTACGTACAATATATAAATATTTTTATTTCAAATTTCTACAGCTTTTTCAATTTACTGGTGAACAGACAGTAAAACAGAAAAAAAAAACGCATCATACTGATCAGGAATATATCCAGAATAGGGCCAATGTGATCCTTGACACATATGCCTAGTAAAGTTATAATTTGTACTCATGCTTTCGGCTAGAAACTGAAACTTTGTTATGGACTTGGGTGTGCTGATCTGTTTATCAAGACTGAGTTCCAATTTTGCCTTTCAGCTTAAACTTAGTTCTAATTGAATTTCATGCATGATTATGTATATAGATATATTGTGATGTATTATCTATTCAAAGCACATATGTAGCTTCAAAACTATCATTCCCATCACGCGCCCAAACGTATGCTGTACAATATTATATTCTCTATGATATAACCATAGACATGCTGCTATTTAACGCGACAATTGCCATTGGCGAAAGCTCATCCTCTCTTTCTATCTCTGTTTCTCTGTTTCGCTCTATCTCGCCTATTGCAATCACTGTTGCTCCATTATTTACATGAGCTACTCATGCTATATATAAATACATATATACATATATATACATTATACATATTCAGTAGATTGCATTGTTTTTTGCATCATTTGCATCCCCTTTTCTGGCTGCTGCGCTCTTCCACAAGGCTTGGCGCGGCTTCTTCTCGCTTCACTTCACAATGTTGACAGACGCAAATTAAATGTAACATATTTATAATCTAAATAACTACGTGTCGATGTATGAATGTGTGTGTGTTTGTGTGTATGTGTGTGTGTGTGTGTGGAAATGTATGCATACCATTATGTGCTCATAATTATTCAATGACTTACTTGCACACAAAAGTTGTATATGAATTATTTGCTAGCTTTAAAAATATTAACTGAAATAATTATAAAGCATACGCCCTCAAACAAATTGCAATTGCAATGCGAAACAAAATAATAAGTAAACAGAATATGAAATATGCATACATAGCCATAGGTGTATCTGTTTGTGTGTGTATTTACCATAAAATCTGCATTTCTCATGCGTAAAAACAGAATTTAATTTATTGTATTTTTTATTGCGTGTATTGTCTCTCTCTCTCTCTCTCTCTCTCAACAACGCGAAAGGATACAGAGAGCAAATCATAGAATGGGAAATTGAAAGAGAAGCCCATTCGCGTTTCTGGGGCTATGCAGCGACGGCACAGTTTGCTGACACTTTTGTGCCTTTTATTTTTATTTTTATACATTTTATTGTTTTCTTTTCTATATACTTTTTTTTTATTTTTTTTTTTTTTTTTTTTTTTTTGTATGCTCTTTCTATTGAGGGGGGCACTTAGCAACTTGGAGTGCAAACAGTTCAGGTTCTTCAGTTGTTTGACTGTTTGCCTCGTTATTCTTTGTTTGTAGTTATGATGAAGACGCCCAAGGACCGGGACCGGCCTTTCCACTGACGAGCCTGTTACAATTTCAACAAAAGAATAAGTGAAAACATAGAAACAATAAAATGCTCTCGTATACCCTAGACTATTATGCAAATTGTTGCCATGAAGCGGGTATAACAGATTTACGGATTTGCAACCATTTAATAACCGAACAAATAAGTTTAAGGCAAAATACTTTGAAGGCAGTCCATTTAGCAGAGCTCGTGAATATCTATTGATTGTCTTTCCTATAGAGAAAACAGCTGATTGCATCGGGTCTGCAATGTCAATGTGTAGAGCGTTTGCATAGACTCTCTTTAAATTATCTGACGTATCCTACTTGTGCGAGCGTTCATCGTCTCGCTTCCTAAACGAGTTTCGGGAAAAAAGCGTCACACAAAGAGTTCAACTCAAGGCGCTCAAACGAAAATCAAAACGAAAAGAGCCGAAGGCTCTTGCTGAGAGTGAGAGCGAGACAGTTTATTCAATTTCTGATTGATCTCTTTCTTTATTTCTCAGTATCTCTTTTGCCCCCTTTCAATCTCTTTCAAATCTATCTATATCTATCACTTTCAGTCACTCTATCTTTCAAGATTCCTTACTGTTACTTGTACTGTTACTCGTTTTTTCTCTCTCTCTCTCTCTCTCTCTCTTCTCTATTCTCTATTCCCTATTCCCTATTCTCTTTTATCTATTCTCTTTTATCTATTCTCTATTCTCTATTCTCTCATTTATTCATTCCCGCTAAGAAATCTGTAAGACAAGCTCCACTCTTCTTCTTCAGCCTTCTCTAGCAGGGTATCCAAATGTGAATTTTAATTAGAGCTCGCTTACTTGATTTTTGCTGTATAATTTCGGCATTTGCATTTCGCCCACTCTGACCCATGCCCTAACGCTATTTGCCCTACACTTAAGGACAAGCTGTGCGTCCGCTTTGTGTTTGTGCAGCCTTTCAAGAGTCGGTGCAAGCCAAGAAAAGCAGAACGAACCAAAAGGAAAGGACTGAAAAGGACAATGGAATGCTAACTGCAGTCAAAGGATTTCTTCTTTGTGTCTTGCTGCAGCTGCAGGGAATCCAGGCTAAGAGTCTGGCTAGCTAGCTCAAATCTGTGCAACAACTGAGCGTCATAATCCCCCCATTCATAGTCAATATATATAAATATACATATATACAAATGTGCATAAATATATGTATAATATATGTATGAATATATACAAAGTTATGTAACATTCATGCATATATTATAAAGGATTGCTGCATATCTATATCTATATCTATATCTATATCTATATCTATATCTATATCTATATCTATATCTATATCTATATCTATATCTATATATATATCTATATCTATATCTATATCTATATCTATATCTATATCTATATCTATATCTATATCTATATCTATATCTATATCTATATCTATATCTATATCTATATCTATATCTATATCTATATCTTTATTAAAAAAACGAGTATTGTCGATGGTAATGTGTGTATGTAATAAAAATCGATAATGATTATTATGTCATTTAATTATATACTTCAAATGTCGGGCGGAAGAAGAGAGCCTTGACTAGATCGACCCAGTTTCTATTTCTGAAGAAAAAATGGCTCATCCCTATGCCTGTAACATGTCTTAACGCAAAAACATTTCGACCTAAAATTTAATGTCCAATGAGATTCAATTCCATTTCTAAACAAATGCAAACCATGGCATGCAATTTGTTAAAAGATTTTAATCTGGGTTATCAAATCTTAAGTGGAACGAACTAGTATCCATTCGGCCAGCTTCTGCTCGACATGAGCTTAGAGCTTGGACTTATTTAGAGCATATTTCGTCTATTCGCCCCAGTTTAATTTCATTTTGATGCGCTGTCAATTTGATAAGTTTGCCTATATTGTCTGTTTAGTTGCCATTGATTATTTAAGAGATGGTTGTATTAATAATGCAGCGCCGTGTTGAAATTGCATAATGCTGCAGGAATGCAACCCGCTCCGGAACTTCCTCTGACTCCCCTAGATAACTTCCGCTGTCAACAATATTGTACTTGTGGCTGTTTAGCAGTCCAGTGTGTTTAGCAGTCGAACAATAGCCATTAACACTGCTCACACTGCCACTTGAATGGCGCGTTCTACATCTATCAGCAACACAAAAAAGTAAATAAATGAACACTTTAATAGGCATTCAGCATTATGCTTGAGTGGCAAATAAATTGCCTGCAACACGATTGTCGATTAATAATGTCTGAATTAAGCCACAATAATTGTGTGGCATGCCCGATAAGCGTGCCCCGCATACACGAGTGGCAATCATATTGAATGTGAATGTGAATGTGAATGTGAGTGCGAGTGTGTGTGTGTGTGTACGGCTGTATGTGTATGTGTGCCACCTGGCTTGAGGTCGATTGCTCGATCCAATGCCACTTGCACTTAGGGCTGGCACAGCCCTGTATTAGCAATCCTTTTGATATATTGTAATATTTTATGTATGCCAGCGCCGTTTGCTCATTTTAGCAGAATAGGCATATTTTTTACCTGCTTGCGCGTGTGTAAAGGTGAACTTAACTATGTCAAATGTCATGTCATTCGCAGACTCCCCAACACAAATACATATATCTGCCAAAAACATATCTCCAAACACGCGCACACACACACACACACACACACCTGTCGTTAGATTGTCGTTGACTGGAGCCAGCCCGGTTTGATTGTTGAGTGCTTCTTACGGCCATTAAGGCAAATGTGGCCCAAATGCCGGTACGCGAGGTTCTGAATAAAATATATCTGCTCGATTTCAGCAGTCACTTTGCATACACAAAACGAGCAAGCGCTTGCTTAGCTGGCATACGAGAGCGTATAACAGTTACTAACTACATGCATATATATAAGTATCTACATACCTATATATATATATATATATATATATATATATATATATATATATATATATATATATATATATATATATATATAGGTTTATATATCCATTTATATTTCATGTTTTAATTTCAAGTTGAGCTCAATTTCCTTGATGAATGCAATTAGTAGTAGCCCCAAGCGTGCGCTCTTTCTTATGACTATTAAATGATTTATAACAGTCATATTTTGTGCAGACTGTACCCCATGAGAAATTGCCCTTCGCTAGGAATCTAAGCTTGATAAATTTATAATTGAATATCAAAAGCCATTACGAGTATGCCAAAGTATCTATAGATGCTGAAACAGAAATAAGCTGTGATATGCAAGTGTATAACAGTTGATAAATCTCCACATATATGTTAAATTGAGCTCAACTTGCTTGATGAATGCAATTTTTTTTAAAGCAGCAATTATTCCTTATTAAGAATCTATATCTATATTATATGTCTAGATTATATTCTTATTTCAAGTCGAACTCAATTGATGATGAAGCAGAACTCCAAGGCAAATTCATTTTCTTTGACTTTCTTAAACTTTGATTCATTTAAAGCTCACGTATTGTGTAAAGACTGTACTCACTGATAAAAAATCATTAAAATTTAATATTAAGAATATCAAAAAATGTGTTTAATACAAAATACGTCTATAAATGCAGCTACATTAATATCCCATTAAATTAATGGCAGTCTCTTACCATCTCCATATCCGACTGCCTAGCCAATTCCTCTCTTTCTCCTTACTTTCCACTCTGTCAATTCTTTCTTTGCTGCACTAGTACGAACAAATTTAATTTCTATTTATTTAGAATATTTGCTCGAACATCTTCTCTGGGCTAAATCAACTAAAAAATCAAACAGAAGGCATTTGTTTCGTGTCGATGGACACAATATAGCGATTATCTTAACAAGAAGTTATCTGGAAAAGTTTACTCTGCCACAGTGCCCGAGCATTTACATCCATTTGAGAGCCTCGAGCTTCGGGCTCATGAAGCTGAAGCAGCTTTTCGGCCTGGAACGCTCAATTTGTTTGGGTTTTTGTTTTTGTGGGCTGCTGATTTTCCTGCTACTCCTGCTGCTGCTTGTGAAGTAGCGTTGATAAACGCTAGAACGATTCCGACAAACGGACAGGCGACAGAGGCAGCTTGAGCAGTTGTGGGTGGTTTCAGGTGGCTCTGGTGATTCAGGTGGTTATTTTTTTCTTTTTTTTTTTTTTTTTGCTATGGCTGTGGGGCGCACAGATGCCAAATGATAAATAGCGCTGACGCTTTGAAGAGAAATGTACCAAAAATAAATGAAATTGGAGCATAGGTGGGTTGCCCAATGCTTGGGGCGTGGCCAGACTTATAAATAAAGCGACTCGCACCCTCACACACACACACACTCATGCACAGCTGCATTGTCCTTGATGTGACCCGCCTTTGGAGCTGCAAATGGAAGCAGTCTGCGCTGGAAGGAGGAGTCGCAGCAATTGCAATGTGGCAACAATGTCGCCAGCGCCAAGTGACGTCACATCGATGTCGACACCGACTGTGGCGCCAACAGTAACAACGCCAAGCCACTCACTACCCGGGACCCCCTCTCGATGTCCTTACGCTCGTGTTGCTGTCAAGTGTCGCGCTTGCTTGCATACGAGTACATGACGCCAAAAATTTATTAAAATAGAAGACAACTTGAATGTCAGCCAGTTAGTCAGACAGTCACTCACTCGTACTGGGTGTGAGGGCATGCCAAGGGTTGCTCAACTATGCAGCACAATGTGTGCAAGTGTTGTGTATGTGTGTGTGTGTGTGTGTGTGTGTGCATAGGAATATTTAAGCACTTACGAGGCAAGTGCACGGAAAATCACTTTAAAACTTACAGCAACAAAAAATGAGAAATGTTGACAGTCACTAAACAAAAACCAAAAGCACATTAAGCCCCACTACTGGGTATTACGTTGCCCAGAAATGGATGGAGCAAAGCGAAAAAAATAAATGGAAGATGCATGAAAGAAGTTTATAAGCCAAGGGAGAGAGACAGGAAGAGAGAAAGAGAGAGAGAGAGAGGTAGTAAATGCCTTAATCAACTTAATTATTAATGCTAACCAAGAGTATATATGCATGTGTGTACATACATGTATGTGTATGTGGTTTAAGGTCGTAATCGTGGTAATCTCTAATTAATCTTTAGTATTTACTACTACTAAGGAAATGTTAAGGCTTGCAGTACTCGCATATACCTGATTAGGAACAAATTATAAATATAATATAATCAGAAGTATACTCGTATAACAGTATAACAGCAACAATATAACAGTATACACTAGTATGTACTATAATAGTACATTAGTATAACAGTATACTAGTATAACAGCACAAAAGTATGCTCATAAAGCAGTAGAACAGTATAGCCGATTAAAATCAGAGGTATACTCGTATAACTGTTAACAGCAACAACATAACAGAATAACAATATACTAGTCTACACTGTAATACTACATTAGTATAAAAGTATATTAGTAGTAAAAAGTATAACAATAAATCAGTATAATTTATGAGTATTGCATAGGAACAATTTCAGTATAATAGACAATCAGTATAACAACCATTTATGTATAACAATAAGGTGCTTTATATAACAACTTCCGAGTATAAGTAGTACAGTAAAAAAATTTCAAAAGCACAACATATAATTGGTAAAACAGTAGTAGTATAAAATTTTAAAAGCTTTATAGTATAACAGTTAAAATTCCTGGATATAGATAGCGGTCAATAGGATACCGCCCAGCAGCGAAATCAATTGCCAGAACTTAAAGCGCATATAGAATATGATCGGCATATTACTGAGTGAATAGGGCAACTCCC
Organism: Drosophila koepferae; assembly: GCA_030914345.1. Taxonomy (NCBI): domain Eukaryota; kingdom Metazoa; phylum Arthropoda; class Insecta; order Diptera; family Drosophilidae; genus Drosophila; species Drosophila koepferae. Next base: position 1,307,834 of record JAUESR010000196.1, read on the forward strand.
ACCAAGCGTAGGCCTTGTAGCTCTGAGCGGCGAGCAGTATGAGCAGCAAGGCCGTCGACCATTTCAGCTGATAGCCGCTCAGCACGAAAATAATCATCAGCTTGACACCATAGCGATGGAGCAATTGCAGGAACATGACGTCATTGATGTTCTTATAGGTCAGATAGGCCACAAGCAGGAATCCACTGCGAATCAGGCGATGCTGTGGCATGGTGGCCAATACAATGGTTAGCATCAGGGCGCACACATCGGCGTACATCTCAAAGTTCCAGAACATGGGATTCGAGGCAATGCGCAAATTGGCCAAAACGCTGAGCACGCCGGCGGCCAATTCCCGTTTGCTATCGAAGATCACCATGGCGCAGGCCACAAGCTGCACGGCCACGATGCTCACAATATAAAGATCGGCATAGAGCGAGCCACATTGCCAGTTGAGATTGAGCAGAGTACGCTCCAGATTCCAGTCGCTCAACAAATGCATCGAATGGGCCACAAAATTGCATACGATGCAAAATCGGGCCACAATTGCCAGAGTGTTCTTAATCTCTGCTGGAACGGCCTCCATATTAATTCGGTTCACTCGATTCTCACGACTTTGAAATGAATTTATAATCACAACTTTTATGGTTTCCAAATCCTTTTTATTTTAGTTAAGAGAGATAGCGAGATAGATTTGGTTAGATGTGAAGCGAAAAGAGTTAACTTTTTAATTTACCATGTCGAACTAATACTCAGCGCCTACTGCGAAAATTGTGAAACTGTGATGCTGTCGCTCCCCATCTCTCTCTCTCTCTCACTCTCTTTTTGTATGCTCTCATAAACTCTCTTCAAATTTACCCGTATACATTTGTAAGCAGTAGAACAATTTCAGTTAAACAGTTATAAGTATCTATTTAATTAGATGTAGTTGAGCGACCAATTACATAAGGTAGTATTAGAAGTAGAACGAGTTGAATTCGCATTAAGAATAGTGAAAACTGTAGCAGAAGTAGTTGACATCGATCTTACACACACATTTAAGCGCAATGCAGATCTTAGTGCCTTGGTGTGAGCGAGACATAGTTAATTCTTACTCACATTTAGTCCCGTTCAATTATAAGGCCGCTCTCAATTTAGCTTTCGCTCTCTGACGGTGTCGTTGCGCTGCACTTGACATGCATTTTAGACTCAAGGATAAGTACGTAATTTGCTTTACATAGTCTAATCCTTGCGCTACTTACGGTCGAGCCAATGTTGAATAATGCACTCAAAGACGCAAAATATTAACAGCCGCACTTAAGCATGTACAGATGTATGTGTATCCATCCAGCATATGCACATAGACTCAAGTCATTTCTCTTAGTATATGACAAGAACATTGTGCGTTTGTGTGTGCGAAGGAAATCCAGAGTGAGGCTATGCTTTTCTTTTTGCAAGCAGCTTAAGTGATTTACTTTAATAGTTGCACACATTCATTTATACTTATATACAGACAGCTTGGCTCGTTGAGGGGATACTTGCGGTGCAGGGGCATGCCAAGTCGTTGCAGCTTCATCACAAGACGTTACGAATGGCAGCTGAAAAGAAATTAAATTGCTCTCACCCAACATTGCAGTGGAATAGAAACGCACAGCAATGCGCATACAGCTGCTGACAGAGTCGTGGGTGAGGCAGAGGCAGAGGCAGAGGCAGAGGCAGCGGCAGAGGCAGTGGCAATGGCAACGGCAAGGGCAGCGGCAACGGTAACGGCAGAAACCATTCGCCTGTGTTCAGGCGCTGCAGTTGCTGACGACAATTTGAAAAGCAGCGCAGCGCCTGAGACTGTGTGGGTGTGTCTTGCTGTCTGTCTCTGTCTGTTCGCTCGACCATCTAACTGTCTGTGTGTGTGTGTGTGTGTGTATGTGTGTGTCAGTGTATTTGTGCAGTTAAAGTTTCTAATTGAAATTGAAAGAGAGCGCTGGGGTGCTGATGGCTGCTGTTAAATTTGTATTCAAAATTAAGACAGAGAGTGAGTGAGGAAGAGCGAGAGCTAGGCCGAGACCGAGAGAGGCTGAGCAAAAATGGTGGACGAACGAGCAAGTGCAACGGTTGTTTTCTGAAGACACAAAAGCAAGAGCTGAAGAATGTTAATGTCTTTCGGCTCTTATGCTTGGGCTATGGCTATTTGTCAATATGACAGCCCAGCCAGCCATGCATGCTTGCATGCCAAGAGTGTGACCAGATCATTGTTATCTGTGGCATTTTCCATATAGTGCTTGCTCTCTGTGCTCTTTAGCCTAGCAATCAAAGTGAATGCTTTTATTAAAGGCACTCATTGCAGTCTACAGTGTGTGTGTGTAAGTTTTTGCCATTTCTCCATTTCAATAAACTTCTTTCCAATTTTCATTTTTGACTTGAGCTGGGCACACGTCTTATCGAACGCAGGCACTACTAAACAGCCAACTGAAAACTTTGCCAAAGCCACAAATAGGGCCAGCGCACCAGGTGCTTAAAATTGAAACATCCTCATATAGCATGTCATTGTGCGTGCCTCTGTGTGTCTGTGTGTGTGTGTGTGTGTGTGTGTGGGCACTATACACGGACTTGCCTTTTGGCGCATTGACAAACTTTCAATGTGCCACGCCCACAGCATTGGCGGCCAGCCTGCGGACTAAAATTCTAATTAAAAGCGCAAAACTTTTGGCCATTGATCGAAATCGAATTCGAAATCGAAATCGAGGTCCAAATTTTTCCAACGGGCTGGGGAGGGGGAAAGTGGGAGAGGGAGAGGGAGAGGGAGAGGGAGAGGGAGAGAGGGGGGAGTCAAGGCAGCCAGAGATTCACCCTGGCCCGGGGGCATGGCAGACGTGTATTCGCCGCAACAATGGCAAACGAATTTGTGCGGCTCGCAGCTGCAACATTTTATTGCTCGAAGAAAAGCCACGAGCATGCCCGACTAACAGATACGCATCATAATAAGAAAACTAAATAAAGAATGAAGAGATTATATACCATTTTTCTGTAATGAAAAGCGCTCAATTTCTGATTTTCTATTGTCTGATTTTCGCGACTCTGAAAAAGCTCTTAGTTGTATGCTACGCTGCAGCACACCCCACCTGCTCGACAATATACAGGGTTTTTAAGCGACAATGAATCGAAGCGTGCCAAAAGAAAAGTTGTTAAACTTGTGTCACATTTAATTAACATGAATCAGTGGATTTTTGTTGCCAGAGGGCAACATCTCTCCTTCGCTGTCGCTGCTCCGCTCTCTCTGCCCCACACTCTCTTCATCTCTTTCTCTTTCTATATACGTGTGTGTGGCAGGCTGCATTCGTAATTTGTTAGCTCTGCGCTTTGGTAATAAACTTTAAAATTTCATGACCACGAATCATTAAACTTAAACGAACACTAAATTAACAATTAATGCACATGTGTGCGTATGTGTGTGTGTGTGTGTGTTTTATGAGCGCAACATACACAAATTACTTAACGCCATTTTTTATTGTTCAATTATTAAGCAGCCGGGCCGGTTAGCATAAAATGTTTAACACGCATTTCGGCCCGATTACTTGGCCAAGTTGTTGGCCAACAGCAGTTTGAACAACAACAATGACTACCGAGTCGACTGCCTCGATTAATGGGCCCACATTAGTTATCAATGAAGCCCAAGCGAACGATAACGTTTCATCGCTTAACATTGCCTTCATTTGCCCAAACTGTGGGCCCTGGCTACATACAGTCAAGGACCCTCGGGCTGCTGTGCCCAACAGCCATCAACATCATCTCATCATCATTATCAGTGTGGTCCATGGCCTCATCATGGTTAAAGGCAAACTCTGCCTAGGCCTCATTATCATCAGCCGCATTTATTCTACGCTCGAACTTTGACCGTCTCAAATGTTCGCAAATTAATTTGCCTTTGCCTGCGCCTTTATTGCTGCTTGCTGCCTTGCCAACAACAGCAGCAGATGCTCTCCCCTCTTTCTCTCTTTCTTACTTGCTCTCTCTTTCTTTCTCTCTCTCTCTCTCTCTCTCTATCTCTGTCTCTGCATTACTTCAGCTTCCTGCTAATTGGCTTAGGTGTAGATATATTCTATGCAGATTCTTTCTTGACAGCTTATTTATACATACAATCGAAGTTCTTTAGCCGTCATACCCTGTAAATGAGTATGGGATGTGGTATTTTAGCTTTGAATAGTATATCTAAAGCTCATCGATTTAATCAACAACAAATGTTGACTAAAGCTTCTGCATATCTTAAACTCAATCATAACAACTTCGCCTCAATTTGTAAGCTTTTCAAGTTATCGATCGAGCAAATCGATAAATGTCGAGTTAGAATATCTAAAGTTTTAGTATTTTTCTATCAAGATTCATTTCGTTAAAAGCAATAATTCCATTAATACTTTGTATCTGTTGGCTACAAAGGTACTTCGAGTTTCCCAATTTACCTCATTCGATTGGCTTACTCATTTTTGTTGGCTTCAAATTTCCATCGATATATATTTTCGTTTTCATTTTTGTATAACTTTTGATGGAATTTTAAGAAATAAACTTTTTGCCATGAAAAAGTTTTGGAAGTTTGCTCTAAAACTTTTGACAGGGGAAACCGTAGCACTTTTCCACTGAATCTAATCCCTTTTAAATGCAAAGTGTTTTATTCTCTTTTATTCGTGTATTTTAGTATCGCTTAATTTGATGGACTTTTTAATAAACTTTACGATTGGAAAGTTTCCCAGTCCGAAATGTTGTGGCACACACTTCTCTATTAGCTGGTGTTGTAGAGTCTTAAGAGAAAACATCTCAGTTAACGAAATTATTAAACTCAGTATATTTGTATATTCAACATAATAATATGATTAAATATCTACATACATATATAACATTGAAGCAAGTGTAAAACAATGAAATACTCTCTCATTTCTCACACTTGTATCTCATTTGTTAATCACTTGAGCCTTTATCTCCGACTCTCCGACTCTACATCGCTGCTCATTATGTTGATCAAATTTGCTTTCCATTTCCGAGGCTGTTTTTCATCTCATTCTTACTTACTATTCCCTCTGTCTATATATCGTTCTTTCTTTCTCTCTATATCTCTCTCTATCTCTCTCACTCACTCGCTCTATCTCTCTCTCTCTCTCTTTCCCCCTCTCTCTCTCTCTCTCTCTCTCTCTCTCTCTCTCTCTATCGTCCTCTCTATCTCTCCCTTTATATTTCTCAAGCTCTCTCCTATTTTGCTTCCAATTTCTCTTATTCTCACTGTCAATCCATTTCTCCTTCTTCGACTCTTCAGTAATGGACCCAAGTTGACAGTCCACCTTTATATTTATCTCACTTTTCTTACACAACTCTCTCATATCTTTAACTCCTTTTTCTCTTTCTGTCTCACTCATTCAGTCTTATTGTTTCTCCTTATTTTGCCAACAGCTTTTATTGTATTTTCAGTTTTTTATTGGGTTTTTTCGTTATCTTTAACATTTGTCATTTAATTTCTACTGAAATGTCCGCTTATCGAGCGAGCATTGCCCCGCCATTAACAGCCGACTAACACCTTTTCACCTATTGTTCTTTTGGCTGGCATTGATTAATAGTTTCGCCTGTCAGTTAAAGTTCAATCGAAACACTGCTCGAGCTACTATTTTTCGATCAATCAGGGCAGCACGTGAGAGTTTTAATATAACTATAGCTAGCTAGCTAGCTAGCTAGCTGTAGCTGTAGCTATAGCTATACTTCTAGCTGAGGCTGCAGCTATAGCCATTGCTATGGTTGCAGCTAAAGTTGTAGCTAAAGTTTGAGCCAAAGTTGTTGCCGCTGCCTTTTATAATTTGCTGCCAAATTGAAGCGCAGCGCTTTGTTTGTGCATAACGAGGCGTGCAGCGCATTTAAACAAAGGACCTCGTCGCTCAAAGGCGCCGCCAAGGGGCCTCAGTCCGGGCAGTAGAGTGTGAATGGAGTGGAGGCGGTGCCCGCGGAGCCGTACCGGCTGGCAGTGGCAAGTGGTAGCGCGTTAGCTTTGTGTCAAGCTTGGCAGCACGCGCTGCGAAATAAACCAACTGCAAATGCCAGTGCACCCGCATACGCAGCGCTAAGGAGCTCCCGAATGGGGTCAAAGGACGAGGCGCAACTGAGTTGATTACCGGCTGTCAGGACGAGCACACAAGACAAAGCTGATAGCTCATAGCTCTCGGCTGTTGCCTGTTGACTGATGTGGCATCCAGCAGTAAATGGCGCTCCAAATGCTAAATGCAATTGGCACACACTTTGCTCTACCCCACCGTTCCTCTTCCCCCTCCCCCCCCCCTCACACTCTTTCCCTCTCTGCCCTTCTGATTGAATTGACATAGTGGAATATAGCCTAATAGCATTAGCTGCTGACATGTAACCAGATGATTATATTCAAAGCTAGTTTTATAATATGATAAAGTAAAAGTGAACGCAAAAGAACAAGTAAAAGCATAAGAATTATTACATCTATTTGTCTCTAGTATTTATAGCTCGGGATTATAAAATTTATGCTTTGACATACTTATACCAAGTCCAAAAATTCCAAATTTGTTGTAGTCATTACACGAATGCAAACTATACATCTTAAGTCTCTACTTCATGCACTACTAAAATTATATATTATATTATGCTAATCAAATTATATCAAATTATCGATATTTATCGATAATCAAAAAATAATATTAGTTTGGGATCAAAACTGATTAACTTATATATTATATATGATATACATGAATATACATAGATTAAAGATCTCTACACGGACGAACAGCCAAACACACGCGGACAGCTCGACGTTCTGATCAAGAATATATATTCTTTATTGGTTCTGCCACGCCTCCTTCTGCCTGTTCCATACATATTTACAAATACGTCTGAATTCCCATTTGAAAGGAATTCAGTGAAAACTAACCGCATTTTTTGTAATCTTTAAAGACGTTAAATGATTTTCTAGAAATATGACTTTGTTCAATCAAATCCATCCAACTTTATATAATTAATAAGCAATTATATTCCGTCGTCCTCGTAGATAAGTTATCTCATAAGTTCTCTTTACAAATTTCACTTTGACTTTCCGACTTTACATATGTACATAGTTCTGCCTACAACAATGATATAATAAACATATTTTGTATATTCTCTGTAGAGCAAGTCGAAAATAAACTAGAAAAGTTTTCACAAGTTTTCATTGGCTAATCATTAGCCAACTTAATTTAACTAAGCCAAACTTGTTGAATTTGTTTGCTGCGCGCTCAGATGACAGCAATGGAATACCCTATTTTACAGTAATTTACATGCCTAGTATATACCCTATATACGTGTGCGTATACCCTATATTGAGGCACTTCAGTGTCAACTATTTCACAAGTTATTTTCTAGCTTATTTTCGAAAATTTTAGCCGGTTAATAAGTCAGTCTGAAGTTGAGTAGATTTCCTAAGCAGCTTGAGCCTTGTGCACGTTTCTTCCTCTGCCTCTTCTTTCTCTACTTATTCTTCTTCTTCTTCTACTTCGTTTGCTTGGATTACGCTCAACTATTTGACTGCTTTGAAGGTGAGTACCGAAGGTAATTTGCATGGCACGCAATCTGATGATGGCCTCAATCAAAGGTATTTACACAGTGTGTACGTCGTGTGTTGATGTGTGTGTGTGTGTGTTGGTATGTATGTGCGTGTGCCACATACAGCACATGCCATGTGATTTCCGCTTCCGTTTCCATGTTTTTTTTTTCACTTTGTAATTGGCTGCGAAAATGCTGCCATAAATCAAGGCGATAATTATGTGGGCGCCAGGCTGTAGACGATGGGCGGGGCTGGTTTTTGTTCACATTTCGAGCCCACATCATCATCCGCTGCTGCTGGAGTCCCTGCTTCTAGGGGGCCATTATAAATTATGATTTGATGTGCGAAATAGTTGCAAGGTCAGGGACAATAACAAAAAAAAAAAAAAAAAAACGAAAATAAAAGAAGCATACAGAGAAAAGAGAGGAAAGCGAGGAAAACTTTTTGCCAAATTTCCATTTTCTTTTTTTTAGTTTTACACCAATCTTCTGCTGTAGCTGTTGTTTGTTCTTTCCTGCGCTGTCCTTCGCCAGGTCTCGTCCTTGCCACACATAGATAGATAGCGGGTGGCTGGTTCGATGGTTGAATGAACCGAATGTGGAACAGTCGCTGTGGCATTGAGTGCGGCTATGATTAATTGCATGTTGTTGCGGCGGTCACAGCGTAAATTGCTTGCCAAGCGACCGACCGATGTGCCAGCTTCAAATGCTGTGCCGCATGTACTTGGCTAATGTTGCATTATTAATGCAGCTGCAACATGGCCCCAAACGCAACTGCAACATTTTGGCGCATCAAGCAGCGAAATAAAAAAAAAAACAAAATGACCACCAAGCTGGCTAAAGAGACAGTTTCACTAGCTTTCTGGTATCTCTCTCTCTCTCTCTGTGTGTGTGTGTGTTCAAGCTCGTGTGTGTGTGTGTGTGTTAGCTCCTTTCCATAGCTCTGACTGCTGACTTGGACTACGGGTTACGGGCGAAAGCAATCACGATAATAAGCATAAATAAAAAGGCCAACAAAACATTACACGACCATAAAAAAAGGGCAAGCAGCGAGGCAAAATGGCTAGACGAGTGGGCGGGGCACAGTGGCAAGGGGTAGAAAGCTGGGCTAGGCGAAAGGAGCCAAGGAACGGGAAGTGAGTTTGACTTCATACAAAACAAAAAAAAAAAAAAAAGGCACCGCAAGGCAAAACTCCAAAATGCTGTAGACGAAGCAACAACAACAAAAAGCGTAGCAAGTTGAAAGACATTAGCAGAATGGGCTCAACTAGAAGATTCCCTAGAATTGAAATAATGAACTACATTAAATTTGCAATAACAGCAAGAGAGATGCAACTCAAACCTAAACTTGGCTAAATGATAAACAAAATTGGCTAATATTACGTATACGTCCCGTTTGAAACCTTATCTAATCAAGCTACACACAAAGCCAACCAAGACTTCAAATCTCAATCGGAAATTCTGAACTCATTTCAGCATGTGCTTAGGGTATATTCAAGTTGCCAACTCCCCAAATATAAGCCAAGAAATCATATTTCGACTCACATTGAGCTGCCAATGCGAAATGGAAAATCGAAAGAGTAAAGTGCAAAAACTTTCCATGGGCTTTTCAGTTAACAATCAGCTCAGAGGCTGTCAGTCCCTTTTGGCTACACTTGACGTTTACAGGGTATTCACAGCACAAGAATTGAGAACACAAATAAGTTTTGTAGTGGTCTCGCACAACCGCTGAACAACGTCGTAAAAACTTATTTAATTTGTGATTTATATGAATAAAATTTTCTAGTAAATTCCCTGAAATTATTCATTTCGTAGCGCCCTTACGGCTGGTTGGACGACAACAGCAACAATGGCAATAACAGCAACAAAACAAACAAAAGAAAAATTGGCATTGGTAGCTGAAGTCTAGAGCGAGAAGTGGGCAATGGGGGCCAGTCGAAAGGATAAACCCCGCAACCAAAACAAGTCGCCAGTCAGGAGGCATTTCAACTGACCAAAGGCAAGGATGCGGGGAACAGCCAGAGGTAGAGGTAGAGGCGAAGCCTAGTAGAGATGGTTACCAGGCAGACGACAACAATGGCGACGATGACGTCGCCTCGTCGAGCCGTCGCTTACCCCTAGAAACAAAACAAAATGAAAAACAAAACAAAAAATCAACAGCAACAACAACAACTTCTGACTTGGCTAGCCAAGAGTTCACGTTTTGATTTACTCAAAAGGGAAAAAAACACTCACACACACATAGATAGAGAGGGTCGGCCGGAGAGAGAGTTAGAACTTTGCGCATATAAATTGGGCAATTCGAATTTTGAAATGCTGCCAGAATCAGAGGACACACCCCATGCCTAACACCCAACTCGACCCCGAACCAGCCACGCCCACGACTTGTTGGCGCCCGACTTGTCGGAGGCAACAATTTTTTGTTAAGCATCGCTTAAATCGTTCCATTTACGTTCCACTTTATCTGCATATAACTGCTCTTCGAGAAGAACCATTTGTGGGAAGCCAACTGAAATTTAACTGAATATTAAATGGAACCTAAATTGACTTTTTCTTAACCATGAATGCAGAGATGCATCTACATATATATTTATATATTGATATAGACGTCGCTATAGATATTGCGATTGTGATATGAAAATAAGGGATTTAATGTTTATTTATTTCATACAGTAATGAAATCTGCATTTAAACTGCTTCAATTTATATTATATCAAACAAAATTTCAAATTCGAATCTCATTTCGATGCAAACGCTCTTGATATTACCCACCCAGAAAGACTTCCACAACATCCAAACCATTTTTCATACTACTCCACTTACCCTTGCAGACAATCACAAAAGTGGTTCACACAAGTTCTAAATCGAATGTTAAGTACATATACAAAATACTTCTGTAAAAAAATATTGAATAGATCTATAAATCTCCAGATAACTATATCATATGGTATATTATTTAAGCTAAGTTGGAAATATATATTTATATCTATGCTAGAGCACTAGGTACTGAAAGACATAATAGAGATTATACAAATATGTCTCTCCAAAAGTCTCGAGCACAGTACTCCAATATTATTAAGCGCATGAATCAAACCTTAACAGTCTTGTAACTGTTTGAATACATTTGATATACATAGAAACTTTCCAGTTGAATTTCTTAGCTGAAATCAACGTAGCCAGTAAAATATTTTGTTTGTAAAAATTCTCGTTATATATAATATCTATTGTAATTCCATAAAATCAAAGAACTTTTCATTCAGTATAGTATTTCAATTTTATCTTTATTAAAATTCTATATATAAGAATAAGTTAAAATTATGTTTATCAATATGATATATGAGAACATATAGATATTTGTCTCTTTTCACAATCAAAGAAACTTTGGTATTCAACAGGATTCAAAATCGTTATATATAGTATTATAAAAAATTTTACAAATTTCTATCAGGTTAAATAAATAAAATTTATAGAATATTCGAATGAAGCATGCAATGGAATTATTATGAAATTGCCGTCGCTGTTTACTGTCATTAGACAACTATAATTATAATGAGCACTTAAGATAACTTCAGACAAGTTAACTGTCTGAAAAGTTAGCGAATGCAAACACCTTTCAGACAGTCAAATCTTGTTAATTGGTAATTAGTGGGCCGCATTCTGAGGCGCGAAAACTTGATGAAGTATTTCCCTGGAAATTCAGTTCCATTAATAAATTCCTTTTAGGTTGGCAAAGTGAATTAGATGCTAAACGCTCAACGCTCGGTCATGGGAGAGCACTTAATCTATCAATTGCGCTTTGTGCGCGACATCCTTAAACGAGCTTGGCGCAACAAAGTAATCGCGATGGCGATTGAGTCAAGCGGCAAGGATTTTCAGCGCAACTTCGTGTGGAATGTGTGGCAAGCCATGAATAGCTTTCGACTAGGCAAGCGTGAGGGAAAGGAAGGCGGACATTGAGAAGGAGGAGAAGGAGCAAGGGGAGAAGAATGTGCAGCATTGGGACTGCATCAGGCAAGACTTACCGCACGCGCATCGCAGCGCAAGGCGAAGCTGGCCAAGCACAGGCCCAGCAACGGAAGCATCCACAGCCGGCTGAGTCGGACGCGTTTTTGCAACATTTCACGCGGCATTTTTAGCTGATTTGTATCTTTGGGATATTTCTTCTTTTCACTGTGAGTTTTCAGAGTTTCGGTAACGGTTACTGTTGAATAGCACTGTAAAAAAAAAGAGACAAACAACAACGAAAAAAAATCAAAACAAATTTGAAAAAATTGCCGTGCAAAGTAAATCGCGCGAATTTCAATCAATGAATGAATCTCGAGCTCGACTTTGGCTACGTTGCCGCTGCTCAGCACCATTTTGTTTTTGTTTTTTGTTTATGTGCAGTGTAGGTTTGCTTCACATTTGACTGGTTCTTAGATTTGCCGGCGCCATGCGGCTTGTTGTTTACTTTCACAAGAGCACGCACACAAGTACATTCGCAAACACACACACGCACACACACTCGCAAGAACAGTCAACAAAATTGTGAAGCACGTTCAAACCAAAAACACTGACAACAGCCAACAGCCAACAACAGTTTAAGACAGCAACTGAGCAGCAGCAAGTTAAGCCGCTATTAAAGGAAACGAACCGAACGCGCACGCGGCACGAATTGTTCTGGCATTTCGGCAGCATTGAACGCTGCTTTTGAACAACAGCAGCAGCAACAGTACAGCAGCGCAGCAGCAGCATCGGCGACGGCCAAGTGGTGTATGCGGCGAAAATGGCAAGCTTTGCGGCGAATTGCCAGCGCAGCACAGCACAGCATAGTCACAGTTGACGAACGCAAGCAGGCGCGCAGCCAAAGACTACCCCACACAGGCGAGAGCGAGCAGGCACTAGGCCAGCTATGGACAAAGAGCCTGACGTGCCATCAAGTTTATAAAATGTACGTGACTGTGGCTCGCTTCGCGCTTGAAGTGTGTGTTAAGCTACGCTGCCGTTGTCGCTGCCTGTCGCCTCGTTGCCTTGCTGCCTCGCTGCCACGCTCCCTCGCGCCCAAGATGCCCATGCATTTGGCACACAATGTTCAAGGACACACTCGCACTCATACTCACACTCCATTCTTACCTCCCTCCCACACTCACTCTCTCTTCCTCGCTCGCTCGCACACACGGCTAATGCTTTTATTGTGAAGCATTTTTTTTTTTATTTTTAGTTGATTTGTTTGAACAATTTCGGTTAGTTTTCGTTCATTTTCTTTTTGTTTTTCCTTTTGCCGCTGACCTTGGACCACCCCGTCCGCCTTTGCGGGCACAGTGTCCTCCATAAGCTTTGCTCCAATTACGCCAAATTTCGTCGGACAATGGCCGGCACTTAAACTTCACGCGCTCGATTTCACTTGAACGGGATTCAAGAGCAGTGCCATAATCCGTTGACCAATGCCACGGAGTATGCCACATTTCCTTTGCTCGCTTCCCATTCTGTGTATTCCTTTTTGCGGATTACATCCCAGATACATGTTTAGCTGCAATATACGGTTCTTCGACTGTCGATTGTCGACTGCTCCTCATTGTCCATGTCGTGTCCAACGTAACAATGTAACTCAATACATATATATATATATATATATATATATATATATATACATATATACATATGTATACACACAGTGCTTTATTATTGAGCATTCTGCTCTCCTAACAAGTTGCCTTCAGCATCGCCGTCTAATTTGCATCCTGCTGCGCGAATCGTCTTTCATCATCTCCATAAATAGTTCGTTGCCAGCAACTTACGGCGTAATCTGAACTCAATTATGAAAAGCACGCACATCCCTGGACATCCCGGCTCTCTGTCTCTCTCTCTCTCTCTCTATCTCTCTCTTTAGTTGTCTGTCAACAATGTTGCTAATTTGAAGGCACCTGAGGACAGGCAGGACGCAGCAGCAGCTCCAATTCCTTAAGGATATATATATATATAAATATAATTCATTTTTATTTTTTAACTCAGGTCAAGTTCATTTAGCCTCCCTAGCAACTATAAATACAACGGTTAACAGTTCTAACTAAGAGTACGTAAACTGATTAAACTAATGATGATCAAACTGATTTATTATTATTTTTTTTCTTTTCTCTGATAAGCCAAATGCCTATCGCTTTACTATAATCTATAGCGTCTATATGGCAAATCAGTCGTATCAATCAAGTTGTTCTTGTATAACGGGTCTTGGCAGCCAGATATACGTTTGCATAGTTGATATAGTCGCATTACATAGATATTATATACATATATAGATAAAGACATTTAGATATAAGTATTACATCATTGATTTCTTATACGTAGTATGTTCAATGGCCTAGTATTTGGTTTAGTCTATGATTAAATGCTTTTCATTTAGAACTTAGATAAGGTCGGTTTCACGCGCTCGTTCTCTTTACCTCACTCCCTCGCGTGCTCTAATAAAAAGTTTCTGGCGAAATAGAGCTATACACGTAGAGCGAGCGTCTCCAGGGCCTGATGGGGCGCAGGTGGCAGAATGATCTGCTCCCCAGCGGCGTCCACGTACTCGGTGTAGGGAATTCTATTGACCACTTGGAAGCCGAGTCGCTGCAGCAGGCGGCTGGAGTAGAAACTGGAGCAGTCGGCTGTTAGAAGGGGATAGCCCAGCTTTTTGGCCAAGGCAGCCAGGGCGTTCATGAGTTGCTCACCAAGAGCACGTCCGCGCATTTGGGCATCCACGCCAATGGCGTGCAGATGGAGAGCTTTGTCCACGTTGTAGCGATGGAAGACGTTGGCACCGCGTTCGGCCAGGGCCAAGATGCCCAGAATACGACCCCATTTGGTGCCGGCCAGCTTTGCGGCGTACTCGAACAGGATGTCCACCTCGCTGGCATCCTTGGGACCAGCGATGGCGGCGGCCACAATACGATCATTCTGGAGCATTATCAGACAGGTGCCATGTGGCAAATTGGAGCGCAAAAATTTCTTATCCTCCTCGTCCGGCTCCGGTGGCTCACAGCCGACGGTAAGTGGCTCCTCCTGGTAGTAGTGCCGTAGAAGGAATTCCATAACTCTGTCGCCATCCTCCACGCCGGGCACACGAATCTCAAATTCGTCGCTCTTCACTGCAGCACACATGACATACACACGTCAATTAAGTTCTCACAGCTGTTCGGAGCAAAAGATCGTGACGCAGTGTGACCGCATATCCCTGCTCCAAAATTGTTGCGAACTTGTCTAATGCCGGCAATAGCAAAAGCAATCTAATATTTATTTTTGTATTTTTTAGTGCATTTCGAGTAAATGAAGAAAAAATACGCAAATCTCCAATTCAACTGATGCAAAAAAGAATGAAAATCAGAAAAATAAATTGAAATTAAAATTGTTTAGTTCTCATAGAAATGTATGTATAGAGTATTTTAGTTTTATTTATTTGAATTGCTGGTGTTATCCAGTCCTGAAAACTGAATTGAATGAGCCACAGCGTAAAATATAGAATTACGAAAATATTTTATATGTACATATGTACGGAATTTATCTGTTCTCAATGTAAAATTCGGAATATTAAATATTATTTAATTAGTTTTTTATTTATTATTTCGATTACTATTATTGAATCTTAGATAAAAATCCACAGAGGAATCAAAAATTTTTGAAGAAATCTATTAGAATGTGTTGGCGCTGGACTAGCCAGACAAAAGCCAGACATCTTTATAAATATGTATTTATACATTTATAACTGAAGATAGTTATCTACTTCATACGAATGAAATATTTTCCCTTAACTAGCACCTTTCTTTTGTAACTCCTCCTCTATCAACATATATTTCTATTTGTTTTTTTTTTTTTTTTTTTAAGACGCATTCATATTTTTTTTGTATCAGCTTATAGCCATACCGACATGGAAGCGCTTTCATCGCGGGATATTGGCGCATATTTAAAATAGATTTTGCTTTACTTTCTATTTTGTTTATCAGCTTTTGTTTTGCTACGTTGCATTCGGAAAGAATGGTCATTTCAGTCTCTTATTAGACTATCCCAAGTCTGTCCATTCCTTGCTTGCATACTATTCTGATCAGCTGATCAGCTGATCAGCCTAGTAGAAAGCTCACCCAAAGCACCCAAAAGCTCTTCCCTTCACATTCACCTAGAAAGCTGGGAGCCCAATAAAAATGTATCAATATTATTATTTTTTCTTTTTTCTTTTTGCATTAAACTTGTAAATAAATATGAACTCTTGTTAAGTCTAATCATATCGGGGACATGCGAAGCAACTTGTTAGGTTTTAATTTGGGTTGCCAAGCTGGAATTGGGATCGCTATTAGGTCATGTTTATAATGGCATCTACAACAAGCAAAGTGTGGAAATATATTTCCAAAACAAGCGATGCAGAACTGCAGTGCCAATTATGTCAAAAACCATTGAAATCTTGCAAAAACACAATCAACATGCTTCAGTATTTAAAGCTGAAGGTAAGTTTTACTGGTAATATACAGACCTTTATTTAGATTGGTTTCTTTAGACAAACAATTATAAGAAAAATTATCGAGAAAGGTTAAATTCCCATCCAAATAGCCTGGCCAGGCGCCTAGGTACTGCAGCTCTTAGCCGCACTTCCATTAGAAGAAGACTAAAATGCCATCACCCTCAAGACCTGCTGGATCGTGTCTTGACATTAACATTTTTCCTAGCATAGCTTTAAGTAGTTTTAGTTTTTTTTTTTTTTTTTAAATTAATTTCCGTTTAGACAGACGGACAGAGCTATATCAACTTTTCTCGTCACCCTGATCAAGAATATATATACTTTATGGGGTCTGCCACGCCTCCTTCTGCCTGTTACATACTTTTAACAAAACCATTATACCCTGATTTCCCATTTTCAATGGTCTCAGGGTATAAAAAGCCTTCCAAACAGTTTGTTTGGATGAGACAGATGAAGAAGATGAAAGCTAATTGATATTTGACACACATTAATGGATCTAATATACTTAAAAATAAAATATATACATATTTGCCATACATTTACGCATCAAGTCTACTTTAAAATAATTATATATACCAAATACATATATCTCATAAAAAATAACTAAAACAACAATATAATATTTTGGATTACTTATTTGCATAATTTATATTTAATCATCTTTATATCGAATTTCATGCTATTTGTATGCACCAAGTGAGGTTAGCGAAATGAGGGCGCGCGAAAGTAACGTATGTACATAGTTTTTTTTTTTATAAAATACGCCAATATAAACAAATTTAATTAATAAAACTAAAAATATACAAGCTGTGAAAATTCAGCTATGATTTAATCATTTTAAACCGAGAAATCTAAAAAAAAAAAAAAACCTGTAAAATTTGGGCTTTCGACATATCGCGGAAATGCGTCGATATCTGCTCATTTATCCGTATGTCTGCCCGCTCTTACAAAAATTTCTAACTCGAAATAAATTTAAATTAATTTAGTAAGGCCTTTAATTTATTATTGAATTGAATTCCTGTTTTCCGCCCTGGTAAAAGCATAGATTGAAGGACATTCAATATTCAATCCTCACTAATTGATTGGCTGAGAATATTTCTGTTAATTGCATGTAAATGAAGCTATTTGTCAAAGGTAATTTTCAAGCCATTGTCCATATGTGAATGAAACTTCGAGTCAATGAGAAATGCTTGATAAATATGTCTAGGATGTTCTCCAGGTGGTGAAGTTGTTGCCAGCGGGGAGGAGGAATAGGGGGGATTCGTGAGCAAATGCAATTCGTTTCGTTGACAGGCTACGATGCACAATTGAATAAGTTTGTGTCCCTCGCCCAGCTCTCAACACTCTCCAACGCAGATTTCATAATACTTAGCGAACCGTGTCAAATGTCCCGTTTAATTAGCTGCACATGTGCTGTCGTCAGAAGTAGCAATCGCAGGAGCAGGATGCGGCAATCAGGCGCCGTTACTAGGCAACAATACGCTCCAGTTGCAGCATCTCTCATAGCTTATTTTCTTCTTCTCGCTCTTCTCATTTTTATTTTTTTTTATTTATTTATTTATTTTTTTTTTTTTTGCTTGGCTGCAATTAGCAATCAGAGTTCGCTCTAGGTAACCATGACAAAATACCGCTTGTAGCTGGTTGACCAATTTAATTAAGCAATTTTATGCCATATCCAACGAGCCATGAGCTAGTACTTCTGCACACGAGCGCAAATGCAAACGTTTCGAACACATATCTAATTGACAGCGCAGCAGCAATGGAAGTGAACTATGTAAGTAGCAGAGAGTAAGTAGCAAAGCAGCAGAGAGTAAGTAGCAAATAGTGATGCTCGATGCATCGATGTTTTTTTTTACCGATTTTTAGCGATGTTTTTCGATCAATGATGAAAATATCAATTGTTTAATTTCATAATAACATAACATTGCCATTTTGTGATCAGTGAACAGCAAGCTTTGAAATGCCGAAGTAAGTAAATATATATTAATCAAAATGAATCTAATTTACTATAGCTGGTATATATTTATGTGTATAAGAAAGTAAAATTAGAAAGACTTTCAGTTTAGTGTACTTATATTGTTAAAACAAAATTATGTATTTTGAAATAACAAAAACAAGCTTCTGCTGGAAGCATTTCATACAAATTGACGATAAAAACGTAAAATGCAATATTTGTGGGAAAATAATCAAAACATCTGGAAACATGACTAATATGCAGTTTTGTTTTGTATAATAATAACGATATGGAAGTAGTTTAAAAAACATGAAATATTCGTTTTATTGTCAAACGGGAATGTTTTAAAACATCGGTCATACATCGATGCATCGAATTTTCAATACGATGTATCAACCCAACATCGATGTTTCATTTTGAACACATCACTAATAGCAAAGCAGCGAAGCAGCAGAGCAGCGGGATAACGGAGCTGCAGCAGCTGTCTCACTCTGTCGCACGCAAGGCATGATCTGTGCTGGGAGATTTGAGGTAAATTGCAACTGGCAACATTATTTCAATTTCAAAAACAATTCAATTTACTTGCGACTCTACAGATTTCTGAGTGGAGGCCAGATAATTATAATTTTGTTTCACATTTAATATGCTTATGCTACTTATACATAGTTTGAGGTGAAGTGCAGTGGCGATGCTCTAAGCTGAAAGGAAGCCTAATAACAGTCATATTCCGAACTAATCAAATGGCGTAAGCACAGTTGCAATTTTTTTATTGTTGCCAAAAAAAAAAAAAAAAACAGTTGAGAAGGCTCTAGTCTAGACTGCCCGACTACGAGATCCCCTGAATATTACATGAATTATTCGATTCGTTTCTGCACGCGCCACAAAATATACATGCACAGATACGCTGATTTTCAATGGGTTCAGGGTATAAAACCCGAATCCAAAATAGATATGGCATCTCCGACGTTGAGCCCTGTTTAAATTTCCCTTTACTCGAACACCTTCGATTTTTATGCACTTTTCATAGGAATATTCCTGGCTAGCCATTTGTCTTGGCATCCATTCCAAGAGTAACTTGGTAACTTCTCAAAGTTTCAGCATGTTTTCTTTTTATATACCCTGAGCCCATTGAAAATGGGAAATCAGGGTATAATAGTTTTGTTAAAAGTATGTAAAAACATTTTGGCAAAAAAAAGACAATTGCAATTTGACAAATAGGCACATTTGAGTGATATTATTATATTCTGAAGATCGTTCCTATACAAAAGAAGATAGAAGCGTCAAAGAATAGCCCAACCCACTCCCAAGTCACGGCTGCAGCTGCACAGTTAGCAGAGCCCGCGCTTATACGTTCGTAAAGAAGAAGAGTATCGTTTTTTTTTTTCAGGGTTTAGGGTATCTCGTAGAGAGTGAGGTTCGATAAACGTCTTATTATCCTGGACACGTCTTACGCACCGATGAAAGCACTTTAGCCTACGCCATCCTTTTAGGTGCTTTCAGTTTTTGGGGAAATGAAACAGAGCAAAATATAGATAGATATCAATATTTTTCGTGTTTCACTTTGAGCTGTGGGTGGACAGAGTAAATGCTTTAATACGGCATCAGCCCCCAGCATGGCCCCCCTTTGTGGACATCGCCCATGGTGCTGTAGGCACAGCTGGCCAACAGCGAATTTGCGGATAGCACAACGAAAGTTGCATTTGGATTTGGGATTACGATTGGGTTTGGAATTGGGATTGGGATTGGCATCTGGGTTTTTGCATCCTTGTTGTTGCCATTGTTGTGCCATAAGCAGCTGCAAACTTTTCAGTTCTTGGCCAAATGCAGCGCAAAATTGTTTAAGCAAACTTCGAAGTTGCAAGTTGCAAGTTGCGAGTTGAAAGTCCGCCGCCAGCTGGCAGACCCAAAAAAGCAGTTGTTGTCCGGCATCTCAAGTCCCTTTGCCGCTGCCCCTCGTAATTAAGTTGCAGCAAAGTTGTCGTCAAGTTGCAACTGGAAGTCATTTTTGCAGCTCGGCCATTTGCCATTTGCCATTTGCATTGCACCATTCCCCAGTCATCTTCAGCCTTCCGTATTCCACCTCGACCCCCCAAACCCACGCAGCTGCCAATCAAAGTGTTTGTCATTTGTGTAGCAGCACGAGTGGTGCTGAGTGGGTGGGCGTTGCTAATTAAAATATAACCGGACTCTAATTAATCCTAATTGTATTTCATTCGACAAGCAAGTTGCCAGTCGTCTGAAATCGATTGAGCCTTGAATATACTGTCCTTAAATTATACTCTTTAAGCACTCCCCTCTGACTGTGTAGCCGTACCTTGGGCATTAATTACCTGGCCACAGCTCCATCATTCTCTCTAGCATTGCCACACAGAGGCCATTCCTCAATATTCATTGGGTTTATTAGCTACATGCGAAGAGTTCGATTCCATACCAACAACTGCTTCCAACATGGGCATTTGCTATCTGTCACATCGAGAGAGAGAGGGAGAGAGGGAGAGAAAAAAAAGTGAGATAGAGTAGTAATGTATCTTGTTACTGGGGTAGCAAACTTACCAAATGAAAGGACAGCCGGCATGTGGAGCCAAGTCGAAATTGAATTCGTTTACTATGATAGCGCTGCTTCATCTGTCTACAGCAATTAGGCGATGGGGTAGGCGACGCCTACTATGCTACTATTTACTGTAGTTAGGCATACAAATTGTTCAAATCATATTACCCATACATAGAGTGCGCCAAAAATTGAATACGGAATCGAAAAGTAAATTCGAAATTTCAGTTTTTAGTCTACCCTACAAGATGTTTTCGAATTTGGGGGCACAAGATTTTCATAACAAGGGCATCAGGTGCGCCTTCAATTTCGTGAATGCTAGACGGTAAATCCAAAGCGACTTTTCCTCTATCTATCTCTCTCTCTCATTTCTCTGTATTCATGGTCCACACCCAAGCAATGCACAGCTGCTTCAAAACGGGTATAAGCCGCCTATGGCCGTGCGCACAGGCACTTCCATTGTGGGCATCATCTACCAGGATGGGGTTATACTCGGTGCCGACACACGCGCTACCGAAGGACCCATTGTCTCGGACAAGAACTGCTCGAAGATTCATCGTCTACAGGATCATATTTAGTAAGCAAACTATTTTGTGCAAATGTGCCATTGCCTATTTCTCTCTTTATACCATGCATTCCGTCTGTCCGTATGTGATAGCGTGGGGATCGCAGAAACTATAAAGACTAGAGAGTTGAACATTTTTTGTTAGATTAGGTATATTACGTCTCTCTCTATCTCTTTCACATAGATAGACTTGAATTTATACATACTGGACCCGAAAATTATAAAAAATTTATTTTAAATACTAGAGACATGAGATTTGTGCAATTCTTGTAATATCTGTTCTTCGTAATCAAGCAGGGTATCTTGTAGTTGAGCAGTCTCTACTTGAGCCTTCTTGCTTGTTGTATTGAAGACGAGTTACCAATTACTGTTAAGATCTTGGATTCGAACATATTTTTCTAAATATCTTGAGTATCACTTATCCTTAGTTGCTCTATTCCATTTGCTCTTCACAGCTGCTGTGGGGCAGGCACCGCCGCCGATACGGAACAGATGACGTTGATGACATCCGCTGAGCTGGACCTGCATGGCTTGAATACGGGTCGCCAGGTGCCATTGATCTGTGCCAGCATGATGCTCCGTCATACACTGTTCCGCTACCAGGGCCACATCAGTGCTGCCCTGGTCATGGGTGGGGTAGACAAGTATGGGCCGCATATAAACTGCATTCATCCGTGCGGTTCCATCGACAAGATACCCTATGCAGCGATGGGCTCGGGTACACTGGCTGCCATGGCTGTGCTGGAGCAGGGCTGGAATCCCACGCTGGAGCTGGACGACGGGAAGCAGCTGGTGCGCAAGGCAATTAGCGCAGGTGTGTTCAACGATCTGGGCTCCGGCTCCAATATCGATCTGTGCGTGATAACGCGCGATGGAGCCAAGCATCTTCGCACAGAGACAATAGCCAGCGAGCGTGGAGAACGACAGGCTGCGTATTCTATTCTGCCGAATACGACGCTGGTGAAGAGCGTCTCGGTGCAGGATCTTGAGATTGTCGATGAGCGCTGCTATCTCCCCACCTACTCCATTTCCCAGCTACACTCCGTCAGCCAGTCCGAGTCGCATATGGAGGACCCAGAACCAAGGCCAACGCCAAAGCCAAAGCCGAAGCCAAGTTCGACATATCCATCAGCAAGTCGTAAATAGATCTCTTAAAATCGTATATATATATATATATATATTTTCAATGCCCGATCAACGAGCAAAAGTGCAAAATTCAAACCACATCTGGCGCTATTTCTGTATCATATTTTGTAGTCTCCAATAAAATTACAGTTTAGTTGTCTTGTCAGTAGTTTAGTTTAGTTTAGTTTTGGATTCGTATTATTGAGACGAATACAATGAAGGATAATGATCAAGAAAGGATGATGATCAAATGTTTTTCAATTTTGAGCTGGAGTCTAGCAATCATATGTTGTGTAATATATGAGCATAGGTTAGATATCTTATATACCCAAGACATGAATTCACTTTGCAATATTTTGTAGAGCCTGAGCGTAGAAAAACTTGAGCCAAAGCTTTATAAAAAGTTATGCAGTAAGTAAAAACATAAATAAATATCAAGAAAGAGCTGACATAAAAGAGGTTCAACATTGGATTATTTCAACTATCAAGATGTGAATAAAAATCGCGGGTGCAATGATGCACGGTAAGTACTTTCGTGGATCGATACTTCAAGGACTCAACGAGCTTCAAGGACTCAACGAGCTCGAAGGACTGTCAACTAGGTTTAAAAATACATTTTGTTAATCCGGAATTCGCTTCGCTTCGCATCACATCGCATTGCATCGCATCGCATCTATTCGAGTGCACTTAATTAGCGAAGTTTGGGAAGCTGCAACAGAGTCCAGCGTCTTTTTGCAATTTCTGCTTGCTGTGATTGCCTTTGCTCAAGAATTTGTTGAAAACTAAGCTGACAATGGACGGAGGGAGGACATCCGTGTGTGCTTATTTGGCCATTGGCTGTCATGTAAAAGCCAATTTGGCAACATATTAAATTGAAGCTCTTAACGTGGCTAACTTGATTATTTGTAGGAGCAGCGGCAGCAGCAGCAGCAAATGCTGTGGCAGCTGTGGCAGGTGGCTCGAGAGTCCTCGAATTAATTGAATCCTGGCATGTTGGTTAAGTCGTTGCTAGAGTGCGAGTCCTTTGGATGTCCTTGCCGGCACACAGAATGCGTCGAGTGCAATTTAATTCAAATTGTGCGTAGCCAAGGGCAACGGTTACGGTTACGGTTACGTTTACATTCCCAGCGACACATCCCAAATGCCACACCTCTCTTGCATCCTTGGCGTTATCCCTTTTTACATATCCACACACTCTCACAGCTAGCCGACGGATGGACGTACGACAGAGGGAGGCAGTTGTTGGGTCGCATCCCCGAGGCCCTGGAAGCTGGCATTTTACGTTCAGTTGTTTATGGCCACATATCCTTAAAGTTGTAGCATGCAAAGCAGGACCAGCACCAGAGCCACAGACAGCAGTCTGGGAGCTCCATTCAGTTGCATTACTTATGTGTCGCACGGGAAATGGAATCAAAGGGCGAGCGCCGAGAATCCAGCCAAATTTGTCGCTCCAAGTGGGGCGAAATCTGCCGCCGGATATTGACAGACGGGCAATAAAAACTACAAAAGGCGACACCACCGGCCGACAAAAGGACAATCCGAAACAAGCAAAGCGGTACGAATGCGTACAACATGCTCGACTAGCAGATACTGTGATTCAATCTGACTCCATATACAAAAGCATGCGAATATCTTTTCAATATGATTGAAGTTCAAGCATAAAGTTGAATAGATGGATGAACTTACAAATGTTTTTTATCTGCATGTATATACTAAATACATGCGGAAACTTCTTGATTGATATGCGTCGAGTGCTTAGTCTTTTCGATATACGTATATAAGTTAACACATCCGACATAACAAAAGTCAACGAAGTTGCAACAATGTCTAATTCCAACTATGACAAACTCACGCTACGTTGCGACTTCGAAAGATAATAATCGATTAAGTCACATCATTAGATGAATACCATCACTAGCCAGGGCTAGCTTGACATAAGAACATTTTATACTTTAGATTTCATTTTGGATTTGCCCAATAAACGAAAAAACTATATTATATATTTCACTGTCTCAACTCCGTGCAAAGATCACAAGTAAACAGACATAAATTAATTGTAAACTTAGATATGTCAGAGATTGGTTAGTTTCCATATTTGCTGTCATTACTTATTTTCAAAAATAAATAAATAAAACAATATCAATAATAGAATAGAAATAATCTTACCTATTTAATTCATTTTAATATATATCTATGTGGGATTTCAGAAAACGAAGAGTTGAATCATTTGTAGCAAGTATAAGCTCTGAACTAGTTATTATGAACGGTAGAAAATAAGTAGAATAGAGAATGATATAGCAGCAGCCGTACTGTACAGTAGTGTGCAGAAAGCAGCGGATTGTGTTGTGCAAAGTTACAAAGATACTTGAAACCGGATAAAAAAAATGAAGATCGAAGACAGTTGCGGTAAAATTGAAATCAGATTCGCGCTAGATTTATTTAAGGACTTCATGTGTAACTAAAACAAATCCATAATAATAATAACATAATTTAATATAATAAAATTGTATTGTAAATGGATTCAATCTAATAAAATCCCTACATCTGTGTATATAAGGGGAACTTTTGAATGCGTTTAGTTGTTTCCACTAGCAGGCATCGAGATCAGAAGACTTGAGTGGAATGGGAAAACGTAGTGGTGTCGTTCAAAAGCTTAAGGTCAGAAAGGCCATATTGTTAAAATTTTAAACAATAACGGCACTAGTTAGAACGACTCAGTGAAAATACACACTGAAGTCGAAGCCGCACGACCACTACACAAATCTATGTAAAGAACAAAGGTTAATAAATCCGCCAAAACAGATAACAATCGCCAAGCCAGAATCAATAAAGTGTTCAGAGCGATAGCTACAGTTGCTCTGAACTGAAACAAAATTAAATCAAAGTGGATTTCTATTAATACAAGATCTTCAATATAGTTACCCCTTCATCCCTATATTTTCTGTAAAATAAAGAGTTATTTCGATTCAAATTCATTTCAAAACAGTTTTATTCATATTGGGTATCCAAAATTGAAAATGATACCCAAAATGTTCTTTCCGTAAAAGGAATTTTTTGTTGTGCTGCCAAGTAAATAAAAATCCGTAGCTATTCGTTTTAATTTTATCAAAATATTTATTTTCCTTCGTTTTATTTTTTTGCTGTTTCGCAACAGGGCGTCACGCATTGAGATTTCGTGCACGCCATTTGCCACGGTCGTGTGGACGGGAGATGCGAGATTCGAGATGCGGATGAGGCTCATGTTTGTCGCCGACCTCCGGCAGAAGGGGGCACACAGCACGTGAGCTGGCATACGGACGGACGGACGGACGGACGAAGGAACGTCATGGATGGCCGAAAAAATGATGCTGAGATGAAATACGAGGGCTGTTCATCAACTTTGCATGAGCAGGCAGGCCGACAGATAGACAGGCAGCAAGCGTTAGTCAGAAGGATAAACCAGCGAAGCTCTTATTATAATATTGCAATTAACAACTTCCACGCACATAAATGTCAAGATCAGTAGTAAACTCTATTTAAATTTACATCTCTCGCCTTGACTGTCAGCTGCTACTATTCAAGTCAAATAAGGCTCATCAGATTCAGACGTTTCCTCTACAGGAATTGACATATTTCCTGAGCTTACCTTCTTCGGCTGTGCAGCTTCATTTCATATTTCTGCTTGATCCACCCGAGCATCTATCTGGTAATCCCCAAAAACTATTGTCGCGCATGCTCCACAAGTTGCTTGCATATCAAGGAGCTAGCCACGCAATTGGACGGCCATTTATGTTGCCTGATTGGAAGAGGCTGGTGGGATGGGAATGGATGGAGAGATGTGTGTCTGCCCTGACAAGTTTTTGTTTTCCCTTCATTTTTTTTCTTTCTATTGTTCACGTGCATCGGATGGGTTGCTTTGGGGTGGGTGGGATGTTGGGTGGCTTCGTTTTGTTACACTTAGTTGGCGAACAAAAAAGTTATCATACAGAGCCATTTAGCCGGCGCTAGGACAATGGAGCACGCGCACCACCAAAGCTATCGGCGGGGCGTGTACTGTGAAATGCGAGCTCCACGTCTAGCGACGTGCTTTACAGCTTAAACAGCGCGACCCGCCATACATATGTCGCCATCGTACTGATTGTCCTTGTGCTCGTCTGCTCACATAGTGCTTTTGCCGGGCACAAAGCGTCACTTCATTATCGACAACACTTGCGCCTAATTAACGACATATACGCAATGAGTAATTGCCGACTACATAGGCCACACACACACATATATATATATATATATATATATATATATATATATATGTATATATATATAGTGCCATACCCACTAAACCACACGGCACACAGTTGGTGCAGTGGTTAGGGAGCCACCCAACCACAAAGCAATACGCATCTGCATGATTTCAAATCGTCTACGGTCAGCTTGGGGGCGACTAAGTGGATTGGGTCAGTGGCTGTCTGGGAGGCTGACTGGGTGGCATTACAGGCGGGTGGTTGCAGCAGCTGCAATTAATGTTTGCATGACATGTCCATTCTATGCTTAAATATACTATCTATTTCTTAATACACGCAAGTACATTGAACCACACTGAATAGTGCAGGAAAAGTAAGCTCGGCATCTGTATATTGCCAATTTACCTCTTGTTGGAGCGGAGGCCCGATGATAAATGCAAATCTTGGTTGCAATTCTTCGACTTTATTTTTGGGTTAAAAACTGTGTCTTTTTACTTAAGGTATATAGTAGTATAAAAAGAAAGTAGGAAGAATATCCTAATCGACGACTGCGAACCAGTAGGAGAACTGGTGTGGGAGTTATGCTATTAAAAGCTCATAATATTGTTAATAATAATAAATATTAAGCCCTGTCCGAGATTTCGGAAACTACAAAAGCTAGAGAGCTGAAATTTCACATTAATACTTAAATGTTAGTTACGCAGCACAAGTTTATTTGCTTTTTTTTTTCGATAATTTATCTCATTTCCAAATTATCGATAAAAGAATCGAAAATTCGTTTGGCAATTTGGCAAATAGATACATTTAGATGCTCTTAATTTATTCCGAAAGTTTCATGAAGATCGAGCATCCAAAATGGAGGTTTAGTCGTCTAAAATATGGCCCAACCCACACCCAAGCCACGGCAGCAATTGCGCGGTTAGCAGAGCGCGCGCTCACACGTTCGCAAAGAACGTATTCGAGCCGTCTCGACTAAAGCCTTGTTACTTGTTTTTTCCTATATTCATATATTTCTTTATATTATTTAACCATTTAATTGTAATCACTTAAGATTTTAAATTTCGTATCCAAGCGCTTTGATTTGAAGTACCCTATTGCCCAAACTATTGCTAGTAGTTATTTTCCAATAACATAACTCATTATTGCGCTCTGAGCTATGTTAGTTGCAAATGTGTGTTCTTCCTCCTTCTTATTCGATCTTTGTAAGTGACTGGATGTATTGAAATTGTGTTGAAGTAAAATCAATTAAAATATAAACATCATAAAACATAAATGCAGTATTCGGACTTTTAATTAAATAAATCAATTAAGTATAAACATTAATTCGTTGATTTCAACAGGTTATGGGCCCAGTCCATGCAAAGTGAAAAGAAGTTCAATAAACATTAAATAATTGTAATATAAAGTTCCGCTGTGTTCTTGCGAAAATTTAATTCTTGTCTGATAGTGAGCATATTAGAAGTGTTACAGAATGCAAAGCACTAAGAACAATATTAAGCCCTTCGATGGCCAAAAGTATTCAGTCTGGAAATTTCGCATTAAGGCTATGTTTGCTGAGTTAGGTGTACTTCATGTGGTTGAACAACAGAAGCCGCACGAAATAGACGATACTTGGAAAAAGGCTGACATGTGTGCTAAGAGCGTAATTATTCAGAACTTGAGTGACTCTTTTCTGAGTTTCGCAGCAAACAGCCTTTCGGCACGTGAAGTTATTGTGAACTTAGATGCCATTTATGAGCGTAGAAGTCTGGCAACTCAATTAGCTGCACGAAAACGTTTAGTTTCTCTCAGACTTTTGAGTGAAATGCAAATGTCGCAGCTCTTCATAACATTTGATGAAATAGTGAGTGAGTTAGTAGCGGCTGGTGCAAGAATGGACGAGATGGAAAGAATTGCGTATTTGCTGCAGACTTTGCCTTTGGGATGAGTTATCGAAAAAACAAAATAAACTCGTACTGCGTAACTAACATACGAGTGTTCATGTGAAATTTCAGCTCTCTAGCTTTTGTAGTTTCCGAAATCTCGACGTTCATACGGACGGACAGACGGACAGACGGACAGACGGACGGACAGACGGACAGGGCTAGATCAACTTTTCTCGTCACCCTGATCAAGAATATATATACTTTATGGGGTCTGCCACGCCTCCTTCTGCCTGTTACATACTTTTAACAAAACCATTATACCCTGATTTCCCATTTTCAATGGGTTCAGGGTATAAAAAAAGCTAATTAAATAATGACAATTTTATTCTTGACTCGGGTGCTTCCGATCATATAATAAATAATGAGGCATTATTTATTGATTATGTCGACTTGGAAGTTCCAATAAAAATTGCCGTTGCAAAGAATGATGAATTCATTTACGCAACCAAACGGGGAATTGTTCGACTTCAGAATGGATACCAGATAACACTTGAGGACGTGTTATTCTCTGGCGAAGTGGCTGAAAACCTAATTTCAGTAAAAAGACTGCACGAATCTGGAGTGACTGTCGTTTTTAATGAAGATGGTGTTAAGATGACAAAAGGAGATATCGTCATTGCTGAAAATTTAGGTTCGTACGAAATTCCAATAATCAAATTTAAAGCGTACAATATTAAAGGAGAAAATAAAAATTTGTTTCAATTATGGCATGAGAGACTGGGACATATAAGTAAAAGTAAAATGTTAGAAATAAAAAGAAATAATTTATTCTATGATAATAGACTTCTTGACAATGTCATTCCTACGGATGAAATATGTGAAGCTTGTTTGAAAGGGAAACAAGCCAGATTACCATTTAATAAACAAAAGCATAGTAAAGAGTACATACAAATACCTCTTTTTATAATTCATTCCGATGTTTGTGGTCCGATAACACCTTCAACTATTGATGATAAAAATTATTATGTTATTTTTCTGGATCAATTCACACATTATTGTGTTACTTATTTGATAAAACATAAATCGGATGTTTTTACTATGTTTAAAGAATTTGTGGGAAAAAGTGAAACACACTTTAATTTGAAAGTTGAGCATTTATATATAGACAACTACCGATATGCGTGAGTTCTGTGTTAAAAAAAGAATCAGTTACCATCTAACAGTTCCATATACCCCGCAATTAAATCACTGAAAAAGCTCGTGCTATGGTTAGTGGCGCAAAACGTGATAAGTCTTTTTGGGGTGAAGCCGTATTGACGGCAACATATATTAGAAATAGAATTCCAAGTAATGCACTTAAAGATCGTGCGACAACACCATATGAGATGTGACATAATAAAAAACCGGTCTTGAAATATTTCAAAATATTTGGTTCAACTGTATATGTGCATGATGAAACTAGAAAACGGAAATTTGACAAGTCGTTCAAAAGTATTTTTGTTGGCTATGAACCAAATGGTTTAAAATTATGGGATGTTGAAAACGAAAAATTTATTGTTGATTAATGATTAATTCTAGAGTTGTTAAAATTGAAAACCTGAATGATAGTAAGGAAGGTGAAAATATTAAAGTCCTGAAAGAGAGTAAGGAATGAGAGTACGGCTAATAATAATGATACATTCCAGAATGAAAGTATGGAATGTTGCATTCCGAATGAGAGTACGGATAATAATAATGATAAATTCCAGAATGAGAGTATGGAGTGTACGGATAATAATGATAATTTCCGAAACGAAAGTATGGAAATTTAACAGCCACATAAATTAGATAAAGAAATCGCAAATAAAGATAATAGCATATTAAATAGAAGAAGCGATAGATTAAAGAATAAACCACACATATCCTATAATGAAGAAGAAAGTAGTCTAAATAATTACATATTGAATGCTCACACAATATTCAATGAAATCCCTTATTCGTTTGATGAAATAAAAAGCAGAAATGATAAGTCATTATGGGAAGAGGCTTTAAAAATAGAATTGCTTGCACATGAAATAAATAAGACATGGACCATTGTTATAAGACCTGAAAATAGGAACATTGTAGATAGTAAATGGGTATTTACATTAAAACATGATGAACTGGGAAATCCAGTTAGATGCAAAGCTAGATTAGTTGCACGTGGATTCACACAAAAATTTCAAATTGATTATGATGAAACGTTTGCCCCAGTTGCAAGAATTGCAAGTTTCCGATTTATATTGTCTATTGCAGTCCAATATGGATGTAAAAACCGCTTTCCTTAATGGTATAATAAAAGAGGAAATTTATATGACAGTTCCTCAAGCGATTGTTTGCAATACTGGTAATGTATGCAAATTAAAAAAATCAATCTATGGGCTCAAACAAGCAGCTAGGTGCTGGTTTGAAGTACTTGAGCAAGCCTTAAATGAATGTGGATTCCAGAGTTCTCCAGTTGATCGATGCATTTATGTTAAAGATAGCGTCGATATAAAGAAGAGAATATATGTTCTGCTTTATGTAGATGACTTAATTATAGCAACATTAGATTTAGAAACATTAAACAATTTCAAGCAATATCTAATGACAAAATTCCGAATGACTGATTTGGGCGAGATACGACATTTTATAGGAATTAAAATTGAAATAGGAAAAGATAAGATATCTCTAAGCCAATCCGCTTATATTAAAAGGGTTTTAAATAAGTATGTAATGGAAGAATCAAAAAGACTCCATTACCAAATAAACTTAACTAAGAAAAGCTAAATTTAGATGACAAGTATAGTGCTCCTTGTCGAAATATAATAGGTAAACCTTCTTGCCATAAGAGATCAAAACATATCGATATAAAGTATCATTTTACCAGAGAACAAATTGAAAACAATACCATTTCTCTTGAGTACATATCTACATATAATCAACTGGCGGACATGTTCACAAAACCATTATCAGCTTGAAGATTCATCGAATTGAGATACAAAATTGGACTGAAGGACACTGAAGAACCACCAATGATATTGAATGAAGTTCCTAATAATTGATCATTTAATTGAATTAATAAGTAATAAGTTTATTTACATCATATATGAATGTATATATATATGTATGTATATTTATGTTAAGTTTGTTAAGGTATGTTGATCTGATTAGGTTTTTCTGGGATTTCCTAATCCTTGCAGCAAATGCTGGATCATTTTAAGTATTCCCCAGAGAACACACCAGTCACAGCAAATAATAAAAATTATAATAAGTAATGATATAATGTAATTTTTGAGGGGGCGTGTTGAATAACATAACTCATTATTGCGCTCTGAGCTATGTTAGTTGCAAAAATTAAGTTTAAGTTAAAGTTAATTAATGATTAAGTTAATTGTAATAATTTCTTCTGCTAATTCAATCTACTCTGATTAAATTAACTTACTCTCGTCTTTATTTATTTCGAACAAATAAATTATTCCTCGTTCTTATAATTATTTAATCTATTCTGATTAAATTAATTGTAATCTTTTGCTAATTTAATCTATTCTGATTAAATTAATCTACTCTCGTGTTTATTTAGTTCGAATAAATAATTATTTCTCTCTCGATTATAATTATTTGATCTATTCTGATTAAATTAATTGTAGTCTTTTGCTGATTTAATCTATTCTGATTAAATTAATTTGCTTTCGTGTTTATTTAATTCGAATAAATAAATAGTTTCGCTCACTCTTATAATTATTTAATCTATCCTGATTAAATTAATTGTAAACGTCCCTTCAACTGTTTTAATCTATCCTGATTAAATTAATTTGAATAATTTCTGTCCTTGCGAGAAACATTGCTCCCGACAAACAAGAATAGTCAGTCGATTAACCTTTAGTCGACCCCATGTCCGATCGTTCAAGACGAACGCAGTTGAGTGTGCCCGCCTCACGCTTGATCAAACGCAGTACCTCTGCGTCTCCAATCCCGTCTAAAAAATTACAGTCCACTTCTACATTCAAACGCAGTCCGATTGCCACACGCTCCACTGCGAGGCCCGCAAGTTCGTTGTTAAGAATGTCGCTTTCTGATTTCATCGCGGCTGCGGATCGGCTCATCAAGTTTGAGTCCCGCATTGACTATGTTGAGGATGTTGGCCATCCAGCCGCTCACCTCCACGCCCTAGAAATCCAACGGGACCGGGTCAAGGTTCTGTGGGAGAAGGCAGAGCAGCAATACGAAGCGTGTTCCAAAGCGCTGAGCCAGGGGGCCGGTGGTAGTGGCGATGTCGAAGCCATGGAGTCGAAATTTGACCGCTGCTACACAGTGTACGAGCGGTGTGCAGCTCAGTTGAGCAAGCAAATCGTCATAGCGACACCAAATGCTTTGCCAAACCCCGTGGGCATTCCTTTCGCCTCTTCCGGAGGCTGTCGCCTTCCACCCGTTGACACGGAAGTGTTTCACGGCGATTACTTGCGTTGGCCAACATTCCGGGATCTATTCACGGCCATCTACATCCAAAATCCGCGTCTGACTCCTGTGGAGAAACTATTCCACTTCAATGCAAAGACAGCAGGCGAGGCAAACGCTTTAGTCGCTGAGTGTCCGCTCACAAACGACAGTTTTGCCTCGGCTTGGGCCGCCTTGTGTGCTCGTTTCGAGAACAAGCGGCTATTAGTCAATAGCCAACTGAAGATCTTGTTCAACCTTTCCAAGATCACAAAGGAGTCAGGCTCGGCTCTCAGAGAGCTGCATGGCACTATTCATAGGTGCGTCACTGCCATCGAGCACGCTCAGATCTCTACTGAGAGCTGGGATTGTATCCTCGGGTTCCTGTGCACCTCCATATTGCCGGACAGACTCGATCTCTCTGGGAGCAGTCCTTGTTGAGGAAGTCCGATATCCCAGCTTGTCAGGCCGTCAGTCACTTCCTTAGCGAGCGCGCTCGGGCACTCGAAGCCATGGAAGGTGGCAGACCCGCCATCAATGCTCCTTCCTCAGACCCCAGATCCATGAGCACTTCTCTCTGCAAAAGGATCAACGCCTTTGAGGCTCACGTGAATCCGAAAATCAAGAAATGTGAGTTGTGTGGTAAAGAGAGTCATCCCATTCGACTGTGTCCTAATTTTCTGCAAATGTGCGTGGCAGAACGAGATACCTACATACGGCGGAAGCAACTGTGTCTAAACTGCTTCGCTCAAGGCCACCAGTTGCGTGATTGCACCAGCATATACAATTGCTCGAAGTGAAAAGCTAGGCACAACACACTTCTCCATCGGGAAGATCATTCGGTGAGCAATTCACAGCCCAGCGCCTCAGTGAGGCCTCCCACGTCCGAGGTTGCCCCCGGGGTTCAATCTTTCTTCACGGCTAATGTGCAAGGGATTTTGCTCGGTACGGCAGTCATCAATGTGAGTCACCGAAGAGCCACCTTTCCGCCCGAGCTCTAATTGATTCGGGGTCCGAAGCGACGTTCATCTCTGAGAGATTATTCCGCTTGATGAAGTTGCCATTCCAAACAGTGCAGACTCAGGTGTCGGGCCTGGGTTCTTCTGTAATGACCCAGTCGCGGAAGCGTTGTGAATTCCATATTGGCACTCCGCTGGAGCCAACGCTCCGGATTGAGGCTTCGGCACTCATCCTCCCACAACTCTGCGGCAATCTGCCGTCATACCCCCTTCCTCAGCGCCTCCTAGATGAGCTCCCCGATTGTCCGTTAGCTGACCCCTTATTCTTTAAGAGCGCTAAAATTGATGTCCTCTTAGGAGCGGATATCCTTCCAGCGGTCGTTAAAGAAGGCTTCCGCCCTTATCCTTGCGGCTCTCTAATGGGTCAAGAGACTATCTTCGGCTGGGTCCTTACTGGTCCAGTCACGCAGAAACTACAAAATGTTTCAGCATTCACGACCCGAGTCACCTTTTCTGAGGAAGAAAAGCTCGATGACCTCCTCTCCAAATCTTGTGAGGTGGAGAGTCTTCCCAAGGTGGTCCGGGAGCCAGATTCCGCTGGTGAAGACAACGCCGTCCAAACAACCAAGACAGACAGTTCTGCCTCATGTGTCGTGACACTTTCATTTAAGGAACCCGACTTTGGCAATTTCTACTTGCCGCATCACGCAGTGTTGAAGCCCAAGAGCACCACCACCAAGGTAAGCGTGGTGTTCGACGCATCGCGCCCCTCTTCCAATGGGAAAAGCCTGAATGATACTCTTCATCCAGGCCTTCAGTCCGATCTTACGATGCAAATTCTGAATCACAGGCTGCGTAAATATTTTCCAGAGTTTTACGACTCCAGCACAGCAAAGACGCTGAGCAATCGCTGGCAGCGACTTAAGGCTCTCCTCCAACAATTTTGCTTCCGTTGGAAGGAAGAGTACCTTAAGGAGCTGCACAAGCGAATCAAATGGCACACCCCACGTCGTGACCTGAAGATCGGGGATGTGCTCATCATCAAAGATGACTATGTCGCCATCACTGAATGGCGACTCGCCCGCATCCATCTGGTCTGTCCTGGAAAGGATAGAATGGCCCGAGTGGTAAACGTCCTCACCGCTCGGGGTATTATTCGTAGGCCCGTCCAGGTTGATTATGCTACCGTCGGACGAGGCCATGTTTGTGATGTCCAACTAGGTGTACAATCTTCATCACTCCTTCATTTCAGCTATGGCGCCGTCAGATCAGCAACCGACCCCAGGTGCTGTCAACTCCTTCCGGTGACGTGTCTGACGAGGAGTTCACGCGCTGCGGAAATGCCAGCGTTTCCTGGGACTTCCGGTGGAAAAGCGTCTGGGGGCTACGCTTATCAATAAATACTGCCCGAAATGCTTGGCCCACCAACATTCCGGGCCAACGTGCCGCAGCCGTCAAGGATGTAAAACGTGTGGCAAAGACCACCACACGCTGCTCCACCTACCAGGCACGAAGCGAACTCGTCGCCGAGCACGCCAACGCGCCACAAGCGCCCCGGCAGCCGGCGCACCCCTCTGTCGACTTTGATGCAGTACAAGGACGTCAGCATCCTGCCCACCGCCATTGTCGCGCTTCATACTCCGTCCAAGCAGTTCGATGTCCGAGTCTTGATCGACCCGTGCAGCCCCACTAGCCGGATCAACGCTGAACTGGCACGGACCTTCGGTCTGTCCGTCACTAGCGTTGGTCCGGGACAGGTTTGCACGGCTCTCGTCGTTTCCAAGCCTTCGGACTTCCGACTGGACTTGATCCTGCAAATGGACCCCCAACTAAACTGCCGGACACCCGTCCGTGCCGTTGAACGCAGATCCCCGTTTCCCGGGATCACTCTGGCCGACGCTCGCTGGGATTCTCCCAGTTCAGTGCTCATTGTGCTGGGAGCAGATGTGTATTCTCTCCTGCTTCCGGGTTTCGTTCCCAGCATAGGCGGCCTACCATTGGCCCAGAACAGCGAACTCGGGTGGATTCTGTCGGACTCATGCACGACTGAGGACAGCAGGACGACATTGCAAGGGGGGGGGGGGGGGGGGGAGTATGTTAATGTCAAATCTGGCATTAACGTGTTTTGCTCCTCCCTCTCCACACCAGGTCTGTTAACAACATTTTTATGTTGTTAACATGACCATTTGAGCGGTGGGCGCTCGCGGCCAGCTTGGAGGCGTTTCCGGTGGCCATTCTATATTCTTTTTCCTACCCATGTACATACACATTTTCTTATACGAAATAAAGCTGTGAAATTAAATTACTCGATTACACTCGACTTTTGCACTTATACACATACATCACCCACACTACACACACCAGCACCCGCATCACACCAATCACACCAAACAACATCTGGAGCGCCAACCCGACGTTAACACCCATTATGGTATTATATGATAAATGAATGTACGGGCACACTATTGTGTGTTCTTCCTCCTTCTTATTCGATCTTTGTAAGTGACTGGATGTGTTCAAATTGTGTTGAAGTGAAATCAATTAAAATATAATACATCATAAAACATAAATTTTAGGAATTGATTTTCTGCACAAAGTAATTAACGGTAATATTGATTCGTCCTTTTTGTTAATGCGTCTTAATTTCTCGGTTCCGTCCCGAACAACTAGACATTATCGTCCGCTTCATTTACCTATTTGCACTACGGATTATTCTTTGCATAGTGCGTTTCATGTTCTTTGTGTTAATTTTAATAAATATTATCACGTATTTTCCTTAGAGCTCTCTCTTCCTAAAAATAAATCATTGCTTTTAGCTCACCTTAGGGAAATCATTCGCAATTCACAGGCATAAGCTACATTATGTTGCTATTGTTGCTTGCAGTGATTTCTCAATCCTATCAAATATTCTATATTACAGCTCTTCTTTTAATCTATCTTTCAATATCCTTAATATCTTCCTTGTTTCTTTACTAATTTTTTTTTTACTTTACTTTATTTTATTTTTTTTTTTTTATTTATTTATTTATTTTTTTTTTTTAATTCTAAGAATTTTTAAATTGTAATTATATTAATTATATTTTATCTTTTATAATCTATATTTAAAATTTGCATTTAACACTTTTTTTAAAACACCCCCATCGGGTTGGTGATTCTATTGTAATAATTGTATTTTTTGTAGGCTATTTTGACTCTCGTTTATGTCAATAAAATAAATAAATAAATA
Organism: Drosophila koepferae; assembly: GCA_030914345.1. NCBI lineage: Eukaryota > Metazoa > Arthropoda > Insecta > Diptera > Drosophilidae > Drosophila > Drosophila koepferae. Next base: position 1,344,718 of record JAUESR010000196.1, read on the forward strand.
AATGCAGTATTCTGACTTTTAATTAAATAAATCAATTAAGTATAAACATTAATTCGTAGATTTCAACAGGTTGATTTCGTGTTTGCTGGGAGTTCTATTTTCGTAACAAATAGGTTTAATTAAAGCTCGAATTTGAATTTATTTGGATTGAGTTTAACAATTTCCGGTGTGTTAATGTGACCAAGGAATTCAGTTTCCTTTTCCTTTTTCACATTTTTATATTAGTTTTTGACTAGGTGATAATATGTGTTCATCCAATATAGGGGAGTAAATTATAATATAGTCTAGGTATGTATTAGACATCTGCATGAATGCATCCAAATGGGCAAATGAATCATTCATTATAAAAACCTCACAACATTTACTGCCAATGTTGTACAACTTGTCTGTATCGACAGCTTGCCGTCTCACTCACTCCCATGCTGTACAGCACCTTATGAGTACACTAAAACTATTGTACAGAGTTTTTAACTGCACACTATTTTGGTATGCAGTAAACTCACTGTACACTGAGTTGTTATTGATGACGCTTCATACAAAATTTCTTCAATAAAATTTCATACTAAATTTGTAAATTTATTTCATGTTTATAAATTTATTTCTAAAAATGACTCATTATATAATAAATTAATATGTAAGTGCAAAAACATTATCTTATTTATTGAATCATCTGTGGTTGCAACTTTGCAGCGTTTATAATTAATCAGATTTTTAGCAACCGAAAAGACTGTTTCGAATGCTGCACTACTCGCTGGAACGGCTAACATTTTACAGGCAACCTTAAATTGTAGGTGAAATTGTTTGTCCATTAATTCAGTACATTAAAGTCTGCCAAAGACAATTACAAAGACGAAACGAACACAAATTTCTAGTAAAATAACACATTTCTTCTTAGTAAATCAACATTTATAATATATAATTTTATTTTAACAAAAATTTACACTTTCATTAAAATTTATATCGTTCGCGTCGTTCTCTTTATCGGCCATGTCTTGCAAAATAATAAAATCATCTGCAACTTATTCAACTTGCCTTTGCAAGTTAATAAACCAATATTTTTTATAGTGAACGTAGTATTGTTTATTTATTAAACTTAGCGACTCGACGATGTGCAGCAAGCCTTTTATACTTGCTTCTCTTACATATGGAATATTCAGGATTTCTTATTTCTAGAAGGTTTAATGCTTACTTCTAGCTTCTCTTACATATAGAATATTTGGGATTTCTTATTCTAGAAAGTATATTTATATTTATTATTTACATATTTATATTTATTATCAGTCACTTGAGTAATGGGGTGATAACATGCACAACTGTTATACATGACAGAAATGTTGTTCTCATAATTGTGTATGGTGTACAACGTGTAGAAACGAGACTAAAATTGTCCTCACTCACGAATTGTACTACATTTTACTGTTCTCACTCTAGTTGAAATGTTGTGCTCGATTCTTCTGCACACTAGACATTACTGTACAGTAAGCAGATGGGTGCAGTATTTTGAGAACACTTTACTACTGTACAGTACTATGCTGTAAGAAATGAATGTATTCTTGCAGACCTGTAGTATGTATACCAGTCAATATTTGGAGATTCCTAAGACCAATTGTGATACGTGTATATTTGTAATGAACATTGTTAGTGGAATGTCGAATGAACTCAGGATCCATTTGAATGTTGTGGTATCCTTTGGAGAGGTCAGTTGTTGTGAGCTATTGACATTTTCCCAGTTTATGGAGTAACACATCCATATTTGAAATGGGAAATTTGTGACTTTCTCTGTGTTCTATTTAAAAATAGAAATGGGTGAGAAAGACGATGATTTCCATATTTGAATAATTAACTATTGGCTCACAATTTGGCTCAATAATTATTTGGAAATCAATGTTTTATGTCGATTTTTCAACTCACGATACTGGATATCATAGAATTAATTGTTAGCTAAAAGTTAAACTCTGAGTCATTTGTTAGTTGTAAGTTCAAGTAATTTGTTTTATTATGTTGGTTTAATTAATATAGTTCAAAGTAATCTCAAAATTTTTCATAACAATGCCCTCTTTCTTTTCCGCCCACAAATAAATTATCGCAATTTTCCGATTTAGAGAAGGAAGAAACTGTAAAACGTCTTGAAGAAATTATGATAGATATTCATTTAAAATACAACTCCGAAACAATTTATATGTTTCCACACAACCACAAAATAGATGCTATTTTCGCTGACTATGCACAGCCTACACATAATAAAAATACCCAATCCATTATAAATAATGAAATTCGAACATATCAAAATGTAAGCATTCTTTATAGTGCAGACTTTAATGTACTGAATCAATGGACAAACAACAAACAATTTCCCCTACTATTTAAGGTGGCCTGTAAAATGTTAGCCGTTCCAGCGAGTAGTGCAGCATTGGAAACAGTCTTTTCGGTTGCTAAAAATCTGATTATAAACGCTGTAAAGTTGCAACCACAGATGACTTAGTAAATAAGATAATGTTTTTGCACTCAAATATTAATTTTTTATATAATGAGTCATTTTTAGAAATAAATTTATAAACATGAAATAAATTTATAAAATTTGTATGACATTTTATTGAAGAAATTTTGTATGAAGCGTCATCAATAACAACTCAGTGTACAGTGAGTTTACTGCATACCAAAATAGTGTGCAGTAAAAAACACTGTAGTTTTAGTGTACTCATAAGGCGCTGTATAGCATGGGAGTGAGTGAGACAGTGAGTTTACTGCATACGAAAATAGTGTGCAGTAAAAAACACTGTAGTTTTAGTGTACTCATAAGGCGCTGTATAGCATGGGAGTGAGTGAGACGGCAAGCTGTCGATACAGACAAATTGTACAACATTTACTGCCACTCATTTAAACTGTACACAAAAAAGTGTACGGGTTTTTATAATGAATGAATCAATTGCCCATTTTTCGATATGCCACGCCACCAAAGAGACTGAAAATTTGTTGTTGGGTCATCGATAGAGGAGGACATTAGTAACTCAACCATCCAATTTTCAAGCTTCTAGCTCTAAAACTGTAGGAGATATAAATGCGGTTTGCCACGCCCCCTGTGAGCGTAGATATATCTACCATATCTTATTGATCTTGAGTTTTCAACCCGAGTATACATGCAAAATTAAGTCCCTAGTGTCAATAGTGTTCAAAATATAGCACAATTTGAAAAATCACTATATATTCAGGTCCCGTTTGCCACGCCCCCAATGGGCGTAGACATATAACTTTTTGATCGATCTTCTAAGAATCATAACATGCAAAATTTCAGCGTTCTAGCTTTAACGGTGTAGAAGATACGTTTTTCCCGATTTGCCACGCCCTTAATGGGCGTAGATATATCCGCCATAGCGGACAACCATAGGGTTGTCACCCCGAGTATACATTCCAAATTGCAACTCTCTAGCTCATCATCTAGTATGATAACTTGCCTATTGGCGGAAGAGTTTTCCGATTTACCACGCCCCTAGTGGGCGGATCGGGAAAATTTTAACACTATTATTCGGGAGCATATATGAGTATGTCGAGGCGTAATTAGTAAACGACACTAAAGTAGAACATATTTGACAATTGGTGAATGCGCTTTGATCCGTTATTCGCCAGATGGTCAGCGTGGTTCGATGCAAATATGCAGAAATGTTGCGAAAGGTTCTAAGTGGCGTACGTGACCAAATAAGGTTTGAAGGAGGTTTGAGGAAAGAGTTGCACAGGAGATAATTTTTGTGCGTGCAATCTTGAGTCACTGAGAGAGAAAGAGATCGCTATATATTCTATTACAATAGGTTGTGTGTGAGCGATGTGGTATTGATGCTGAAGGCATTAATAATTAGACAGTGAAAGTGAGCGGTGCACTCAGGATTATTCGCCATACGCAATTAACCCTGACAATGTCTGCCGACAAAGAGAACTATAATAATAGCGCCCTGACATCAGAAGTGGGATTCGGCTCGCTACCTAATGAAGTAAATGAACCGTGGCGAGTGTTAATGGAAATGCAAAATAAAAATTTAGTCGAACTTGTAAAAACATTAACATCATCGGTGTCGACAAAATCAAAAAAAATAAAACAGTTGTGTTTCCAAAATTTAACGCAGACATTTTTGGCGCTGACGCGTCCACGTGGTGTGCTGCGGTGAATTTAATTTTGGTATAAAAGAAGCAAAGCAGTGCGTTGGCGATGGCTTTGAGTGCAGTATTGGAAGACAGTGCGTCGCAATGACATTTTCAAATGTTATCTGGAATGTTCGTTAATTAAATATAAGATAAGATAGCGTAAAAATTAATAATGATGAAATTGAAATGTTATTTCACATGTTGAGAGATGAAAAATGATTTGATTTGATTTGATATTGTGATGTCTCGAGAAATACTTTTGCAGGGTTTCCATGGTACTTATATCAGCTGGAAAATTTGAAATTGTTAGATCAAAATTTGTAAACTGTTGTTCAACTGATGATATATTTTCTAAGTTGAATACTGATCTTGTTGGTGAAGATAAATTAAACATTTAAAATAAATCTAGAGTCAGTACAGATGAAATAAACACTAAATTAGTACACCATACAGACTTAGCCCAAATGAGAGAGAATTGGAATGCGAAAAGATTAAAGAATTATTAGAATGCAATGTCATAAAGACAAGTTGCTAGTCCAATAATGTATGTGAACAAAAAGACGGATATCATCGCTTGTGCGTTGATTACTGTGAATTAAATGCTATTGTTGCTTGTAAAATTTCTGAAAAATTAATTAATTTGCCAGAGAACAGCGGAAGGACACTGATATTATCGATATTATGAATAAATTGAAAAACAATTCTCTTGCCGAAGACATTGCAAAAACTTACGAGTTAAGAGCAGGAATAATCTATCGAAAAGTCCAGAGGAATGGTAAAACTCGATCCTTGCCAATTGTTCCAAGAGCATTTCGATGGTCCGTAATTAACCAGATTCACGAGTCAATCATGCACTTAGGCTGGGCCTACTACTGGTTCGATAACAGGTCGAAGTATATACGAAAATTTGTTGAAAACTGTATTACGTGTAAAATGTCTAAATCATCCTCAGGTTAAATTCAGGCTAGACTTCATCCAATACCAAAGGTCGACACACCTTATCTTATTGTCCAAATGGACGCTTTTACTAAATTTTTCTATTTAACACACACACTTAAGACTGTTGCTGACAATTATATAGGTGCTGTGACATCGTCTATATCTTTGTTTGGAGTACCAAACCGCATTATAGCAGATCAAGGCAGGTGCTTTGCTAGTTCTAAATTTTGTGAGTTTTGTTCTCAACAAAAAATAGGTTTGCATTTAATTGCAACAGGTACAAGTAGAGCAACTGTCCAGTTGGAACGCATTATGAGTACCTTTAAAAATTTACTGACGGCGGTTGAGATGAGCAACCGATCTTGGCAAGACGCAGTGGGCGAAGTACAGCTGACCTTAAATTGTACAGTAAGTCAAACGACAAAGGCCAGCTCTTTGGAAGTGTTTATTGGTAAGGTTGCACATCCGCTAGGGTTGCTTCCACCATGCGAAACGATGCAAAAAAAAAATTGATTTGGCAGAATCAAGAGCTCGGGCAGTGCAAAATATATCAGCGGCAGCAGCATATAGCAAAGAGCAATTCGATAAAAACAATGCTAAGGTTTTTAAATATGAAGTAGGAGATTTTGTGTTGATGAAGATAGAAGAAAGTCAGCAATCGAAGTTAAATCCAATGTTTAGAGGACCCTTGCAAATAGCTGAATTATTAGATGGAGATAGATATATTCTTAGGTAATTGACAAATAATAGAAAATACAAATATGTTCACGGTGATATTAGGAAGTTTCCAGAAGGGAATGTACTAGTTGAACTAGAAAGTTGTGATGAGGATTTGAATCATGTTGAGAAGGAAGCTGTTGAAAGAGACAGTATGGAATGATTGAAAAAGCTGTTGAAAGAGACAGTATAGAATGATTGAGAAACTGTTGAAAGAGGCAGTATAAAAATTGAGAAACTGTTGAAAGAGGCAGTATAAAAACCTGAGAAACTGTTGAAAGAGGCAGTATAAAAATTGAGAAACTGTTGAAAGAGGCAGTATAAAAATTGAGAAACTGTTGCAAGAGACAGTAGCGAATTATTGAGAATGAAACTGTTGCAAGAGACAGTATGGATGCCTGAAAGGCTGATAAGAAATGTTGAAAGAATTGGTTATAATGCAAGCACAAGTGCAAAACTAATGTTTTGATCAGGGCGTGTGAGGCATAAGATGATGTGAAAAGAAACCAGGTTTATGATAATGAAGTAAAACAACAAAGAAAGCTGAGTTAAAGAGTAATTAGAAGTGAGACTAGAAGAGGAAGATAAAGTTTTGTATAAGATAAATGAAATGATTAATGCAGAAAGGCATAATTGTGGAATACACGAGGTCGTGTTATGGTCAGTGTTGAATAACATAACTCATTATTGCGCTCTCACTTATGTTAGTTGCAAAAATCCCATTATGGTAATATATGCTAAACGAATGTGCGGGCACACTATTGTGTGTTCTTCCTCTTTCATCTTTATCTTTGTAAGTGACTGGGTGTGTTCAAATAAAGTTAAAAGTGAAATCAATTGAAATATAAAGCATCATCATACATAAATGCAATATTCTGCCTTTTTATTAAATAGATCAATTAAACATAAACATAAATACATAGATATCAACAGGTTATGGGCCCAGTCCATGCAAAGTGAAAAGAAGTTCAATAAACTTTAAATAGCTGTAATAAAAGTTCTTGTCTGATAGTGAGCATATTAGAAGTGTTACAGAATGCAAAGCATTAAGAACAATATTAAGCCCTTCGATGGCCAAAAGTATTCAGTCTGGAAATTTCGCATTAAGGCTATGTTTGCTGAGTTAGGTGTACTTCATGTGGTTGAACAACAGAAGCCGCACGAAATAGACGATACTTGGAAAAAGGCTGACATGTGTGCTAAGAGCGTAATTATTCAGAACTTGAGTGACTCTTTTCTGAGTTTCGCAGCAAACAGCCTTTCGGCACGTGAAGTTATTGTGAACTTAGATGCCATTTATGAGCGTAGAAGTCTGGCAACTCAATTAGCTGCACGAAAACGTTTAGTTTCTCTCAGACTTTTGAGTGAAATGCAAATGTCGCAACTTTTCATTACATTTGATGAAATAGTGAGTGAGTTAGTAGCGGCTGGTGCAAGAATGGACGAAATGGAAAGAATTGCGTATTTGCTGCAGACTTTGCCTTCAGCTTACAATAGTGTTATTACTGCTATCGAAACATTGTCAGCAGAAGATCTCACACTAGCCTTCGTTAAAAATCGTTTGTTAGACCATGAAATAAAAAATTAAAAGCGATAACAATGACACAAGTAAAAAGATAATGCATATTAATACAAAAAATAATTTGAATCACAATTTTAATAATAATAACAAAACTCATAATAAATATAAACCAAATACAAATAAAAATTATAATAATAGTAAACCATATAATAGAAACAAAAAAACCAAATAACCTAAAATGTCACTTCTGCGGAAAGTTAGGGCATATTAAAAGAGACTGCTATAAATATAAAAATCAAATAAATAATAATAAAAACAAGTAAGAAGGCTCTAGTCGAGACGGCTCGACTACGAGATCCCCTGAAACCCTGCCAAAAAGTTATACTCTTCTTATTTACGCACTTATGAGCACGCGCTCTGCTAACCGCGCAGTTGCTGCCGTGGCTTGGGGGTGGGCTGGGCTGAACTTTGGACGCTTATAACTCCATTTCTAGAAGGACGATCTTCAGGAAACTTTCGGAATATATTATGAGCATCTAAATGTACCTATTTGCCAAATTGCAAGTCTCTAGTATTTGAAATGCGTTTTTTTCAAATTGAGGGCGAAGGAGGCGTGGCATCCAAAATCTGAAAATTACATAATCTGCGTATTCATTATATCTATCTAAAAAAATTAATTTATAGTCTCTAACTAAAACGGTGTAGAAGTTACGCCCAAAAAACCAAAAATATGTAAACGAATTTTCGACTGCGTAGCTATCATACGAGTATTCATGTAAAATTTCAGCTCTCTAGCTTTTGAAGTTTCCGAAATCTCGACGTTCATACAGACGGACAGACGGACGGACGGACGGACGGACGGACGGACGGACGGACAGACGGACAGGGCTCAATCAACTTATTTTTTTATGCTGATCAAGAATATATATACTTTATGGGGTCTGCGACTTCTCCTTCTGCCTGTTACATACATTTTCACAAAACCATTATACCCTGAATTCCCATTTTCAATGGGTTCAGGGTATAAAAAAAAGTGAATTAAATAATGACAATTTTTTTTCTTGACTCGGGTGCTTCCGATCATATAATAAATAATGAGGCATTATTTATTGATTATGTCGACTTGGAAGTTCCAATAAAAATTGCCGTTGCAAAGAATGATGAATTCATTTACGCAACCAAACGGGGAATTGTTCGACTTCAGAATGGATACCAGATAACACTTGAGGACGTGTTATTCTCTGGCGAAGTGGCTGAAAACCTAATTTCAGTAAAAAGACTGCACGAATCTGGAGTGACTGTCGTTTTTAATGAAGATGGTGTTAAGATGACAAAAGGAGATATCGTCATTGCTGAAAATTTAGGTTCGTACGAAATTCCAATAATCAAATTTAAAGCGTACAATATTAAAGGAGAAAATAAAAATTTGTTTCAATTATGGCATGAGAGACTAGGACATATAAGTAAAAGTAAAATGTTAGAAATAAAAAGAAATAATTTATTCCATGATAATAGACTTCTTGACAATGTCATTCCTACGGATGAAATATGTGAAGCTTGTTTGAAAGGGAAACAAGCCAGATTACCATATAATAAACAAAAGCATAGTAAAGAATATATAAAAAGACCTCTTTTTATAATTCATTCCGATGTCTGTGGTCCGATAACACCTTCAACTATTGATGATAAAAATTACTATGTCATTTTTCTGGATCAATTCACACATTATTGTGTTACTTATTTGATAAAACATAAATCGGATGTTTTTACTATGTTTAAAGACTTTGTGGAAAAAAGTGAAACACACTTTAATTTGAAAGTTGGGCATTTATATATAGACAATGGTAGGGAATATTTATCTACGGATATGCGTGAGTTCTGTGTTAAAAAGGGAATCAGTTATCATCTAACAGTTCCATATACCCCGCAATTAAATGGCCGAAAGAATGATCCGAACCATCACCGAAAAAGCTCGTGCTATGGTTAGTGGCGCAAAACTTGATAGCGCAGAGGCTCTTCACGAAGCTGTAGACAGAGCGACAGTCAAAACACTTACCGAATCGGCGCACATTGAGATCCGTGAACTAGATGAGTTAGCGAGCAAAGAGGACATATTAGAGGCAATCAGGGTGGAGTTGAAATCGCTTTGGCCAGCTTACGGTGGACAGCAAAGAGCTTCAGTGACTCTACCAGTTGGGAAAGCCAAAACTTTGCTCGAACTGTCCAAAATTAGAATAGGATGGGTAGTATGCCGTATCCGAACCGTGGTGCACCTAAACGCTGCTTCAAGTGCCTCGATTACGGTTATATAGCAGCTAACTGCGCTAGCGACTGTGACCTAAATGGTGCCTGTTTCAGGTGTGGCGAGATGGGTCACAGTGCAAAAGCATGCACCAAGTCGCCAAAATGTAGTCTCTGCGTCCGAAAAAGCGAAGAGTTAACCTTCAGTCGGGCTACGGATCGGGATACGGATCTGTAATTGACATTACTTTTGTCACTTCATCCCTTTTTCGGGAGGCAACATGGAGTCATTCTGTTCACAATAGGTGAGCCGCCTGCGAGGGTGCCAAACTTGTGGAGAGAATCGTATCAGCTGGATACTTTTAATCCCTTGGCCTTCTCAGAGGCCATTCGGTCGCTGGGCACAGTTGGTGTAGAATAACATAACTCATTATTGCGCTCTGAGTTAATGCAATATTCTGACTTTTAATTAAATAAATTACTTTAGTGTAAACAATCGTTTAAAGATTTCAACAGTTGGCAATGCTGAGGCCAGAGCATGCCAAATGGTAGTCCAAATTCAGAATGCCTGCAATAGTAGCATGCTACGCCGCAAGCAGTTCATGCGACAACAAACGCCTATGTATTGGTAGAATGCACAAATAAGTGACATTCGACGCAAATGCATCCAGGCGAGAAGAAGCTACCAACGCGCCCGCGGTAGGCCCACGTATTTTAAAAAGCAATTAGCGTACCAGGCGGCTAGAAGACAGTTGAAGAAGGCCATTCGGGCAAGCAAGAGAATGTTTCTTAGAGTGGTGTGACTCAGCCGAATATGACCCTTGAGGCAGGGCGTATAAGATAGTAGTTAAAAGACTATTCGCTTAAATCGATTGTGGAAACGCTCTTTCCACAAAGATTAAGCTCCATCCATGCTCCCGAGTCCATGGCTGCTGATCAGGGCTCAACGAGCACTCAAATTGCCTTAGTTTCGGAAGAAGAAATACTAGTAACTCTCAGAAGTCTTAGAACTAAGTCAGCTCCAGGCCCGGACGGGATCCCAAACCGTGCGCTAAAGCTAGCCCTCGCCTTGCACCCAAGTACGTTCGCGGAACTATTTAACGAATGCCTAATTCAAGAGACGTTCCCTGCAACCTGGAAAATCCAGAACCTGGTGTTGCTACCCAAGGCTGGCAAACCACCTGAGGATCCATTCTCATATACACCAATCTGCCTCTTAGACACCATGGGAAAGGTGTTTGAGAAGATGATTTGCTGTAGACTAGAGGCTGCTATTGCTAGCGCCGGAGACCTCTCACCTAATCAATTTGGTTTCCCAGTCAACAACAGATGCGCTTAATAAAGTTGTTGGCCTGGCAACTTCCGCCATCCAAGGCACCAGATGGAAGCACGGAATGAAGCATTACTGCATCATTACGACTCTTGATGTAAAGAATGCCTTCAACACAGCTAGTTGGGATATAATACTGGATGCGATGTCACAATATAAAATCTCTAAATATCTTAAAGAGATAGTGAGGAGCTACTTCAGAGGAAGAACACTAACATAGAACACGAGTGAGGGTCCCCAAACTCATATAGTGTCAGTTGGAGTCCCGCAAGGTTCAGTACTGGGGCCTCTCCTATGGAATATCATGTACGACGGCGTACTGCGCTTGGAACTACCAGTAGGTGCGCACTCCATTGGCTTTGCTGATGATGTGGCTACCGTCTCCATAGGCAAGGAGCTTAAAGATACTGAGAATATGTGCAGCGCAAGTATCAATCGCATACGGAGCTGGTTGACAGGAACTGGCAGCGTCACCATCGCGTCCAAGAGAGCGATAAAGTATCTCGGAGCGAGCACTTGGAATATGTGCATAAAAAGGCAACTGGTTCTTGTAGAGCTCTCTCAAGAATTATGCTTAACACGCGGGGACCAAGACAACAACGACGTCTCCTCCTAATGAACGCACACGCTCATTTCGAAGCTTGCATCATGGATAAACCGTTAATTTTTATCTTACGCAGATTCTCTCAGGACATGGATGCTTTCGGAGCTACCTGAAGCGCTTTGGCCATGAGGAAACTGACGAATGCCCCTGGTGCGGACGAGGACTGATGGTGTGGTGTGGACGCTTCCAAGAGGAGAGGCGTTGTCTAGAAGAGGCAGTGGGCCGCTCCATTAGAGCGGACAATATAGTCAACACCATGCTGGAGCCGGAGGCAGCTTGGAATCTTACAAGCACCTTCGCGCCCACAATGATGATGGAGCTCCGCAGAGTTGAGCGGATAAGAAGACGAGGTGTCCCAGCCTAAGATAGTGCAAAGCGCTTGCGATGCAATGCTTTACGGCCGTCCCGCAAGCATCTTGCGCTATCTCTAGTCGCCCCTCATCTAAATAATTTAATGTAATATTGTATAATTTTGTAAATAAACGAATACAAAAAAAAAAGATGTGTACACACTGATCGATAAATACATACATGCATGCCTGTCAATTTTGACGAGTCATACAAAATTACATTACATTTATAACGTTCACAGAAAAAGGACGTGTTTATTTAATTTACATATACATATGTAAACTTAAGTCATAGTAAGAGTAAACCTGGGTACTGGATACATAACTCGCGCGAAGCGACACACAAAAAAACAAGTAAGAAAACTGTAGTCGAGACTGCTCGAACCCTTCTTCAACCGAATAATATTCCAAGAATTATTCGATTCGTTTCTGCATGCATAAGAAACTGTACATGCAAAACCACGCGCACACATAGACGCTGATCTACGCTTGTAGGCATGTATGTGTGTATGCATGTGTGTAAGCATTGCAAGCATGTTGCTGTCTCGCTGCTTTGCTGATTAATAATTCTGTTTCTAGATAGACAATCGTATTGATATCTTCAGATTATAATTATGATATTCATATCTACATACATACATGTATATGCTAAACCAAATTGCATGTCTCTAGTATTTAAAATGCATTTTTTTTCACATTTGGGGGTGGTGGGGCGAGTGGGGGCCGGAATCTTGCAAGCGTTTGCCATGTTCGTGCAAAATGTAGGCGTTTTCATGAATATTTGTAGAAAGGGTATGAAAGCGTAGAAGCGCATGAAAATATGATTTGGTCAATCGGCCGTTACAGCATTTACAGTATGAGCATTAATGTGCCTATGTGGGAAAATATTTTTGCTGCCTATGAACTATATACATGTGTGTGTGTGCATACACAGATATGTACATATATGAGAATTGGCGCGAACCTGCCATGGCATTTTAATTGTGTGAACGATTTCGGTCGGATCAGATTGGTGCGTTAAAAAATTTATCACTTCTGTGCTTTTTCGTCCCAAAATTTATAAACATAAGTTTTTTTTTTTCAAAACTATGGCTAAAACAGGTGGTATCAAAAATAAAAATTCACAAAGAAATGGCTTTAAATGCATTATTCAAACGTGTCCGGTTAGCTTATTTTCGTTTCCAACAAAGCAGTTTTATTTAAACAAGTGGATCAAGGCCTGCAGTTTGCCCAATAATTTGGATTGGAAGAAGGTAAAAATATGCAAGAGGCATTTCGAAAAGAAAATTTAGTGGTTAGCGGAAGTCAATAGGTAATGCAGTCCCAACCTTGAATTTGTCTAGCCAAGATTTTTCTTTTAATAAGCATGATGATATTTATTTAATAGACAGTGAGAAAGAGGATATTTATCAAAGAAATAATTTAGATAAATTAGAACAGAAAAATAAAATCGACCATAATGAGAGCGAAGAGGAAGAAAATGTGGCTAATATTTTGAGTTTTGACTGCACTTTAAAAAATCAATTGTGGCAGGATTTAAGTGCTGGTAGGTCTTCCTTTTTTGAAAATTGCTTAAAGAGAGAGCAAAATGAGGTATATTATAGGAAAAAATATTTTGATATGGGAATACATTAAAAAAAAGTACAGAAAGAGTTCAGTGATTAAAAAAAAAAGATATGTAGCCTTAAAAAATGCTTCTAGATACAGAAGCATTTAGAAAGGTAAAAAAGCGTAGCAATGTCTTCACGACAATCAATAAATTACCAAATGTTTCTGAGCAAGCAAAAGTGTTATGTAAAATGCTTTTGAAAACTAGTCATGCTTATAATAGCGCTGAAAGGGTTATATAGCAAAATATAAACTTTTACTCAGCTAGAGCATATGAATATCTTAGGGATGTTCTCCACTTAAGACTTCCCTGCAAAGAATCCCTGAATCGATGGGCTGTTTTTAAAAATTTAGTTCCTGGATTCAATCCAAAATTATTAGAAAATCTTCAGAGCATTGTGGAAAAAATGACTGATGAGGCAAAATGTGCAGTTTTAGTTTTAGATGAAGTTAAAATAAAACAAGTAAGAAGGCTCTAGTCGAGGCGGCTCGACTACGAGATCCCCTGAACCCTGCAAAAAAGTTATACTCTTCTTCTTTACACACTTATGAGCGCACGCTCTGCTAACCGCGCAGTTGCTGTCGTGGCTTGGAGGCGGGTTGGGCTGAATTTTGGACGCTTATAACTCCATTTCTAGATGGACTATCTTTATGAAATTTTTAAAGTAGATTAAGAGTATCTATATGCCAAATTGCAAGTCTCTAGTATTTGAAATGCGTTTTTTTCAAATTGGGGGCGAAGGGGGCGTGGCATCCAAAATCTGTAAATTGCATAATCTGCGTATACTTAATATCTATCTAAATAAACAAATTTGAAGTCTCTAGCTGAAACAGTGTAGAAGTTATGCCAAAAAAACCTAAAAAATGGAAACGAATGTTCGATTTTTTATCGATAATTTGGAAATGGGATGAGTTATCGAAAAAACAATAAACAATAAACTCGTACTGCGTAGCTAACATACGCATGTTCATGTGAAATTTCAGCTCTCTAGCTTTTGTAGTTTCCGAAATCTCGACGTTCATACGGACGGACGGACGGATGGACGGACGGACGGACGGACAGACGGACAGGGCTCAATCAACTTATTTTTTTATGCTGAAGAATATATATACTTTATGGGGTCTGCGACTTCTCGTTTTGCCTGTTACATACATTTTCACAAAACCATTATACCCTGAATTCCCATTTTCAATGGGTTCAGGATATAAAGAGGTCTTCAATACAATTCAAATCATGACGAGATTCAGGGATTTGAAGATGATTGCCAAAAACGTAGTAGATTTTTAGGGCAACAAATCTGTGTTTTTCTTGTTAGTGGTCTTTTGAGTCAGTAAACATACTGACTTCAAAAATAAAATTGAGGAAAATATAGGGTTATCGCAAGCATTGGGGCTTAGTGTCAAAGCCGTAGTGTGTGATCAGGGCTCTAATAATAGAGCTCTAATAATAGATGGGGTATTAATCAAAACAATCCTAGTTTTGAAATTGATGGGGGAAAAAATTTGCGATATTCGATGCACCGCATCTTATTAAATCCCTTAGGAATATACTTTTAAAGCGAAATATTTCCACACCATAAGGCATAGTTTCTTGGGAAATAATTCGTAAAATGAGGTTAAAAATCTAACACGCCTTTGTCCGAAATTAACTCCAAAACATGTCAGTCCGAATTGTGTTCAAAAAATGAAGGTAAAGTTTGCCACACAGGTATTTAGCCACAGTGTAGCTGCTGCGATACGCACAGTTGTGGATTCGGGCGGGTTTGCTGATTGCAGAGATAGTGCAGTTGCAACGGCAATATTTATAGAAAAAGTAAATAAACTGTTTGATGGTTTAAATAGTCATGTACTATTTGATAGCAATCCTTATAGGTGTGCCCTTAGAAAAAATAATGTAGTTCACGAATACCTTCTGGAAATGCGTGATTACATCCAAAATCTGCATTATCCATACAAAGTTTATTGCATTGATGGGATGATTGTAACAATCTCATCGGTAATTGCTTTGGCGGAAAATGTATGGAATGACAACACAGATGCTTTCTTTGTTGCCACTTCCAAATTAAATCAGGACCCGCTAGAAAATTTGTTTTATTTAATTAGATGTCGGGGTGTCACAAATACAAATCCAACTGTATTTGAATTTAACACGATATTATCTAAAATGTTATCAATGAAAATGTTGACATCTGCTTCAGTTTCTGGAAATTGTATTCCAGATGAAGATCAGATGTTAGCTAACATCATAAAAGATAGCGGGTCCCAAATATCTGTATTTCTCGATCAATCTGATGTGAGTTTGTCAACAGATATTGGCAATGAGTTAGAAATCGACAATGAGTTAGAAATAGAATTGGCATTAGATGCAACGATAGTCAATATTCAAAATGCTTTTAATGAAAATGCATTGCGGTATTTTGGTGGGTATCTTTTGCACAAGCTGTTGCAAAAAACTGATTGCGAAGAATGTAATAGTCTTCTAAAATCATCTGATGAAATGCAATGTTCTTCTGAGTATTTAATACTCAATAAAAACTTCCAATATATTAATCATTATTTAAAATTGAAAGCCCCTTCTGATAATTTGTACAATTTGATGAAACTGCATTTTGAAACATTCAAGAAAATTTTCGACAAGAAACCATACATCGCTAGACTTAAAGAAAAAATTGTTTTGTAATGCATGCACGCTACAGCAAATTCATCTTTATATAATGAATGGTGCAGAATTCCTTCTTGATCATTTTATATTAATTTTAATAAGGAAGAACTGCAAATGGCTAACTGAAAAAATAGTTGGGAAATCTAATAGTTTAAATAAACAAAAATTAAAAATGATTCAGGAATAGGCAGTTTATTAGAAAATAGCATTGAGGTGATAAGAAAAAGGGCATTCAACGCTTCCTTCGGAAATCTGATTCGACGGACCCCCAAAAGTATGGCGAAAAGTTATTGAAGCCATGAAGGAAAAAAACTTAATACCCACCGTAAAGCATGGCGGGGGCAATGTGATGGTTTGGGACTGCATACCCGCAGCTGGAGCTGATCAAATGGTATTTATTGATCGGAAAATGGATCAACACAAGTACAAGAGCATTTTGAAGGAGAACTTACACGCAAGTGCTACAAAACTTGGTCTGGATCCAAAAACTTTAATTTTTCAGCAAGATAATGATCCCAAGCACACCGCTTATAGTGTTCAGGAGTGGCTTATTTACCACTGTAAACAGTTGAAGTCTCCACCACAGTCTCCTGACCTTAATGCCATTGAGCACGTGTGGAATTTGCTTGAGAAAAGAATTCGGAAACAAGACATAACATTCAAGGATTCCATTAAAATGGCTTTAAACATTGAATGGGCTAAAATTAGTGCAAATGACACTTCAAATTTGGTCAACAGCATGCGACGCCGATTGAAAGATGTCATAGCTGCAAAGGGGGGACCAACCAAATATTAACAAGTAAGAACGTTGCAGTTAGGCGCAACTAACTGCGAAATACTTTGTTCTCATAGGTGCATTTTTTTTATTTAATTGTGAGGCGGCCCCGAGCCACCTCACATTTTTGGTTAGCTTTTAATTGATACATTCTGAAATTATGTTAGTTTTAAGTTAAAAGGCCATGAAGGCGCATCAGCTTAAAGTTAATACATCGTGGATTATTGATAGTTTTGTATTATCACATTTTATTAGTTGATACATTCTGAAATTATGTTAGTTTTAAGTTAAAAGGCCATGAAGGCGCATCAGTTTGAAGTTTATACATCGTGGGGTATTGGTAGTTTTTATTTTATTACATTTGTACTGATACATGATGAAATTTGTTAGTTTTAATCAAATAGGTGAGTCGAGCGCGCGCAAAGCTCCGTGATCGGCAATGCGACCCTGCGTGGTGAAAGCTCCCGCGCAGAGTTGCATTGCCGATAGCGACGAGAGTTGTGCGTGCGAAGCGAGAGCGTAGGCGAGAAAGTAGACAGTGGATGGTGAACCGCCGGCGCGATCGGGTGTAATTGAAGGAGAACGTTGGAGTCAAGAAAAGGCGCGACCACGTGCGCGACAAATAAACGCCGCAAGAGTGAAAAGGAAAATACGTGTGAGTTTGATATTGCATGCGGGTCTTTGGGCAGTAGTGTAGCATTAACCCGGTAATAACATTAGCGCGGCACGGCTTGGCCTGTCGCTTATCCCAGTAGACTAATAAAAGGCAGTTTCAGAGCGTGGCTTCGGCCCGTTCGCCGGGCGGATTAAACCTCCGGCACTCTAAAAGCTACCGCGCATGAGGTGGAAGCCGGCGGCAACGCTCGGACAGTGGCTCTGCCACCCTAACTCCAGTCGTGTCACCTCTCACCTTTCTTCTCCCCTGGAGTCCCGCCTTAACAAGAAAATATAAATAACTTGTGAGGAGCCCTGGTAGACTGAGTATGTACCCCAGCTAACCAAGTAGTCCGAAATACAACCTTACATAATAAAAATTTAATTAACGAAATATTTCGGCGACGTTTTTCCTATACATGTGTACATACAGATTTACACATGTACACACTATACGAGTATACACACAATTTTCTATGTATGCATACAAAAGTTTGCATTCCAGAATATTCTAAGAACTGTGACTGAATTGTGAATTTTTCGATCGTTACTTTAGTTTTGTAAAAACCCGTTCTAGCAATGCGTTATTTGATTTTAGTTTATGAAGGTCAGATCAGGGCGGTGGCGCCGGTGGTAAGCGCTATGCAAGCTGTACATGGGTGCGTGGGTTCTAATTCCACAGTTTTTCTATGCATGCATACATGCATGTATGTATATGTACGTATATACACATCCAAGTGTGTATACATATTCCAAGAATTGCGATTGTATTGTTTTGTTTTGTCACAAGCTGCTGATCAGCTGACCAGCTGATGATCGATCTTCTTAGAATCATAACATTAACTCACATGCAAAATTTCAGCGTTCTAGCTTTAACGGTGTAGAAGATACGTTTTTCCCGATTTACCACGCCCCCAATGGGCGTAGATATATCCGCCATAGCGGACAACCATAGGGTTGTCACCCCGAGTATACATTCCAAATTGCAACTATCTAGCTCATCATCTAGTATGATAACTTGCCTATGGGCGGAAGAGTTTTCCGATTTGCCACGCCCCTAGTGGGCGGATCGGGAAAATTTGAACACTTTATAATTCGGGAGCATATATGAATATATGTTTAAAATTTCAAGTCTCTAGCTCTAATAGCGCCAAAAAATATTGCGTTCATACGGACAGACGGACGGACGGACAGACGGACAGACGGACAGCAAGACGGACATTGCACAAATCCAATACACTTTTTTCCCTTTGGGAACAAAGCATAAAAACCTCGGTTTTCTACACATTACAACCCACGGAAGCCGACTTTCATCTGCAGCGCCTTCACCACGAACAATAATAAACTAAAAACGATGAATCCAATTAAGTGAAACAATCGAAAGAACAAAAACCCACTCACAATTTCGTTCCAACTGTGTGAGCTAACTACATAAAAACTCCCAAACAAACAAGTGCTTAACTAAACAAACGATCGCATCATGACTCTTTAATTGTCTGAGACCCAACTCTGCCAGGCCCTAACCCTTTTACGGCTGGTGCCCACGTTCGACGGTGACAACAAAGGATTAAGTACTTTTATCAGACGTATCGACTACATAATGCAGTTATACCCAACGAGGGACGTCCGCCAGCACAGCGTGATGTATGGGACCATCGAAATGCAGCTAACTGGAGCAGTACAGAGCGTGTCTCAACTCTCACAGTCTGCAGGCTGGGGTAATCTTTGAGCCGTTCTGATAAGTGAATTCAAAACTCACACACCTTGCGAGGAATTAAAAAGTAAGACATTTATAATTGTAAATTAGTTAACATTAGAAGGCGATGCCGCTAATACAACACTTTATACAAAATCACTCGCTGAACCGCCTCACAATTTGAAATTTGTAGTACCTAAGTCAATCGTTGTTAGTTTATAAGTAATTTGAAATTTATAGTATATAAGCTTATAATATTTTTATATTATGATCTCAGCGCGCGCAATCGGCGGTGCAACACTGCCCGGAGTGATGAGAAGCCCTAAAGAAAGGGCACGCCGCGGCAGAGTAGCATCGCCAATATGAATAATTGCGTGAGGAGAAGATAAGAAGAAGAAGAGTTGAGTTGAGTCGCACTGCATGTTATTATCGAACAACGATAACAGATACTGTAATAAACTCAAATTTTAGTAGCCATTGCCCACTACAGGCTCCACGCCTTGGTAGTCGGAGCAAGTATGGAGGCGATGATGGAGGACGAGCTGCAAGCTTTCGCGCGCCGCTCTTCGTTGCAGTGTTCATCGCAGCAATAACTGAGGGCGTTACCGCAGCCATTAGCATCGAATCAGTCCACATTGGCTGATTGTCAGGCGCCGAAGACCTTAAAGGAAGCGCTAGCTCAAATAGGAGTTACCCTAGAGGGCTTGTCCGCTTTATTTGGTGGCCAGCGGCATATAAATGCGCTGATGAGGGAGGAGTTGGCTAAGCTGGTCAATATTCATAAGGCGGCTGAACAGCTTAGTGTCCGTCCGGTAAAAAACTGCGAGGTGCAGACCACACCGCCCAAAAAGGTAGCTGAAAAAGCTCAAACAACGAGCACCAAGGCCATAACAGATAGCAATACGCCCAAGCGGCCGAGGGAAGCTGCCATCGAGGAGAGGATAACTCCATCCAAAAAGCCGGGGCCCAATAAAAGCGCAGCAAAAGAAACAATGGTTCTAGGTCCTACCGCTAAGAATGCAAGCCAGACAGGTCCTCAGACAAACCTGAATAGCTGGACCGTCGTCAAGGGACGCAAGCCCATACAAAAGCGGACCAGGACTGACGCAATTGCGATCTCTGGCGTAGCATTAAAGCATTTGAGCGGCGACGTTCAGGGGATTAGGACAGCTAAGGGAGACCTACTGTTGCAACTAAGTAGGAAGCCGCAGCATAACGCAGAGGCTCTTCACGAAGCTGCGCACATTGAGATCCGTGAACTAGATGAGTTAGCGAGCAAAGAGGACATATTAGAGGCAATCAGGGTGGAGTTGAAATCGCTTTGGCCAGCTTACGAGCTACAGTTACTCTACCAGTTGGGAAAGCCAAAACTTTGCTCGAACTGTTTAAAATTAGAATAGGATGGGTAGTATGCCGTATCCGAACCGTGGTGCACCTAAACGCTGCTTCAAGTGCCTCGATTACGGTTATATAGCAGCTAACTGCGCTAGCGACTGTGACCTAAATGGTGCCTGTTTCAGGTGTGGCGAGATGGGTCACAGTGCAAAAGCATGCACCAAGTCGCCAAAATGTAGTCTCTGCGTCCGAAAAAGCGAAGAGCAGACGGACCACTCAGCAGGCGCGAAGCTGCGCGTAAAATGAAATGTTGAGGTTCCTGCAGCTTAATTTAAATCATTGTGTTGCTGCTCAAGATCTACTAGAGCAGACTATAAGGGAAAAATTTATAGACGTAGCCTTTCTCAGTGAGCCTCATCACTGTAAGACCAGTTGTCCCAGAACGTGGGCAGCAGATAATACTGGCAAAGCAGCGCTGTGGGTATGTGGCAATTCAACGAATGCACTTACAAATGTTAAGTCATTCAATGGATTCGTACGCGGCCGATACGGTAACTTATGGCTCTACAGTTGCTACCTGGCCCCCAGCATGCAGCTCAATTCACAACGACGGTTGACGAGCTTGCAGTGGATGCCAGGGGTCGGAAGGCCATTATAGCAGGTGACTTTAATTCATGGGCGTTAGAATGGGGTAGCCACACAACTAATGCCAGAGGCCGTATCCTACTGGAGATTTTCCCGACACTGGATGTTGCACTGCTCAACACTGGTCACGAGTTAACCTTCAGTCGGGCTACGGATCGGGATACGGATCTGTAATTGACATTACTTTTGTCACTTCATCCCTTTTTCGGGAGGCAACATGGAGTCATTCTGTTCACAATAGGTGAGCCGCCTGCGAGGGTGCCAAACTTGTGGAGAGAATCGTATCAGCTGGATACTTTTAATCCCTTGGCCTTCTCTGAGGCCATTCGGTCGCTGGGCACAGTTGGTGTAGAATAACATAACTCATTATTGCGCTCTGAGTTAATGCAATATTCTGACTTTTAATTAAATAAATTACTTTAGTGTAAACAATCGTTTAAAGATTTCAACAGTTGGCAATGCTGAGGCCAGAGCATGCCAAATGGTAGTCCAAATTCAGAATGCCTGCAATAGTAGCATGCTACGCCGCAAGCAGTTCATGCGACAACAAACGCCTATGTATTGGTAGAATGCACAAATAAGTGACATTCGACGCAAATGCATCCAGGCGAGAAGAAGCTACCAACGCGCCCGCGGTAGGCCCACGTATTTTAAAAAGCAATTAGCGTACCAGGCGGCTAGAAGACAGTTGAAGAAGGCCATTCGGGCAAGCAAGAGAATGTTTCTTAGAGTGGTGTGACTCAGCCGAATATGACCCTTGAGGCAGGGCGTATAAGATAGTAGTTAAAAGACTATTCGCTTAAATCGATTGTGGAAACGCTCTTTCCACAAAGATTAAGCTCCATCCATGCTCCCGAGTCCATGGCTGCTGATCAGGGCTCAACGAGCACTCAAATTGCCTTAGTTTCGGAAGAAGAAATACTAGTAACTCTCAGAAGTCTTAGAACTAAGTCAGCTCCAGGCCCGGACGGGATCCCAAACCGTGCGCTAAAGCTAGCCCTCGCCTTGCACCCAAGTACGTTCGCGGAACTATTTAACGAATGCCTAATTCAAGAGACGTTCCCTGCAACCTGGAAAATCCAGAACCTGGTGTTGCTACCCAAGGCTGGCAAACCACCTGAGGATCCATTCTCATATACACCAATCTGCCTCTTAGACACCATGGGAAAGGTGTTTGAGAAGATGATTTGCTGTAGACTAGAGGCTGCTATTGCTAGCGCCGGAGACCTCTCACCTAATCAATTTGGTTTCCCAGTCAACAACAGATGCGCTTAATAAAGTTGTTGGCCTGGCAACTTCCGCCATCCAAGGCACCAGATGGAAGCACGGAATGAAGCATTACTGCATCATTACGACTCTTGATGTAAAGAATGCCTTCAACACAGCTAGTTGGGATATAATACTGGATGCGATGTCACAATATAAAATCTCTAAATATCTTAAAGAGATAGTGAGGAGCTACTTCAGAGGAAGAACACTAACATAGAACACGAGTGAGGGTCCCCAAACTCATATAGTGTCAGTTGGAGTCCCGCAAGGTTCAGTACTGGGGCCTCTCCTATGGAATATCATGTACGACGGCGTACTGCGCTTGGAACTACCAGTAGGTGCGCACTCCATTGGCTTTGCTGATGATGTGGCTACCGTCTCCATAGGCAAGGAGCTTAAAGATACTGAGAATATGTGCAGCGCAAGTATCAATCGCATACGGAGCTGGTTGACAGGAACTGGACTAGAGGTAGCGGCGCACAAAACGGAAGTCGTCCCAGTCAGCAGTCACAAATGAGTGGAAACTGCCAACATACAGTTCGGCAGCGTCACCATCGCGTCCAAGAGAGCGATAAAGTATCTCGGAGCGAGCACTTGGAATATGTGCATAAAAAGGCAACTGGTTCTTGTAGAGCTCTCTCAAGAATTATGCTTAACACGCGGGGACCAAGACAACAACGACGTCTCCTCCTAATGAACGCACACGCTCATTTCGAAGCTTGCATCATGGATAAACCGTTAATTTTTATCTTACGCAGATTCTCTCAGGACATGGATGCTTTCGGAGCTACCTGAAGCGCTTTGGCCATGAGGAAACTGACGAATGCCCCTGGTGCGGACGAGGACTGATGGTGTGGTGTGGACGCTTCCAAGAGGAGAGGCGTTGTCTAGAAGAGGCAGTGGGCCGCTCCATTAGAGCGGACAATATAGTCAACACCATGCTGGAGCCGGAGGCAGCTTGGAATCTTACAAGCACCTTCGCGCCCACAATTATGATGGAGCTCCGCAGAGTTGAGCGGATAAGAAGACGAGGTGTCCCAGCCTAAGATAGTGCAAAGCGCTTGCGATGCAATGCTTTACGGCCGTCCCGCAAGCATCTTGCGCTATCTCTAGTCGCCCCTCATCTAAATAATTTAATGTAATATTGTATAATTTTGTAAATAAACGAATACAAAAAAAAAAAGATGTGTACACACTGATCGATAAATACATACATGCATGCCTGTCAATTTTGACGAGTCATACAAAATTACATTACATTTATAACGTTCACAGAAAAAGGACGTGTTTATTTAATTTACATATACATATGTAAACTTAAGTCATAGTAAGAGTAAACCTGGGTACTGGATACATAACTCGCGCGAAGCGACACACAAAAAAACAAGTAAGAAAACTGTAGTCGAGACTGCTCGAACCCTTCTTCAACCGAATAATATTCCAAGAATTATTCGATTCGTTTCTGCATGCATAAGAAACTGTACATGCAAAACCACGCGCACACATAGACGCTGATCTACGCTTGTAGGCATGTATGTGTGTATGCATGTGTGTAAGCATTGCAAGCATGTTGCTGTCTCGCTGCTTTGCTGATTAATAATTCTGTTTCTAGATAGACAATCGTATTGATATCTTCAGATTATAATTATGATATTCATATCTACATACATACATGTATATGCTAAACCAAATTGCATGTCTCTAGTATTTAAAATGCATTTTTTTTCACATTTGGGGGTGGTGGGGCGAGTGGGGGCCGGAATCTTGCAAGCGTTTGCCATGTTCGTGCAAAATGTAGGCGTTTTCATGAATATTTGTAGAAAGGGTATGAAAGCGTAGAAGCGCATGAAAATATGATTTGGTCAATCGGCCGTTACAGCATTTACAGTATGAGCATTAATGTGCCTATGTGGGAAAATATTTTTGCTGCCTATGAACTATATACATGTGTGTGTGTGCATACACAGATATGTACATATATGAGAATTGGCGCGAACCTGCCATGGCATTTTAATTGTGTGAACGATTTCGGTCGGATCAGATTGGTGCGTTAAAAAATTTATCACTTCTGTGCTTTTTCGTCCCAAAATTTATAAACATAAGTTTTTTTTTTCAAAACTATGGCTAAAACAGGTGGTATCAAAAATAAAAATTCACAAAGAAATGGCTTTAAATGCATTATTCAAACGTGTCCGGTTAGCTTATTTTCGTTTCCAACAAAGCAGTTTTATTTAAACAAGTGGATCAAGGCCTGCAGTTTGCCCAATAATTTGGATTGGAAGAAGGTAAAAATATGCAAGAGGCATTTCGAAAAGAAAATTTAGTGGTTAGCGGAAGTCAATAGGTAATGCAGTCCCAACCTTGAATTTGTCTAGCCAAGATTTTTCTTTTAATAAGCATGATGATATTTATTTAATAGACAGTGAGAAAGAGGATATTTATCAAAGAAATAATTTAGATAAATTAGAACAGAAAAATAAAATCGACCATAATGAGAGCGAAGAGGAAGAAAATGTGGCTAATATTTTGAGTTTTGACTGCACTTTAAAAAATCAATTGTGGCAGGATTTAAGTGCTGGTAGGTCTTCCTTTTTTGAAAATTGCTTAAAGAGAGAGCAAAATGAGGTATATTATAGGAAAAAATATTTTGATATGGGAATACATTAAAAAAAAGTACAGAAAGAGTTCAGTGATTAAAAAAAAAAGATATGTAGCCTTAAAAAATGCTTCTAGATACAGAAGCATTTCTTATAGAATTAGAAAGGTAAAAAAGCGTAGCAATGTCTTCACGACAATCAATAAATTACCAAATGTTTCTGAGCAAGCAAAAGTGTTATGTAAAATGCTTTTGAAAACTAGTCATGCTTATAATAGCGCTGAAAGGGTTATATAGCAAAATATAAACTTTTACTCAGCTAGAGCATATGAATATCTTAGGGATGTTCTCCACTTAAGACTTCCCTGCAAAAAATCCCTGAATCGATGGGCTGTTTTTAAAAATTTAGTTCCTGGATTCAATCCAAAATTATTAGAAAATCTTCAGAGCATTGTGGAAAAAATGACTGATGAGGCAAAATGTTCAGTTTTAGTTTTAGATGAAGTTAAAATAAAAAGAGGTCTTCAATACAATTCATCTCATGACGAGATTCAGGGATTTGAAGATGATTGCCAAAAACGTAGTAGATTTGTAGGGCAACAAATCTGTGTTTTTCTTGTTAGTGGTCTTTTGAGTCAGTAAACATACTGACTTCAAAAATAAAATTGAGGAAAATATAGGGTTATCGCAAGCATTGGGGCTTAGTGTCAAAGCCGTAGTGTGTGATCAGGGCTCTAATAATAGAGCTCTAATAATAGATGGGGTATTAATCAAAACAATCCTAGTTTTGAAATTGATGGGGGAAAAATTTGCGATATTCGATGCACCGCATCTTATTAAATCCCTTAGGAATATACTTTTAAAGCGAAATATTTCCACACCATAAGGCATAGTTTCTTGGGAAATAATTCGTAAATTGAGGTTAAAAATCTACACGCCTTTGTCCGAAATTAACTCCAAAACATGTCAGTCCGAATTGTGTTGAAAAAATGAAGGTAAAGTTTGCCACACAGGTATTTAGCCACAGTGTAGCTGCTGCGATACGCACAGTTGTGGATTCGGGCGGGTTTGCTGATTGCAGAGATAGTGCAGTTGCAACGGCAATATTTATAGAAAAAGTAAATAAACTGATGGTTTAAATAGTCATGTACTATTTGATAGCAATCCTTATAGGTGTGCCCTTAGAAAAAATAATGTAGTTCACGAATACCTTCTGGAAATGCGTGATTACATCCAAAATCTGCATTATCCATACAAAGTTTATTGCATTGTGATGGGATGATTGTAACAATCTCATCGGTAATTGCTTTGGCGGAAAATGTATGGAATGACAACACAGATGCTTTCTTTGTTGCCACTTCCAAATTAAATCAGGACCCGCTAGAAAATTTGTTTTATTTAATTAGATGTCGGGGTGTCACAAATACAAATCCAACTGTATTTGAATTTAACACGATATTATCTAAAATGTTATCAATGAAAATGTTGACATCTGCTTCAGTTTCTGGAAATTGTATTCCAGATGAAGATCAGATGTTAGCTAACATCATAAAAGATAGCGGGTCCCAAATATCTGTATTTCTCGATCAATCTGATGTGAGTTTGTCAACAGATATTGGCAATGAGTTAGAAATCGACAATGAGTTAGAAATAGAATTGGCATTAGATGCAACGATAGTCAATATTCAAAATGCTTTTAATGAAAATGCATTGCGGTATTTTGGTGGGTATCTTTTGCACAAGCTGTTGCAAAAAACTGATTGCGAAGAATGTAATAGTCTTCTAAAATCATCTGATGAAATGCAATGTTCTTCTGAGTATTTAATACTCAATAAAAACTTCCAATATATTAATCATTATTTAAAATTGAAAGCCCCTTCTGATAATTTGTACAATTTGATGAAACTGCATTTTGAAACATTCAAGAAAATTTTCGACAAGAAACCATACATCGCTAGACTTAAAGAAAAAATTGTTTTGTAATGCATGCACGCTACAGCAAATTCATCTTTATATAATGAATGGTGCAGAATTCCTTCTTGATCATTTTATATTAATTTTAATAAGGAAGAACTGCAAATGGCTAACTGAAAAAATAGTTGGGAAATCTAATAGTTTAAATAAACAAAAATTAAAAATGATTCAGGAATAGGCAGTTTATTAGAAAATAGCATTGAGGTGATAAGAAAAAGGGCATTCAACGCTTCCTTCGGAAATCTGATTCGACGGACCCCCAAAAGTATGGCGAAAAGTTATTGAAGCCATGAAGGAAAAAAACTTAATACCCACCGTAAAGCATGGCGGGGGCAATGTGATGGTTTGGGACTGCATACCCGCAGCTGGAGCTGATCAAATGGTATTTATTGATCGGAAAATGGATCAACACAAGTACAAGAGCATTTTGAAGGAGAACTTACACGCAAGTGCTACAAAACTTGGTCTGGATCCAAAAACTTTAATTTTTCAGCAAGATAATGATCCCAAGCACACCGCTTATAGTGTTCAGGAGTGGCTTATTTACCACTGTAAACAGTTGAAGTCTCCACCACAGTCTCCTGACCTTAATGCCATTGAGCACGTGTGGAATTTGCTTGAGAAAAGAATTCGGAAACACGTCATAACATCCAAGGATTCCCTTAAAATGGCTTTAAACATTGAATGGGCTAGTTAGTTAAAAATTTTACATAAAACCTTAATTTCCAACTAAACATGACACATAATTCAATAAATAAATTCCTTGTGACCCAACAGTAAATTATTCAAATATGGAAATCATCATAAAATTATCCTATATAAAGTAGGGTGTAAGGCGGCTCATTCTTTGAACCGCTTCACATTTGATTTGTAGTACGTAAGATTGATTCCTGTAGGTTATAATAAGCCTTTTTCTAGTATGTAGGAGCTTTGTAGGTTATAAGAAGCCTTTTTCTAGTATGTAGGAGCTTTGTAGGTTATAAGAAGCCTTTTTTTAGTATATAGGGGCTTTGAGGGCATAAGAGCCCTTTTCTAGTAGTAAGAACTGTTGTATAGTATATAAGATCATTTGATAGATGACAAAAATATCTTTGATAAGGTAGGAATAGGCGACTAGCTATGTTGCTTGTGCGTTTCTTTCTTTCTATCTTCCCTTCGAAAGTAGGCACGCGATTTTATTCTAATAAATAATGTGTGGCAGCACCTGGAGTTGCAGTTCCCCTTTTGTACCCCTCCCTCTTCTCGACTATCCTGAGACGGATCCAGCGCGTGCCCTGCACACGAGTATACAACACTCTTATCCGTTCTGTCTGCCCTATGTAACTCGTTACAGTATTTTAATTAAATTATTTATTATTTTATGCTAGAGCATTGGATTTTTATAATATTGTTTGGAAGAGGAAAATTAGTTACTAATTTGAATTTGTAAACCCAGCGCGCGCATTGCCGATAACGAGGAGAGCTGCACCTCGAATGCAAGGCTCAGAAGACAAGGCAGGCGTTCGATCAGAGCGCGCCGGGCTGAACGGTCAGAATATGAGAAGCGTAAGTGTGCGAAGTGCAAAGAGATTTTGAAAAGAAACTGTCGTGAAGAATATCGAATAAAAGTATTATTGGAGTTAAACAAGGAATCACGTGAGTCATTTTTCTTTTTTTTTAAGCTTTAGCAATGATAGAGACGCATGGTACCTATTAGTGCAGCAAGTGCGACTTGCTGCGATCCCCTTTCCCATTGTCTTGCTTATTAGCTAGCCCGGTAGTTCGGAACGTGGCCGATTCCCGTTCGCAAGGTGGACAAAAACTCTGGCCGTAAAAGACGCCGTGCCTTGAGCGAGCACCGGCGGTGACGCCTGGCTGTTCCTCGGCCGGTATTTCTACCTAAGTAGCATTACGCTAAACGCATCTCTCCCTTCCTCTTAACCAGTGTCCCACTAGAAAAAATAAATATTTTGTAAAAGGGGCCCTAGGCAGACTGAGCCTAAACCCCGGCTAGAATTCTAACCTTATAAGGGGTAGTGCACTTGTTATGACAACATGACACATAATCTAATAAATAAATTCCTTGTGAGCCAACAGTAAATTATTCAAATATGGAAATCATCATAAAATTTTCCTATATAAAGTAGGGGGGAAGTGCACTTGACACTCAAACATGTGGTGCCAGCAAAAGGAAGAGTTCTGTCAATTTTCCGGTTAAATTATTTTCTTTTTCATCAAAAGAAATCTACTCATCAAATGGATCCCAAAAAAGTACAGGAACGGTATACCAAAACTGATGAGAAGTTTTAAGCGAGTTTCGAAATACAGAGGGGTTTCATTAAGAGTTAGGGTAAAAATATGAATATCTTAGAGATGTTCTTCACTAAAAAATCCCATTTCTTTTCCATCGAAAGAAATCGAACTCATCAAAGGGATCCCAAAAAAGTACAGCAACAGTATTCCCAAACTAATGAGAAGTTTTAAGCGAGTTTCGAAATACAGAGGGGTTTCATTTAGAGTTAGGAGGGTAAAAATATGAATATCTTAGAGATGTTCTTCACTAAAAAATCACATTTCTTTTCCATCAAAAGAAATCGAACTCATCAAATGGATCCCAAAAAAGTACAGCAACAGTATTCCCAAACTAATGAGAAGTTTTAAGCGAGTTTCGAAATACAGAGGGGTTTCATTTAGAGTTAGGAGGGTAAAAATATGAATATCTTAGAGATGTTCTTCATTAAAAAATCCCATTTCTTTTCCATCGAAAGAAATCGAACTCATCAAAGGGATCCCAAAAAAGTACAGGAACGGTATACCAAAATTGATGAGAAGTTTTAAGCGAGTTTCGAAATACAGAGGGGTTTCATTTAGAGTTAGGAGGGTAAAAATATGAATATCTTAGAGATATTCTTCACTTAAAAATCCCATTTCATTTCCATTAAAGGAAATCGAACTCATCAAAGGGTTCCCAAAGAAGTACAGGAACGGTATACCAAAATTGATGAGAAGTTTTAAGCGAGTTTCGAAATACAGAGGGGTTTCATTTAGAGTTAGGAGGGTAAAAATATGAATATCTTAGAGATATTCTTCACTTAAAAATCCCATTTCTTTTCCATCAAAGGAAATCGAACTCATCAAAGGGATCCCAAAGAAGTACAGGAACGGTATACCGAAATTGATGAGAAGTTTTAAGCGAGTTTTGAAATACAGAGCGGTTTCATTTAGAGTTAGGAGGGTAAAAATATGAATATCTTAGAGATGTTCTTCACTAAAAAATCACATTTCTTTTCCATCAAAAGAAATCGAACTCATCAAATGGATCCCAAAAAAGTACAGCAACAGTATTCCCAAACTAATGAGAAGTTTTAAGCGAGTTTCGAAATACAGAGGGGTTTCATTTAGAGTTAGGAGGGTAAAAATATGAATATCTTAGAGATATTCTTCACTTAAAAATCCCATTTCTTTTCCATCAAAGGAAATCGAATTCATCAAAGGGATCCCAAAGAAGTACAGGAACGGTATACCGAAATTGATGAGAAGTTTTAAGCGAGTATCGAAATACAGAGCGGTTTCATTTAGAGTTAGGAGGGTAAAAATATGAATATCTTAGAGATGTTCTTCACTAAAAAATCCCATTTCTTTTCCATCGAAAGAAATCGAACTCATCAAAGGGATCCCAAAGAAGTACAGGAACGGTATACCGAAATTGATGAGAAGTTTTAAGCGAGTTTCGAAATACAGAGCGGTTTCATTTAGAGTTAGGAGGGTAAAAATATGAATATCTTAGAGATGTTCTTCACTTAAAAATCCCATTTCTTTTCCATCAAAGGAAATCGAACTCATCAAAGGGATCCCAAAGAAGTACAGGAACGGTATACCGAAATTGATGAGAAGTTTTAAGCGAGTTTCGAAATACAGAGCGGTTTCATTTAGAGTTAGGAGGGTAAAAATATGAATATCTTAGAGATGTTCTTCACTTAAAAATCCCATTTCTTTTCCATCAAAGGAAATCGAACTCATCAAAGGGATCCCAAAGAAGTACAGCAACAGTATTCCCAAACTAATGAGAAGTTTTAAGCGAGTTTCGAAATACAGAGGGGTTTCATTTAGAGTTAGGAGGGTAAAAATATGAATATCTTAGAGATGTTCTTCACTAAAAAATCCCATTTCTTTTCCATCGAAAGAAATCGAACTCATCAAAGGGATCCCAAAAAAGTACAGGAACGGTATACCGAAATTGATGAGAAGTTTTAAGCGAGTTTCGAAATACAGAGGGGTTTCATTTAGAGTTAGGAGGGTAAAAATATGAATATCTTAGAGATGTTCTTCACTTAAAAATCCCATTTCTTTTCCATCAAAGGAAATCGAATTCATCAAAGGGATCCCAAAGAAGTACAGGAACGGTATACCGAAATTGATGAGAAGTTTTAAGCGAGTTTCGAAATACAGAGCGGTTTCATTTAGAGTTAGGAGGGTAAAAATATGAATATCTTAGAGATGTTCTTCACTAAAAAATCCCATTTCTTTTCCATCGAAAGAAATCGAACTCATCAAAGGGATCCCAAAGAAGTACAGGAACGGTATACCGAAATTGATGAGAAGTTTTAAGCGAGTTTCGAAATACAGAGCGGTTTCATTTAGAGTTAGGAGGGTAAAAATATGAATATCTTAGAGATGTTCTTCACTTAAAAATCCCATTTCTTTTCCATCAAAGGAAATCGAACTCATCAAAGGGATCCCAAAGAAGTACAGGAACGGTATACCGAAATTGATGAGAAGTTTTAAGCGAGTTTCGAAATACAGAGCGGTTTCATTTAGAGTTAGGAGGGTAAAAATATGAATATCTTAGAGATGTTCTTCACTAAAAAATCACATTTCTTTTCCATCAAAAGAAATCGAACTCATCAAATGGATCCCAAAAAAGTACAGCAACAGTATTCCCAAACTAATGAGAAGTTTTAAGCGAGTTTCGAAATACAGAGGGGTTTCATTTAGAGTTAGGAGGGTAAAAATATGAATATCTTAGAGATGTTCTTCACTAACAAATCACATTTCTTTTCCATCAAAAGAAATCGAACTCATCAAATGGATCCCAAAAAAGTACAGCAACAGTATTCCCAAACTAATGAGAAGTTTTAAGCGAGTTTCGAAATACAGAGGGGTTTCATTTAGAGTTAGGAGGGTAAAAATATGAATATCTTAGAGATGTTCTTCATTAAAAAATCCCATTTCTTTTCCATCGAAAGAAATCGAACTCATCAAAGGGATCCCAAAAAAGTACAGGAACGGTATACCAAAATTGATGAGAAGTTTTAAGCGAGTTTCGAAATACAGAGGGGTTTCATTTAGAGTTAGGAGGGTAAAAATATGAATATCTTAGAGATATTCTTCACTTAAAAATCCCATTTCTTTTCCATTAAAGGAAATCGAACTCATCAAAGGGTTCCCAAAGAAGTACAGGAACGGTATACCGAAATTGATGAGAAGTTTTAAGCGAGTTTCGAAATACAGAGCGGTTTCATTTAGAGTTAGGAGGGTAAAAATATGAATATCTTAGAGATGTTCTTCACTAACAAATCACATTTCTTTTCCATCAAAAGAAATCGAACTCATCAAATGGATCCCAAAAAAGTACAGCAACAGTATTCCCAAACTAATGAGAAGTTTTAAGCGAGTTTCGAAATACAGAGGGGTTTCATTTAGAGTTAGGAGGGTAAAAATATGAATATCTTAGAGATGTTCTTCATTAAAAAATCCCATTTCTTTTCCATCGAAAGAAATCGAACTCATCAAAGGGATCCCAAAAAAGTACAGGAACGGTATACCAAAATTGATGAGAAGTTTTAAGCGAGTTTCGAAATACAGAGGGGTTTCATTTAGAGTTAGGAGGGTAAAAATATGAATATCTTAGAGATATTCTTCACTTAAAAATCCCATTTCTTTTCCATTAAAGGAAATCGAACTCATCAAAGGGTTCCCAAAGAAGTACAGGAACGGTATACCGAAATTGATGAGAAGTTTTAAGCGAGTTTCGAAATACAGAGCGGTTTCATTTAGAGTTAGGAGGGTAAAAATATGAATATCTTAGAGATGTTCTTCACTAAAAAATCACATTTCTTTTCCATCAAAAGAAATCGAACTCATCAAATGGATCCCAAAAATGTACAGCAACAGTATTCCCAAACTAATGAGAAGTTTTAAGCAAGTTTCGAAATACAGAGGGGTTTCATTTAGAGTTAGGAGGGTAAAAATATGAATATCTTAGAGATGTTCTTCATTAAAAAATCCCATTTCTTTTCCATCGAAAGAAATCGAACTCATCAAAGGGATCCCAAAAAAGTACAGCAACAGTATTCCCAAACTAATGAGAAGTTTTAAGCGAGTTTCGAAATACAGAGGGGTTTCATTTAGAGTTAGGAGGGTAAAAATATAAATATCTTAGAGATGTTCTTCACTAAAAAATCTTATTTCTTTTCCATCAAAAGAAATCGAACTCATCAAAGGGATCCCAAAGAAGTACAGGAACGGTATACCAAAATTGATGAGAAGTTTTAAGCGAGTTTCGAAATACAGAGGGGTTTCATTTAGAGTTAGGAGGGTAAAAATATGAATATCTTAGAGATGTTCTTCACTAAAAAATCCCATTTCTTTTCCATCAAAAGAAATCGAACTCATCAAAGGGATCCCAAAAAGTACAGCAACAGTATTCCCAAACTAATGAGAAGTTTTAAGCGAGTTTCGAAATACAGAGGGGTTTCATTTAGAGTTAGGAGGGTAAAAATATAAATATCTTAGAGATGTTCTTCACTTAAAACTCCCATTTCTTTTCCATCGAAAGAAATCGAACTCATCAAAGAGATCCCAAAGAAGTACAGGAACGGTATACCAAAATTGATGAGAAGTTTTAAGCGAGTTTCGAAATACAGAGGGGTTTCATTTAGAGTTAGGAGGGTAAAAATATGAATATCTTAGAGATATTCTTCACTTAAAAATCCCATTTCTTTTCCATCAAAGGAAATCGAACTCATCAAAGGGATCCCAAAGAAGTACAGGAACGGTATACCGAAATTGATGAGAAGTTTTAAGCGAGTTTCGAAATACAGAGCGGTTTCATTTAGAGTTAGGAGGGTAAAAATATGAATATCTTAGAGATGTTCTTCACTAAAAAATCACATTTCTTTTCCATCAAAAGAAATCGAACTCATCAAATGGATCCCAAAAAAGTACAGCAACAGTATTCCCAAACTAATGAGAAGTTTTAAGCGAGTTTCGAAATACAGAGGGGTTTCATTTAGAGTTAGGAGGGTAAAAATATGAATATCTTAGAGATATTCTTCACTTAAAAATCCCATTTCTTTTCCATCAAAGGAAATCGAATTCATCAAAGGGATCCCAAAGAAGTACAGGAACGGTATACCGAAATTGATGAGAAGTTTTAAGCGAGTTTCGAAATACAGAGCGGTTTCATTTAGAGTTAGGAGGGTAAAAATATGAATATCTTAGAGATGTTCTTCACTAAAAAATCCCATTTCTTTTCCATCGAAAGAAATCGAACTCATCAAAGGGATCCCAAAGAAGTACAGGAACGGTATACCGAAATTGATGAGAAGTTTTAAGCGAGTTTCGAAATACAGAGCGGTTTCATTTAGAGTTAGGAGGGTAAAAATATGAATATCTTAGAGATGTTCTTCACTTAAAAATCCCATTTCTTTTCCATCAAAGGAAATCGAACTCATCAAAGGGATCCCAAAGAAGTACAGGAACGGTATACCGAAATTGATGAGAAGTTTTAAGCGAGTTTCGAAATACAGAGCGGTTTCATTTAGAGTTAGGAGGGTAAAAATATGAATATCTTAGAGATGTTCTTCACTAAAAAATCACATTTCTTTTCCATCAAAAGAAATCGAACTCATCAAATGGATCCCAAAAAAGTACAGGAACGGTATACCGAAATTGATGAGAAGTTTTAAGCGAGTTTCGAAATACAGAGGGGTTTCATTTAGAGTTAGGAGGGTAAAAATATGAATATCTTAGAGATGTTCTTCACTAAAAAATCCCATTTCTTTTCCATCGAAAGAAATCGAACTCATCAAAGGGATCCCAAAAAAGTACAGCAACAGTATTCCCAAACTAATGAGAAGTTTTAAGCGAGTTTCGAAATACAGAGGGGTTTCATTTAGAGTTAGGAGGGTAAAAATATGAATATCTTAGAGATGTTCTTCACTAACAAATCACATTTCATTTCCATCAAAAGAAATCGAACTCATCAAATGGATCCCAAAAAAGTACAGCAACAGTATTCCCAAACTAATGAGAAGTTTTAAGCGAGTTTCGAAATACAGAGGGGTTTCATTTAGAGTTAGGAGGGTAAAAATATGAATATCTTAGAGATGTTTTTCATTAAAAAATCCCATTTCTTTTCCATCGAAAGAAATCGAACTCATCAAAGGGATCCCAAAAAAGTACAGGAACGGTATACCAAAATTGATGAGAAGTTTTAAGCGAGTTTCGAAATACAGAGGGGTTTCATTTAGAGTTAGGAGGGTAAAAATATGAATATCTTAGAGATATTCTTCACTTAAAAATCCCATTTCTTTTCCATTAAAGGAAATCGAACTCATCAAAGGGTTCCCAAAGAAGTACAGGAACGGTATACCGAAATTGATGAGAAGTTTTAAGCGAGTTTCGAAATACAGAGCGGTTTCATTTAGAGTTAGGAGGGTAAAAATATGAATATCTTAGAGATGTTCTTCACTAAAAAATCACATTTCTTTTCCATCAAAAGAAATCGAACTCATCAAATGGATCCCAAAAAAGTACAGCAACAGTATTCCCAAACTAATGAGAAGTTTTAAGCGAGTTTCGAAATACAGAGGGGTTTCATTTAGAGTTAGGAGGGTAAAAATATGAATATCTTAGAGATGTTCTTCACTAAAAAATCCCATTTCTTTTCCATCGAAAGAAATCGAACTCATCAAAGGGATCCCAAAAAAGTACAGGAACGGTATACCAAAATTGATGAGAAGTTTTAAGCGAGTTTCGAAATACAGAGGGGTTTCATTAAGAGTTAGGGTAAAAATATGAATATCTTAGAGATGTTCTTCACTAAAAAATCCCATTTCTTTTCCATCGAAAGAAATCGAACTCATCAAAGGGATCCCAAAGAAGCACAGGAACAGTATACCCAAGCTAATGAGAAGTTTTAAGCGAGTTTCGAAATACAGAGGGGTTTCATTTAGAGTTAGGAGGGTAAAAATATGAATATCTTAGAGATATTCTTCACTTAAAAATCCCATTTCTTTTCCATCAAAGGAAATCGAACTCATCAAAGGGATCCCAAAGAAGTACAGGAACGGTATACCGAAATTGATGAGAAGTTTTAAGCGAGTTTCGAAATACAGAGCGGTTTCATTTAGAGTTAGGAGGGTAAAAATATGAATATCTTAGAGATATTCTTCACTTAAAAATCCCATTTCTTTTCCATCAAAGGAAATCGAACTCATCAAAGGGATCCCAAAGAAGTACAGGAACGGTATACCGAAATTGATGAGAAGTTTTAAGCGAGTTTCGAAATACAGAGCGGTTTCATTTAGAGTTAGGAGGGTAAAAATATGAATATCTTAGAGATGTTCTTCACTAAAAAATCACATTTCTTTTCCATCAAAAGAAATCGAACTCATCAAATGGATCCCAAAAAAGTACAGCAACAGTATTCCCAAACTAATGAGAAGTTTTAAGCGAGTTTCGAAATACAGAGGGGTTTCAATGAGGGTAAAAATATGAATATCTTAGAGATGTTCTTCACTAAAAAATCACATTTCTTTTCCATCAAAAGAAATCGAACTCATCAAATGGATCCCAAAAAAGTACAGCAACAGTATTCCCAAACTAATGAGAAGTTTTAAGCGAGTTTCGAAATACAGAGGGGTTTCATTTAGAGTTAGGAGGGTAAAAATATGAATATCTTAGAGATATTCTTCACTTAAAAATCCCATTTCTTTTCCATCAAAGGAAATCGAATTCATCAAAGGGATCCCAAAGAAGTACAGGAACGGTATACCGAAATTGATGAGAAGTTTTAAGCGAGTTTCGAAATACAGAGCGGTTTCATTTAGAGTTAGGAGGGTAAAAATATGAATATCTTAGAGATGTTCTTCACTAAAAAATCCCATTTCTTTTCCATCGAAAGAAATCGAACTCATCAAAGGGATCCCAAAGAAGTACAGGAACGGTATACCGAAATTGATGAGAAGTTTTAAGCGAGTTTCGAAATACAGAGCGGTTTCATTTAGAGTTAGGAGGGTAAAAATATGAATATCTTAGAGATGTTCTTCACTTAAAAATCCCATTTCTTTTCCATCAAAGGAAATCGAACTCATCAAAGGGATCCCAAAGAAGTACAGGAACGGTATACCGAAATTGATGAGAAGTTTTAAGCGAGTTTCGAAATACAGAGCGGTTTCATTTAGAGTTAGGAGGGTAAAAATATGAATATCTTAGAGATGTTCTTCACTAAAAAATCACATTTCTTTTCCATCAAAAGAAATCGAACTCATCAAATGGATCCCAAAAAAGTACAGGAACGGTATACCGAAATTGATGAGAAGTTTTAAGCGAGTTTCGAAATACAGAGGGGTTTCATTTAGAGTTAGGAGGGTAAAAATATGAATATCTTAGAGATGTTCTTCACTAAAAAATCCCATTTCTTTTCCATCGAAAGAAATCGAACTCATCAAAGGGATCCCAAAAAAGTACAGCAACAGTATTCCCAAACTAATGAGAAGTTTTAAGCGAGTTTCGAAATACAGAGGGGTTTCATTTAGAGTTAGGAGGGTAAAAATATGAATATCTTAGAGATGTTCTTCACTAACAAATCACATTTCTTTTCCATCAAAAGAAATCGAACTCATCAAATGGATCCCAAAAAAGTACAGCAACAGTATTCCCAAACTAATGAGAAGTTTTAAGCGAGTTTCGAAATACAGAGGGGTTTCATTTAGAGTTAGGAGGGTAAAAATATGAATATCTTAGAGATGTTCTTCATTAAAAAATCCCATTTCTTTTCCATCGAAAGAAATCGAACTCATCAAAGGGATCCCAAAAAAGT
This sequence comes from Drosophila koepferae, assembly GCA_030914345.1. Taxonomy (NCBI): domain Eukaryota; kingdom Metazoa; phylum Arthropoda; class Insecta; order Diptera; family Drosophilidae; genus Drosophila; species Drosophila koepferae. The sequence continues at coordinate 1,382,855 of JAUESR010000196.1, forward strand.
ACAGGAACGGTATACCAAAATTGATGAGAAGTTTTAAGCGAGTTTCGAAATACAGAGGGGTTTCATTTAGAGTTAGGAGGGTAAAAATATGAATATCTTAGAGATATTCTTCACTTAAAAATCCCATTTCATTTCCATTAAAGGAAATCGAACTCATCAAAGGGTTCCCAAAGAAGTACAGGAACGGTATACCGAAATTGATGAGAAGTTTTAAGCGAGTTTCGAAATACAGAGCGGTTTCATTTAGAGTTAGGAGGGTAAAAATATGAATATCTTAGAGATGTTCTTCACTAAAAAATCACATTTCTTTTCCATCAAAAGAAATCGAACTCATCAAATGGATCCCAAAAAAGTACAGCAACAGTATTCCCAAACTAATGAGAAGTTTTAAGCGAGTTTCGAAATACAGAGGGGTTTCATTTAGAGTTAGGAGGGTAAAAATATGAATATCTTAGAGATGTTCTTCACTAAAAAATCCCATTTCTTTTCCATCGAAAGAAATCGAACTCATCAAAGGGATCCCAAAAAAGTACAGGAACGGTATACCAAAATTGATGAGAAGTTTTAAGCGAGTTTCGAAATACAGAGGGGTTTCATTAAGAGTTAGGGTAAAAATATGAATATCTTAGAGATGTTCTTCACTAAAAAATCCCATTTCTTTTCCATCGAAAGAAATCGAACTCATCAAAGGGATCCCAAAGAAGCACAGGAACAGTATACCCAAGCTAATGAGAAGTTTTAAGCGAGTTTCGAAATACAGAGGGGTTTCATTAAGAGTTAGGGTAAAAATATGAATATCTTAGAGATGTTCTTCACTAAAAAATCCCATTTCTTTTCCATCGAAAGAAATCGAACTCATCAAAGGGATCCCAAAGAAGCACAGGAACAGTATACCCAAGCTAATGAGAAGTTTTAAGCGAGTTTCGAAATACAGAGGGGTTTCATTAAGAGTTAGGGTAAAAATATGAATATCTTAGAGATGTTCTTCACTAAAAAATCCCATTTCTTTTCCATCGAAAGAAATCGAACTCATCAAAGGGATCCCAAAGAAGCACAGGAACAGTATACCCAAGCTAATGAGAAGTTTTAAGCGAGTTTCGAAATACAGAGGGGTTTCATTTAGAGTTAGGAGGGTAAAAATATGAATATCTTAAAGATGTTCTTCACTTAAAACTCGCATTTAAGAAATCTTTGAATCGAGGGGCGATTTCTAAGAACTTAGCACCTGGATTTAATCCTGAGTTGCTAGAAAATCTGCAGGTTATTGTGGAAAAAATTAGCGATAAGGAAAGTATGCAGTATTAGTTTTCGATGAGGTAAAAAATAAGAAAGGTCTTCAATATAATTCATCTCTTGACGAGATTCAGTAGTTGAAAATGGAGAAAAAAGAACTAAGTTTCTAGGTCAGCAGGTCTGTGTTTTCCTTATTGGGGGCCTTTTTGAAAATTGTAAATATGTTTTAAGCTATACTGTGTCAGCTAATGGCATAAAACATTCAGACCTTAAGTCTAAAGTTGAGGCAAACATTGGACTATCGCAAGCATTAGGACTTAATTGGAAAGCCGTTGTTTGCGATCAGGGTTCCAATAATAGGGCCATTTTTTATAGATGAGGTATAGATATTACCAAGCCTGGTTTTTATGTTAATGATAAAGAAATATTTACGATATATAAAGATTGATAGTGAATAAGTTTTGTTAGAGAATAAGTTTGTTTAAATTGTGATCTCAGCGCGCGAGACGGTCACACACTGGCGGGTACTATCGCATGTATGTCTGTCGATTTGGACGAAGACATAAATACTTTACACACTCGAAAAAAGGTAAAAAGGCGCTATGAATTCAATGATACCCAGTACCGTAAGTTGAAAATTTTACATAAAACCTTAATTTCCAACTAAACATGACACCTAATTCAATAAATAAATTCCTTGTGAGCCAACAGTAAATTATTCAAATATGGAAATCATCCTGTTTCTCACACAATTGGATTGTTAAAAAGAATCACAATCACACACAGATTAAAATAAAGTTAAAGCTATAATTCGATTCCCGATACCAGGAACACTAAACGAGATCAAATCATGCTTAGGTCTATGGGGATTTTTTTTTTTTTTCATTACATCCGATATTATCTAGACCTATCCCGAATTCAATGAATTCAATGAACAGTAGAGCCCTCTCTCGAAAGACAAAGGTAACCCTTTACAAGACACTCATCATTCCAGTGCTGCTTTATGGAGCGGAAGCCTGGACCGTGACGCAGTCAGATGCAGCTGCTCTTGGTGTCTTCGAGAGAAAGATTCTTCGCAAGATCTTTGGACCAATTTGCGTTGGCGAAACCTATCGTATCAGGTGGAACGACGAGCTGTACGAGCTATACGGTGATGTTGACATTGGCAAGCGAATTGATATTCAGCATCTTCGTTGGTTGGGTCACATTGCTCGTATGGAGGAAAACACTCCAGCTCGTTCGGTTTTTGATGCGGTAGTTAGAGGACAACGAAGAAGGGGTAGACCTCGAACCCGTTGGAAGGACCAGATGGAGGCAATCCTGAATGGTGTTACCAACTGGAGAAGTCGCGCACAGGACAGAGAAGCGTGGAGGCAAATTGTGCATCAGGCTGTGCTCCGATAGGGGTGTTATTGCCAATTATTATTATTATCCCGAATTCAATAAACAATTCTCACTTACTACAGGTGGCAGCAACAGTGCTATAGGATAGCCTGGACAATGGGGTACTTCAAACCATACCTCTTTCAATGGGAAATTGAAAATGTTATGTGACCACAATCCCATCGAAATGGTTAATAATATAAAAACATGAATATTTGAAAATGTTCAGGCCATGATTTGGCCACCGTATTCCCCAGATCTCAACATAATTGAAAATAATTGATGATTTCTGTATATCCACTCTTTTTTAACGTTTGTTAAATAGAAGTTATAAAGCAAATTTTAACAAAAGTACCAGAGCGTCTAAAACCAGCAGTGTACATATATATATGTTATTGTTAATGGTTTCATCAAGGCATGGTGCGCGAAAAAGTGCAAATATTTACTTGTATCTGACATACATTTCCCTATCGAAAACCTACATAACCTGCCCGCGAAAACAAATTAATATTTATAAGGCGGCTCAGGTAGTATGTAAGATCATTTTTGGTAGTATGTAAGAGCATTTCTTGTTGGTGGCATGTAAGAACATTTTTGGTAGTATGTAAGAACATTGTTTGTAGTTTGTAAGGGCATCGTTCGTAAGAATTCAAATTGCATTGAAATTTAAATTGTAAGCTCAGCGCGAGTTATCGGTGGCGGTAATCCCCTACCCCCACCTCAATCACGGCGGCTGGCTGAGGCAACACACTCGATCACACACACTCGATCACACACACTCGATCACATTCGACACACGGACATACATAGTCTCTGCGCAGACGAACAAATAAAAGGCAGTCAGTTGCAAACTGCAAGTGGAAGCGAACACAATTCAACGTCTATTATTTAAATATTAACCAAAAGATCCCATACTGGTAACTCGCGTGCAGTCTCGACGATCGGCAATCTTGTCGAAAGAAAAACACAAGAAACGTGGATACAGTGCGGTTAAGAGAAAATAGTAAAAGAATCAACGTGAGTTTTGATTTTGAGTAGCAATAGAAAAACACTAACGTAGTTAGCACAGCAAGCCCGACTTGTTGTAATCTCCCTTCCCGTATTCTTTTTATTAACAATTAACCAGGCAGTTCCAGAACGTGGCTACGACCCGTTCGCCGGGTGGATAATATCCCAGGCACTGTAAAAGACACTGCGCCTTTGGCCGGCGGCTCTGCCTCCATAGCGCCTCGCTAATAGCATCCCTCCCTTTCCTCCTAATCGGTCCTTGGCAGATTGAGCCCGCACCTCGTCTAACATCTAGCAAATCTAGCCTTACACAATATAAAGAAACATACTAAGAGACTGGTTGGAAGCCGACAGAAATCAAAATTCTCCTTTTCTTTTTCATTATGCACGAAAGAATGCTCAACAGCTCACGATCGAACTCAATATATTCCTTTCCATATTGTGCCTCTGATTATTAATGCAAACTGATGTTATTTATACTGAGTTCAGTAAAGCATTTGACGCAGTTCACCATCACTTGTTAATTTTAAAGCTAGATCGCTTAGGATTTTCCCCTAAACTTTTATCGTGGATTTCATCCTTCTTAGGATAGAACTCAGAGAGTTTTGCCGAGATCATCAATTTCTAAACTAATCTTTGTTACGTCGGGTGTTCCTCAGGGGAGTCATTTAGGACCTTTACTCTTTTCTCTTTTTATAAATGACCTGCAAAGTTGTATTTCTCATTCAACTATATTTATGAATGCAGATGATGTAAAACTTTCCCTTTCATATTATAGTCTAATTGAGCATGCACACCTTCAAGATGACCTTAATGCATTGCAATGTTGGTGTGAGGTTAATCAATTGCACTTAAATTACTCTAAGTGTATGACTATGACCTGCTGTCGAACTATTCCACACATTGTTGACTATAATATTAATAATATTCCCTTAAAACGCATTTTTACCGTCAAAGGTCTTGGCGTTCTCTTTGACACTAAACTTAATTTCAATCTGCATATTTTTGCCATCACAATGTGTGCTTGGCTTTATTAAACGATGGTCTAAGGAATTTAAAGATCCATTTATTACGAAGCCCCACCACGAACATTGGTCCTTCGAGCCGGAGCACATCCTACGATATACGACAACATATCCCAGCATCCACCAGGCGGCCAGATAAGTCGACTTTTTTTGTTCTTTTTTCTACTATTCTGCTGCAACGAAACAGAAGCGTCTGCGTGCAGCGCTTATCAACAAATATTGCGCACGATATTTGGCCCATCAACGCTCCGGACAGTCCTGTCGCACTCAGGGAAGCTGCAGGATGTCTGCCCACCGCCACTATCGCGGTCCAGATACCATCCAAGGTCTTCGACCTACGTGTATTGATCGATCCGTGCAGCCCTACCAGTCCGATCAACGCTGATCTGGCACGGACCCTCGGTCTTTCCGTCACTAGCGTTGGTCCGGGGCAGGTCTGCACGGCTCTCATCCGGTCGAAGACCTCCGATTTCGAGTTGGATATGATCCTATCCTGCAACTCGAGGCCCTACTGAAGTGCCGGACACCCGTCCGAGTCGTCGAGCACAGCGCCACGTTTCCGGGAATCACGCTCACCGACGCCCGAAGGTCTCTGTCCAGCTCGGTGCTTATGCCGAGCCCAGCTCACATGTTATTAGCATAACCCTTTTGAGTTCTGGGCATGCGTGGCGTGACCTTACTTGTGGCTTTATACCTTGTTACTCCATCTTTTTTCCTCTTTGTGAAAACTCGCACACCAAATAAAGTTCTTGAATTTAAAATTGGAAAAAACCACGTTTTTCTCACACACTAAAATCCAAGGAAGCCGACTTTCATCTGCAGCGCCCCCTCCATGAACAGTAACATTAGCTCGCCCAGCTATCGCCCCTTACAATTACCACAGTGCACCACGGATTATTCATTACATTATGCTTTTCATGTCTTATGTGTTAATTATAACAAATATCATCATGTATTTTCCTCAGAGCTCTCTCTTCCGTTAATAAAATCATTGCTTTCAGCTCATCTTACTGTAATTACTCGAAATGCCCAGAGTTGAGTTTGGATGCTGTTGATAATAATTACTTTTATATTTTCTATTCCTATCATTTATTTTCTTTCTTCATCTCTAATTTTGTATTTTTTATAAATTTTTCTTTTTCTCACTAATTTTTTTATTTTAAAAATTATTATAAATGGTTAAGTTAATATCATACCTAAGTACCTATAATTCTAATTTTTAAGTTTTCAATTAACACATTCTATTTTTCTTATTTTCAATAGTATCACTGACCATTTTTGGCTGTGAATTGGGGCATAGCTGGCCGGTCTGGCAAATAAAACACCTCCATCGGGTTGGTGACACTATTGTTATTTTAAATGTTTTGTACAATGTTTAGGCTTTATGTTTATATAATTTTAATTTGTCAACATATTATATCTGTATGATATAGTTATTCAGTTTCATCAATGCACAGTGCGCGAAAAAGTGCAAATATATACTTGAATCTGATCAACGCCAGGAAAAAATCAATCCTTTTTAATGCAAATATTTCACTTTGGGATTATTCAATACAAGAGAAAATTTAAGTTTAAGGACTAGCTGAAAAGTCAGAAGCCACCCCACTAGTCATCCCAGACTAAACTTTAAACATAAAGTCGAATATCGCATAACCTAATTTGCATAACGAATTGTTTGCTCTATCTGCCGAGCCTCTCTTTGGGCATTCAAAATTCATCATCAGTCAGTTCGCTTTTATTTGTTAACTGATGGCAATTACTGGTTTAATAAATTATTAGCAAAAAAAAAAAAAAAGAATATAATTCATTTCATTTGAATTATCGAAAAAATAAAACAAGTAAGAAGGCACTCGTTGAGACGGCTCGATACGAGATACCCTCATAGGCGCGCGCTCTGCTAATCGCGCAGTTTCTGCCGTAACTAACATAGCATATTTAGTTTCCGAAATCTCGACCTTCATACGGACGAACGGACAGGCGGAAAGGGCTATATCAACCTTTTTTTGTGCTGATCAAGAATATATATACAGTGGCTCACAGCTTATTTGATACAGTACTATTTTTAAACTTTACTCGTCTATAATATCGAATGTCGATGATATTTCGATAAACTTTAAATGCAGTCCTCGAGGTATATATTTAAAATACTAGATTTAAATAATGGGATTCCCAGAAAATTTGTCTTTTGGCGTGGCAGGCACAATTTACGAGTATATGTCGATTTTTGAGCTCTCAGCTTATTTGATACAGTCTACTTTATGTAAGTAAAATGACCATATACAAGTATTTTTTTGGCTTGCGAGTATTTGGCTATATTTGGGTAATATAGAAGACAATATTTTTCAAGATTTGCGGCACATTAATACATCAGGAAAGAAGATATTCTATAATGGGCCCACGAACAAGTATTGAGAAGCGTGAATTGGTCATCCAGCATTTTAAGAAAGGAGAGAGTGTCCGCAAAACTGCAGAGTTGCTGGATTTAAGTGCCTCTACAGTCCAGCATATCATAGAGCGCTTTAAACACGAGAATCGCGTGGAAAATAAGGGAAGAATTGCGCCAAATAAAATATTCAATGAGTCCGACGAGCGCTACATTGTCCGAAAAATTCAAGCTAATCCCAAGTTATCTGCTCCAAAGTTGGCTGAAGAGGTTGAAAATGAACTGGGCAAGGCTTCGAGTGCAGAAACTATCCGTCGTGTGCTGCGCGACCATGATTTCAACGGTCGAGTAGCTCGAAAGAAGCCGTTCATATCAAAGAAAAACGAGCTAAGCCGACTTGCCTTTGCCAAAGAGCACATTCTAAAGGATTCCTCGTTCTGGAACACGGTAATTTTCTCGGACGAATCAAAATTTAATATTTTTGGCTCCGATGGGATGTCTTATGTGCGGAGAAAGCCGAATACTGAGCTCCAGAATGAGAACCTCAAAGCAACAGTGAAACATGGAGGTGGCCACGTGATGGTTTGGGCTTGTATGTCCGCAGCCGGTGTGGGAAATTTAGTGTTTATCGATGGAGTTATGGATAAAATGCAGTACCTTACTATTTTAAAAAATAATTTGCTCCAATGTGCTGAAAAACTGGGGGTAGGCAGAGATTTTCGTTTCTACCAAGACAACGACCCGAAGCACAAGTCTGGAATAGTGCAAACATGGCTGATTTGGAACTGCCCCCACCTCATGAATCCACCGGCACAGTCTCCTGATTTAAATGTCATAGAGAATTTGTGGGCATTTTTAGACAAAGGCATCAGAAAGCATAAGATTAGTAGCAAAGAAGACCTGAAGAATGCCTTGATGGAGGAATGGGCAAAAATTACCTCAAGCTACACCAAAAAGCTCGTAAATTCAATGCCAAATAGGCTTAAGGCTGTTATTGAAGTTAAGGGAAAGCACACAAAATATTAAAATAATAACTAACCTAAAATATAAGCATTTTACTAACACTGTATCAAATAAGCTGTGAGGTCATTTTGTGATATTATTTTATTTTTTTTTTATTTTTTTGCTGTTGAACAGCTCACTTTTCAAATAAAATGTTTTGTTTTGGAAAACTAGAAATTGTCCTCTTTAAACTGGCATTTAAAGTTTTCCGATATCATTTATAGTTTTTGAATTACAGTAGGAGAAAGTTTAAAAATTGAAGTGTATCAAATAAGCTGTGAGCCACTGTACATTGACGGTAAATAAAAGAAAGTACAATTTCTGTTGGCCTACTTGTTTTCTCGCAAATAATTGGGCGAAGAAGTTTAGAGTCAGATCACTTGTGGCTGAAATAGACGTACTACAAGTTATAGGCCCAGAAATTCCAAAAGAAACAGATGAAAGTTGGGTTAAAGCAGAAAGGAAAGCAAAAAGTAAAATTATAGAACATTTGAGCGATTGTTTTTTAATTTTGCAAGCCATAACACAGCACGCTGTGAGGGCACAATTTTTAAAACTGAAAAATATTTCTAAAGCAGTTATCCAGTGACACATGGCTGCTGCTGAAGAAATTTTAAATCGGTATATAGTTTTGAAAGTCCTCTTTCTCAACTAAACTAACTAATGAACGTAATCTAGGTTTTTTCATCTCAAAACGAGATGAAAACGTTCCTGCCACATGACAAACATCGTAAAATAATTTAGAGGCAACGTTTACTAAGAAGTGAGCCAAGCGACTGGCTGGCCGCTCTTTCATGCATGTGAATTTATACAGAAACGCGCAGGCAAGAGTCGAGACAGACTACAAAGAGGCTAAGCGACATTAGATGTGCGCTACAACACGACGCGTATCACATTCGCGCACGCACACGCACACCCACATAGACAAGCTCGAGAGAGACGCTCCTCTCCATAGACAGTAGCGCGCGCACACACACACACACACACAATGTAGACACTGTGAAAACATAACGCAAGCACACATGCGCACCAAAAGTACGCACATACACATGGACGAGTTCGAAAGACCCGCTCTACTGCATACAGTGACAAGAATAAAGCTGAAATGGCATCAGTTCAGGGCTTCCAGCTTAGCAATGTAGTCGCTAGACCTTGCACAAAATTTGCAACTTTTTTTTTAAATGCTATTAGCTACAAATTTTTTTTAAAACCCATTTTATTATAAAACAAGTAAGAACGTTGCAATTAGGCGCAACTAACTGCGAGAGACTCTGTTCCCGTAGGTGCCGTTTATTTATGTATTTAATAAACGAAATATTTCGGCAATTAGCAAACGTACATACATACATACATATGTATGTACATATGTATGTACATATGTATGTATGTACATGGCAAGCAACAAACGTTTTTCCTATACACACTATTAAGCGACATACAAAAGCTGTGTGCTATATTATTCTAAGAATTGCGATTGAATTGTGAGTTTGTAGCAGTATTTAGGTTTAGCTAACGTTTACATGTTATTTTAAAATGACCTGGGTTCGAATCCCGCTGGAAACTTTTTATTTATTATTGATTCATTAATATTTGTATACATGTATTTATGTAT